>SZWC01001046.1:220853-243890 GCA_023375785.1 Penium margaritaceum
TATCTATATCTATCTCTATATCTATCTCTATATGTATATCTATATCTATATCTATATCTCTATCTATATCTATATCTATATCTATCTCTATATCTATCTCTATATGTATATCTATATCTATATCTATATCTCTATCTATATCTATATCTATATCTATCTCTATATCTATCTCTATATGTATATCTATATCTATATCTATATCTCTATCTATATCTATATCTATATCTATCTCTATATCTATCTCTATATGTATATCTATATCTATATCTATATCTCTATCTATATCTATATCTATATCTATCTCTATATCTATCTCTATATGTATATCTATATCTATATCTATATCTCTATCTATATCTATATCTATATCTATCTCTATATCTATCTCTATATGTATATCTATATCTATATCTATATCTCTATCTATATCTATATCTATATCTATCTCTATATCTATCTCTATATGTATATCTATATCTATATCTATATCTCTATCTATATCTATATCTATATCTATCTCTATATCTATCTCTATATGTATATCTATATCTATATCTATATCTCTATCTATATCTATATCTATATCTATCTCTATATCTATCTCTATATGTATATCTATATCTATATCTATATCTCTATCTATATCTATATCTATATCTATCTCTATATCTATCTCTATATGTATATCTATATCTATATCTATATCTCTATCTATATCTATATCTATATCTATCTCTATATCTATCTCTATATGTATATCTATATCTATATCTATATCTCTATCTATATCTATATCTATATCTATCTCTATATCTATCTCTATATGTATATCTATATCTATATCTATATCTCTATCTATATCTATATCTATATCTATCTCTATATCTATCTCTATATGTATATCTATATCTATATCTATATCTCTATCTATATCTATATCTATATCTATCTCTATATCTATCTCTATATGTATATCTATATCTATATCTATATCTCTATCTATATCTATATCTATATCTATCTCTATATCTATCTCTATATGTATATCTATATCTATATCTATATCTCTATCTATATCTATATCTATATCTATCTCTATATCTATCTCTATATGTATATCTATATCTATATCTATATCTCTATCTATATCTATATCTATATCTATCTCTATATCTATCTCTATATGTATATCTATATCTATATCTATATCTCTATCTATATCTATATCTATATCTATCTCTATATCTATCTCTATATGTATATCTATATCTATATCTATATCTCTATCTATATCTATATCTATATCTATCTCTATATCTATCTCTATATGTATATCTATATCTATATCTATATCTCTATCTATATCTATATCTATATCTATCTCTATATCTATCTCTATATGTATATCTATATCTATATCTATATCTCTATCTATATCTATATCTATATCTATCTCTATATCTATCTCTATATGTATATCTATATCTATATCTATATCTCTATCTATATCTATATCTATATCTATCTCTATATCTATCTCTATATGTATATCTATATCTATATCTATATCTCTATCTATATCTATATCTATATCTATCTCTATATCTATCTCTATATGTATATCTATATCTATATCTATATCTCTATCTATATCTATATCTATATCTATCTCTATATCTATCTCTATATGTATATCTATATCTATATCTATATCTCTATCTATATCTATATCTATATCTATCTCTATATCTATCTCTATATGTATATCTATATCTATATCTATATCTCTATCTATATCTATATCTATATCTATCTCTATATCTATCTCTATATGTATATCTATATCTATATCTATATCTCTATCTATATCTATATCTATATCTATCTCTATATCTATCTCTATATGTATATCTATATCTATATCTATATCTCTATCTATATCTATATCTATATCTATCTCTATATCTATCTCTATATGTATATCTATATCTATATCTATATCTCTATCTATATCTATATCTATATCTATCTCTATATCTATCTCTATATGTATATCTATATCTATATCTATATCTCTATCTATATCTATATCTATATCTATCTCTATATCTATCTCTATATGTATATCTATATCTATATCTATATCTCTATCTATATCTATATCTATATCTATCTCTATATCTATCTCTATATGTATATCTATATCTATATCTATATCTCTATCTATATCTATATCTATATCTATCTCTATATCTATCTCTATATGTATATCTATATCTATATCTATATCTCTATCTATATCTATATCTATATCTATCTCTATATCTATCTCTATATGTATATCTATATCTATATCTATATCTCTATCTATATCTATATCTATATCTATCTCTATATCTATCTCTATATGTATATCTATATCTATATCTATATCTCTATCTATATCTATATCTATATCTATCTCTATATCTATCTCTATATGTATATCTATATCTATATCTATATCTCTATCTATATCTATATCTATATCTATCTCTATATCTATCTCTATATGTATATCTATATCTATATCTATATCTCTATCTATATCTATATCTATATCTATCTCTATATCTATCTCTATATGTATATCTATATCTATATCTATATCTCTATCTATATCTATATCTATATCTATCTCTATATCTATCTCTATATGTATATCTATATCTATATCTATATCTCTATCTATATCTATATCTATATCTATCTCTATATCTATCTCTATATGTATATCTATATCTATATCTATATCTCTATCTATATCTATATCTATATCTATCTCTATATCTATCTCTATATGTATATCTATATCTATATCTATATCTCTATCTATATCTATATCTATATCTATCTCTATATCTATCTCTATATGTATATCTATATCTATATCTATATCTCTATCTATATCTATATCTATATCTATCTCTATATCTATCTCTATATGTATATCTATATCTATATCTATATCTCTATCTATATCTATATCTATATCTATCTCTATATCTATCTCTATATGTATATCTATATCTATATCTATATCTCTATCTATATCTATATCTATATCTATCTCTATATCTATCTCTATATGTATATCTATATCTATATCTATATCTCTATCTATATCTATATCTATATCTATCTCTATATCTATCTCTATATGTATATCTATATCTATATCTATATCTCTATCTATATCTATATCTATATCTATCTCTATATCTATCTCTATATGTATATCTATATCTATATCTATATCTCTATCTATATCTATATCTATATCTATCTCTATATCTATCTCTATATGTATATCTATATCTATATCTATATCTCTATCTATATCTATATCTATATCTATCTCTATATCTATCTCTATATGTATATCTATATCTATATCTATATCTCTATCTATATCTATATCTATATCTATCTCTATATCTATCTCTATATGTATATCTATATCTATATCTATATCTCTATCTATATCTATATCTATATCTATCTCTATATCTATCTCTATATGTATATCTATATCTATATCTATATCTCTATCTATATCTATATCTATATCTATCTCTATATCTATCTCTATATGTATATCTATATCTATATCTATATCTCTATCTATATCTATATCTATATCTATCTCTATATCTATCTCTATATGTATATCTATATCTATATCTATATCTCTATCTATATCTATATCTATATCTATCTCTATATCTATCTCTATATGTATATCTATATCTATATCTATATCTCTATCTATATCTATATCTATATCTATCTCTATATCTATCTCTATATGTATATCTATATCTATATCTATATCTCTATCTATATCTATATCTATATCTATCTCTATATCTATCTCTATATGTATATCTATATCTATATCTATATCTCTATCTATATCTATATCTATATCTATCTCTATATCTATCTCTATATGTATATCTATATCTATATCTATATCTCTATCTATATCTATATCTATATCTATCTCTATATCTATCTCTATATGTATATCTATATCTATATCTATATCTCTATCTATATCTATATCTATATCTATCTCTATATCTATCTCTATATGTATATCTATATCTATATCTATATCTCTATCTATATCTATATCTATATCTATCTCTATATCTATCTCTATATGTATATCTATATCTATATCTATATCTCTATCTATATCTATATCTATATCTATCTCTATATCTATCTCTATATGTATATCTATATCTATATCTATATCTATATCTATATCTATATCTATATCTATATCTATATCTATATCTATATCTATATCTATATCTATATCTATATCTATATCTATACCTATATCCATATCTACATCAATATCTATATCTACATCTACATCTTCATCTTCATCTTCATCTACGTCTACATGTACATCTACATCTACATCTTGATATAAATCTACATCTATATGTACATCTATATTTACATCTCCATCTACATCTATATCTACATCTACATCTATATCGACGTCTACATCTGCATTTGCATCTACATCTACATCTACATCTACATCTACATCTACATCTACATCTGTATGTACATCTACGTGTTGATCTACATCTACATCTACATGTACATCTTCATTTACATTTACAACTATATATATATATATATATGTATTCATATCTTTACCTATTTCTATATCTATATCTATATCTATATCTACATGTATGTCTATATCTATATCTTTATCCATATCCATATCTATATCTACGTTTACATCTACATCTACATATATATCTATATCTATGTCTTTTTCTACATCTCCAGTTGCATATATCAATATCAATATCTACATTCATATATTTCTTAAATTTGTATTTGTATTTGTATCTATATCGAGACCCGTATCTAAATCTTGATATTTATATCTGTACCTTTATCTGTATCTATATCTGTATCTTAATTGTTTTTGTTGAATCCCCCCTCGTCGTGTTCTCCTCCTTTGCCAAGCCTATGTTTGTTAACTCTGCAAAAAAAAAACATCGACAGACTTGTTCTTCTCCCCTCATCAATCCTTTCTCGCGAATGCCTGGAGACGATCTTCGTGGCCTCGCGATGTGGCCGCGATCGCGAGGCCTGTTTGAGATGCCGGCCGGGACTGCTCCTGCCCCTTTCTCGAGCGACGGCCGTCAACGGCCCGCTTGGGTCCCGCCGGCCGTTGGCCCCCTTGCGCCGGCCTGCGATGGTCCTCTCGGCCGGTAGGTCGGTGCGGGGATAGTCCTCCCCGCGCCGACCCCCACTCCAGGGATGGTCCGTCCGTCCGCAGCCGGGGGACGTTCGGACCGTGGCAGACTTGGGATAATATCTCACACCAACCCTAGTGATACCCAACCCAGCGAAAAAATTCTATTGACGCCCTTCCCAGCAACTTAGAAAATAAGATTGTCCTACCCACCAACCTTCCCCTAATCAGACATGCCTTAAGCCTCTTCCCTCATTCACCTAGATGAAACTAGCACTATGTGAGAACAGGACAAATAGGAGAGGGAATGTGTGTGTGTGTGTGTGTGTGTGTGTGTGTGTGTGTGTGTGTGTGTGCACAGAAATAGAACAGTGGTGAGCTACGGGGTGGAGCTCGCTAGTCGATTCCCCCGGTTGGCTATGTTGTCATGTGAGTCATCCCCGTCTGTTTGTACAGCTTATTGTGACCACTCGGNTCCCTCATTCACCTAGATGAAACTAGCACTATGTGAGAACAGGACAAATAGGAGAGGGAATGTGTGTGTGTGTGTGTGTGTGTGTGTGTGTGCACAGAAATAGAACAGTGGTGAGCTACGGGGTGGAGCTCGCTAGTCGATTCCCCCGGTTGGCTATGTTGTCATGTGAGTCATCCCCGTCTGTTTGTACAGCTTATTGTGACCACTCGGCCGTGTCTATGCTCGTGCAGATCCCTGATGCAGACGCAACTGGCGCCAGAGCACAGACGAGTGGTGGCTCCGCCCACCAGCAGCTGCCAGACAGCATCCACGACGTCCCGGGTGCTTGCCGGGGTGCTTTGCGGTTTTCTATACACGCTAGAGTTTTCTAAGTGGACTGGTTCTTGAGCCCAATTTGCATGTTTTGTATTGTCTTTCCACCAATCAATGCCAGACTTATGCATGTGACAAGTCATAGCATCTGGCTTGAGATTTTGCATCTCTAGGTTCAGACAATGTTGCGTTTGGATACCTGTGCGCAGAGTTATGGCCAAAACAATGGTTTTGGGCTGGTTTTAGGACAAACTGACACTGTCGCGTGCGTCACCCGCCGTGCGCCTTGGCAGCTATTTATGCTGTGTGCTTGTCAGTTGTCATTTCTCTATGCATTACTAAGCTATTGGAGCTTATGAGACTTTGCTCGTCTCCCTAGCCTGACCCTTATTGTTTCTTGCACCTACTTGATTGCTAGTGCGCCAGCTCACTGGACAGTGTCGCCACGTCAGTAGAAGGAAGGTTAGGAAGCTTCCTAGTAGTTTCTCACGGTATCAAAGCAGCAATACCTCTCTCGCTGAGCTGCGCTACAAAACACAGCCCCGACAACAGCAGTGAGATTCACTGCTGCCACCGTATCCTGGAACTCATTGAAGTCGTTTGGAGCAACGACATCACCACGAAATCCCAGCACCACACCGGGTGAGCTGCGGCAATTTCCAGCTCCAATAGCCACGCCGAGCAGAAGCAGCAGCACCGGGTAGCAGCAGCAACCGTGTCTGGCTGTCCATCTCTACAAAAAATAAGAAAATAATCTTGTAGCAACTCGCGGTAGTGGCTGCGATCAGTGGCAGCGCGGAGTAGTGGAAGTAGCTTGTAGTAGCCACGACATGAGTAGCTGCGGGCAGCAACAACAGCGTAGTAGTGGTAGCAGAAGTAGCAGCAGCAGCAGCGCAACACTAGTGGCGGAGGCCACAAGAGCGGCAGCAAGTAGTGCTCTTGCATAGCACTATTCTACAACACTGTTGTGTAGCTGCGTAAAAGCTACGTAGCACCGCGCAGGGCTGCGTAAGGCTGTGCAAGGCTACACAGGGCTTCGCAAGGCTGCGCAGGGCTACACAGGGTTGTGTAGGGCATGGGGTGACGTGGTCACCCCCACCGAGGAGTCTGCGTGACTTCCAAAAAACCCCGCGGGTGTAAAATAAGCCAGCGTAAAAAATGCTAGTTTTTTTTTGCTGGCATAAAAAACGCTGACATCACCATTGGTTTTGCTGATGTCAACAATTTCAGGGTGAAAACGTCATTTTTTATTGACGTTTGAAGTCCTTGAGAACCCCTGTCAGTTTCTTGTTTTGAGCATCTTTGACGTTTGGTCCCATGCTGAGGACTTCAATGGTGCCAGTGCGTGACAAAGGCAAAGGCCTCGGAGACCCCTCTTCTTCCTCCTCTCCGGGCATCATGAGCCCATGGCCGCAGTCACTCACGATCAACGAGCTTCATCGGACGCAGGATGAGATATAGTGGCAGCAGCAGCGGCAGAGCGACGTGTTGCAGGAGATTACTGAGCTACTACGAGGTCGTTTGGGAGCCTCACAGCAGCCACCTGGAGGATCTACTAGAGCTGCACCATCTGATCAGTAGTCTACACCGTACATAGTGCCACGGCCTCAGCACCCCGTATCACAGGTTGACGCCTGGGATGAGGAGGAGATGGAGGATGACACACGCGAGGACGAGATTCCAGTTCTTGAGGAGCGCATTCGTGAGCTACATCTCAGTTCGCAGCCTCTCACCCCGCCACCTTCTTGCTGTCAGGATTGGGCACGGCGTTCAGATGCGTTCACTATGGTGTTTCTCCCACTTGTGGTCTCCCTATACCCCGTCCACCATCTCCTGAGCCTCAGGTCGGCCTCCCTACGGAGCAGCGACTGAAGGACTTTGAGACACCTCCATCCCGATTTGATAGTGACGAGGGATTCAATTGTTGGGAGATATTGTTTCAGGTGTGGACCGATTTGGAGGCTGCCTGGCCTTACTACCATAGTCAGTACCAGACTCGCGACGCTCACCAGGTCCAAATAGCAACGAGAGCGATACGCGGTCTTCTCTACGCCATGCCACGGGAAAATGCGGGCAACTTTCGCCCCTTTCTAGGTGAGACAGTGACCGGGACTCGACCAGATCCGTGTCATGGCTGGGAGCTGGCCTTGACTCTTCCCACTGCAGAGAACGATGCTACGAGAGCTGCCCGACTACGTGAGTTTCACTCCCTCCGTCGGGGTCCCACGGAGCTTGCAGCTGACTGGTGGAGGCACGCGATGCGCCTTTACATGCGCCTTGGGACAGGTGGCGGGACACAGTTGTGGGCACTGGACACCATCATGATGCGGGCGCACTTGGACCACGTAAAGCTCTTTACGGGTTTCGACTGTGTGGCTCTAAGTTATCGGAGTCACTCTAGCTGCTTCAGTGGGCCCATCGCTACTTCCTTTAGGCCACATCGGCTCATGAGGCTGCTATCGCCCATCAGAAGAGTCCACTTGTTGCAACAGTAACTGTGGCCCCTCCTACGCCTTTGTCCCAGCTGACCAGCCCCACCTCCACCGCTTCCTCCTCCTCCTCTACCCTGAGCGGCCACACTTAGGGCATTGCAGCGGCCGTACAGGGGAAGAAGGGGAAGAAATGACGTGGGAAGGAACAGCAACAGTAGTAGCAGTAGCCGGTGTGTAGTGGCATTGGACGTTCTGTCCACTGCTACAACTATGGAGGCGCTCACCACTGCGCAGAGTGTGAGCAGCCCCTTGATTGGACTCGAATCATGCGCGGCCTTCAAGCAACACACATGCAGCGGATTTCCTCAAGTGACACACGGCCGGGGCACGTCGCGACCACGATTGCCGCAAATGTGTCCATTTCATCAGGCGGCAATAGTGATATGGACCCTCAGGATTGCACAATCGAGTAGCTTCGTCGGCTGCTGGCACTTCGTACTCAGGGGGGTACGAGTGTGTTATCACAGCCGAGGGGTCCCGCGACAGCTTATCTTACTACGTCTGTTTCCCTTGATGATGCTTGTGGTGACGCTCAGTTGGCTTGCAATGAGGATGGACCTAATAGTACCGTCTGGCTTGACGAGTCATAGATCCGTGATGTTCGTTGTTGTCTTAAGTCCTCTACTGAGATTCCAGCTGAGGCAGAGTGTTCTTTGGCATGTTGCTCAGTGTCGATTACTGGTCACAAGCCGAGTGGCACCTGGATCATTGACTCTGGTGCCACCCATCACATGACCTGTCATCATAGTGACCTCATTCTGCTAGGTCCAGTTGCGTCTGTTCAAACCGTTCGCAGAGGGTCTGGTCAGTCATTGCATGTGTAGGGAGTTGGGGTTGTGCGGTTTGATGGTCCATCTGGCCCCTGTACATTTCTGATGTGCTCTTTGTCCCTGCTTTTGAGCTCATCCTGCTCTCTGTTTGTGCATGCACCAGGATGGGCCTCATTGTTGAGAATTCTGCTGAATCTGCCTTAGTGACTGCTCTTGACACACGTGCCATCGTGCTTCGTGCCTCGGTTGTTGATGACCTCTCTCATGTGTCTCGTTGCATTCCCTCTGTTTGTCCCCCTCCCTCTTTGGTGCATGTGTTTGTCACTGGTGTTCTCTCCCGTGAGCATCGGCGCTTGTTACATCATCACCTCTGCCATGTGAGCTCGGACATTGTGTCTAAGCTCATTCGAACTCAGCCAACCCTCCGTCTTGACGCAACTTCCTTTGAGAAGACGCCCAAGACCGGTTGTCTTTTTTGCGCCCAGGGTAAGATGCATCGCTGCTCTTACCTTGACTCCTCCTCTCGGGCACTACACCCACTAGAGTTGGTCCACTTGGACCCTCTCGGTCCTCTTCCAGTCGAGTCACTCTCTGATCAGGGTCGATGTGTTCTCAGCCTGACCGATGACTTCACTCGGATGTTGTGGGTCTATAGCCTCCGCCACAAGAGCGACACCGCACTCACGGTCCGCCTATGGCTTGTGATGGGTGAGCGTCAGTCTCCTCACACCCTGTACACGTTCCACTCGGATCGTGGTGGCACGTTCTTAGGCAAGATGGATGCCTACTTTGTTGAGGACGGTATCTTTGACCAGCTTTCTGCCCCTGCTACACCACAGCAAAACAGTGAGTGTGAGCATTGGAACCGTACCATGGAGGATGCGGTTCGCGCTATATGGTCGAACAACGGTCTTCCGGAGTCCTTTGCCTTTGAGGGCTTCTCCTACATGACGTGGGTCTGGAACCGCTTGCCGCATGGTCCACTTCTAGACCATGTCTCGCCGTACAAGTTGTAGTTTGGCCATCGTGTTGATCTCTGTCTCGCCCGTGTTTGGGGAATACTCACTTGCATCTGGTACACCAAGGACCAGCAGGGGTCCAAGGTCTCACCTCGCGGACGCATGTGTACCTTCCTCGACATCTTCCCACAGTTCAAGGTCGACTCTTTTGGGACCCTGCTCGCCATCGCATTGTCGAGTCTCGAGATGCTCTCTTCTTTGAGGCTCTCACCAACCGCGACTTGTCCAGCATTCTGTCGCTGGCAACCAACCACGTCCCTACCTGTGTGGCTTCTCGGCCAATGGGGGAGACTAGTCCTGCGGATGGGTCCGTCCGAGTCCCCTCACTTGTGGTTTGGTCTCTGGCCGCTGATGATCCAGCCATCGTGGCTATGGGTCCACTAGCCCCATCAATTCCCTCTGGTATACCTCATCGTGTGCCAGTGTCGGAACCTTCTCGCACATCTGATCCTGTGCCAGAGTCGGTCCCCTCTGGCATACCTGATCACGTGCCAGTGCCAGACCCTTCTGGCACATCTGATCGTGTGCCAGTTTCGGTCCCCTCTGAAACACCTGAGCCCATGCTCGTGTCAGACCCTTCTCACACACCTGATCCCGTGCCTGTGGTCGTCCCCTCTGAGACACCTGATCCTGTGCGAGTGTCAGACCCCTTGGGCACATCTGATCCCGTACAAGCATCATTCCCCTTAGGCACACTCGATCCCGTACCAGTGTTAGTCTCCATTGTCACACCCACTCCCGTGGATGCACTTGTTTCACCTGCGGCTATGGCCCTGCAGCCTTCTCTGCAGCCTGAGATGAGCACCTCTGCATCGGACTACTCTCGCGGGCCCAAAGATCGTCTCCGACCACTTACCTCTAAGGCTCTGTGGACTCCTGACTTGGCATCTAGACGCCTGACTCATACTGTTCAGAATGGCGAGCCTGGCACGAAGGCCTTTGGCCAGAGTGTACAGGCGGACTACACTGAGGTGCACTAAGGTGTGTCCTGTCGGCCACCGGTTGGTCTCCCGAGAGTTCTTGGTCACTTGCCATGTCGCAGCCGACCTTATCGTGGTCAGATCGAGTCCAGAGGTATGTGTCTTCGCACTTGGATCTCTCCCTCGACGACGCCTGATCCAGGCACGTTGAAGGAAACAATCTCAGCTTGGGATGTAGACTTGTGGTGTGCAGCTTGTGAGGATGAGCTAAGAGCCATCCGTGAGCATGGGGTCTACGAGCTTGTCGATCTCCTGCCTGGGCAAAAGGCTGTACAAGCCAAGTGGCTCTTTCGCAAGAATGTGAAGCCTGATGGCACACTGGACCGCTACAAGGCTCGCTTGACAGCCAAGGGAATCTTGTAGGTTGAGGGTGTAGATTTTACTAACACCTTCGCATCCGTTGGCCGCATGATCACCGCTCGAGCTCTGTTCGGGGTTGTTGCTCACCACGACAGGGAGCTGCCCCAGATGGATGTGAAAAATGTGTTCCTCCATTCCACCTTAGAAGAGGAGATCTATATAGTTCAGCCACCTAGATTCGAGGTCGGTGACAAGGTCTGGCACTTCTGCATTGCCTTGTACGGCCTGAAATAGTCACCCAGGTGTTGGAACTTGGAGAGCACAGGCACACTGACACGTGCCGGTTACGTGTAGAGTGATGTTGACTTGTCCCTCTTTCTCAGACGGATAGATGAGAGCTTCATTGCCATCCTGGTCTACGTGGAAAACCTCTTGATTGTGTCGCCTTCAATGGAGGCCGTGAAGGAGGCCAAGTCATTCCTTCAGGCTGCATACCGGATGAAGGACCTTGGTCCTACAGCTATGTTTCTTGGGATGGAGATCGTGAGTGATCGTCAGCGATGGACACCCTTGTTGCATCAGGCACATTATGCCCGTGTTGTGGGGGAGCGGCTTGCTGACCTCCTTGGTGCAGTTCCCACAACCTCCACCCCCACCACACCTGACGGGAAGGATGCTCTGAAGGTGTATAATCTAGCAGAGCCGGGGGAGACAATGGACGTGACCCTCTACTTGCGCCTGATTGGCTCTTTGATGTACTTAGGCACCACCACACGACCTGGCATTGCCTTCGTCGTCAACCTCCTTGCGCAGTTTTCACAGTGTCCTCGGGTGAGAGCCCTTCACGTGGCTATGCAAGTGGTGCGATATGTGGTGTCCACACCGTACCTCAGACTCTTCTTTTGACGACAGTGTTTGGTGGTAGTTGACGGTTACACAGACACTGCTAGGCCCAGTCGCATAGACTACGTGTTCCTGCTTGGTGGCACCGCTGTGTAGTGGCGGAGATGTAAGCAGGATTGTATTTCACGCAGCTCATTAGAGGCTCAGTATGTTGCTTTGGGGGCTGGGACTGCTAAGGTGGTGTGGCTACAACGTCTGTTTTGTGAGTTGTGTCAGTCGTTGCCTTGCGTCATTCTGCACTATGACAACCAGAGTGCTCTTGCCATTGTAGAGAACTCTGGTGTGTTTCATGCACGCACAAAGCACATTGCTGATGAGCATCATTTTGCACGTGATCTTGTGGAGCTACAGGTGATCTCCGTCATCTGGGTCGGCATGGACATGCAGCGGGCTGACTTCTTGACCAAGGCACATGCGCACGGAAAGTTCATGGTGGCCATTCGTTCCGTCGGGCTTCGCCCCTTGCCTGAGAGTGGCTGAGAGTGGGATGTGTGAGCATGGACTGTTGAGCATCTTGTTGCACACCTGTGTCAGTTTTGCACGTGTGTGGACATGCTTACCATCGGGTCATGGGGGAGTGTTGTGATGTGAGCCGCCCCCGTCTGTTTGTAGAACTTATTGTGACCACTCGGCCGTGTCCATGCTCATGCAGATCCTTGATGCGGACGCAGCTGGCGCCGGAGCACCGACGAGTGGTGGCTCCACCCACCAGCAGCTACCAGACCGCACTCACAACGTCCTAGGTGCTTGCCGGGGTGCTTTGTGTTTTTCTGCAGACGCTCGAGTCTTCTCGGTGGACTACCTCTTGAGCCCGATTTGCATGTGTTGCATTGTCTGTCCACCGATCGATGCCAAAATAATTAAGCCGGTTTTAGGACAAACTAACACTGTTGCGTGCATCACCCGCAGTGCGCCGCGGCAGCTATTTATGTTGTGTGCTTGTCAGTTGTCATTTCTCTTTGCATTACTACACTATTGGAGCTTATGAGACTTTGTGTGTCTCCCTAGCCTGACCCTTGTTGTTTCTTGCACCTTCTTGATTGCTAGTGTGCCAGCTGACTAGAAAGTGTCGCCACGTCAGCAAAAGCAAATTTAGGAAGCTTCCTATTAGTTTCTCATTGTACCAGAGCAGGAAGACCTCTCTCACTGAGTTGCGCTGCAAAACGTAGCACCGGCAACAACAGTGACCACTCGGTCGTGTCAATGTTCGTGCAGATCCTTGATGCGGACACAGCTGGCACCGGAGCACCGATAAGGGCCGGCTCCACCCACCAGCAGCTGCCAGAAAGCTGCCACGACGTCTTGGGTGCTTGCCAGGGTGATTTGCGATTTCTCTGCAGTTGCTAGAGTTTTGTCGGTGGACAAGATCTTGAGCCTGATTTTCATTCTTTGCATTGTCTTTCCACCGATCCATGCTGGACTTATACGTGTGACCAGTCCTAGCATCTGGCTCGGGATTCTGCATCTCTAGGTTTAGACGGTGTTGCGTTTGGATACTTGTGCGTAGAGTTACAGCCAAAACAATGGTTTTGGGCCGGTTTTATGACAAACTTACACTGTCGCGTGCGTCACCCGCAGTGCGGCGCGGCAGCTGTTTATGTTGTGTGCTTGTCAGTTGCCATTTCTCTTTCCACTACTAAGCTATTCGAGCTTATGATACTTTGCGCGTCTCCCTAGCCTGACCCTTGTTGTTTCTTGCACCTGTTTGATTGCTAGTGCGCCAGCTTATACGACAATGTCGCCACGTCAGCAGCAGCAAGGGTAGGAAGCTTCCTAGTAGTTTCTCAGGCTGGCGAGTTGGAGCTCGCCGGTGCTCATCCTAACTGTGAGTGCATGAACCCTCACATACACCACACGTGCCCACTTTCAAGTTTTGGTCCTAAGTTACGCCTGTCCAAACTAACACTAGTTTACGGGTAGGACTAAACTAGGTCACTACAACGTTGCAGTTAAAGCACAAAGAATGATAAATACGGACTGTTTTGGAACAAGGGAGGACCGCATAAACTTGCTGCCGGTAGGGAAGCAAACACGTGTGGAGCAGGCTGAAGTGTCGTCGATGGCTTGTTGCAACTACTCTCCACCTGTGGGCCTCGCGTTTGCTCCCTGGTCTTTCCAATGGATGTGAACCGAGAGGTTACAGTAAGCTATGTACACAACATCAGCTTCACCATACTCGATCAGCGGTATGCGCCGCTGATCGAGCGGAGCGAGGTGGGATATGTCGACCCCCCTCCCAATTCTCACTCCCACGTGAGAATCATAATCGAGCGATGAGGTCTTTGGTTTTTTTTCAACACACAAACCCCCAATTTTGATTCAGGATTTTGTATGTTTTGCGCAGGCGAAGCCCGTGCAAATCAACTATATCAAACTAGGGGTTTGCGTGTGCAGCGTGGCAATGCCACACCGACTGGTCGAAGGAGCCACGTGGTTCGAGCAGGGTCACCTGGGACTGTGGGCGGTTGGACGGGATGGCTTGAGGGTCGGAGACCCTCAAGCACTGCGGTTTTGGCCTTGTCAGCCAAGGATTCTGTCGAATCCGCTACATTGGTATCAGAGCTCCAGGGCTTGAATCCCACGTTGGGATTACCGGAGATGCCGAGGCGGCTCTCACTCCTAGTGGGGGGAGTGTAGCATGGCAGTGCCACGCCGACCGGTCAAAGGAACCACGTGGCTTGAGCGGGGTCACTTGGGACTGTGGGCAGTTGAACAGGATGGCTTGAGGGTCGGAGACCCTCAAGCACCACAATTTTGGCCTAGTCGGCCAAGGATTCCGACGAATCCGCTACAGTGTGTCGAAAAAAAGAAGAAAAAAAAGAGTTCATCGCTCTATCACAATCAAGCAAAAATGTCCGTTTTTTTAGATCGAGCGGAAACACGTTTTTTGTTTCCTTTTCTTTGCTTGCAAATACCAAAAATTTTACATGCAAACCTTAGTTAAACCCTACTCCGAATTTCATTTTGGGGTTTTTGTGCGGGCTCCTGTTGGGCCCTGCGGTAGCGGGACCCAGCAGGTTCCCTTTCAACACATGGGGAATCTCGGACCCCCCATGCAAACCATATGTCAACCCCCCCTCCCACAAACATTCACAAACCCCTCAAATGAGGGCTTTGTGAATGTTGTCAGCATGTGGACGCTGCACCGCATGCTGCGTCGACATGTTGTATTTTCTCGTTATTTGTGGGTAAAATGTTAATATCCTCAGGTCAGTGGGTAGGGGAGTCTTATTCTTCCGAACGTTGGATAAGATAGTTTTATTCTTCCTAACGTTGGGTAGGGCATACAAAGAATTGAATGTTGTGGATAGTCCTTACATGTATCCATGTAGTTATTCCTAAGTGGAGTCTTAACTGAGAAAGTATATTTTTTATAGTTGTTTAACAAACCCTTATATGCCTCATTTTATGAAGGGAGCACAAAGCTACTCTCCTTCAAAACCCCCTCTCTAACATACTCCTAGGCTAGCGGGATGAGCGGTAGTCACTTTGACATGGAAGGAAACTTCCTCATCCACCACATGCGCAGGCAATAATCCTGCAAAACTCATTCAGTGGAGTTTCCTAAAGGCCCTCCAACCGCCTCTTTTCTTTGAAAGTTGCTCTCGGACTCTCTAGCCAATAATCCTGACCACTTTGCTTGTTCAATATGTTAGAGTCATCAGCTGAACCAGACCCATGATCTCTTGACTTTGGAAAATCATCTCTCACTCAAACAGAGTTCGAAACAAGTTCCATAAAGTATTTGGGAATCTCTGAAACACACTCTGTTCAGCTGTATTTCTAGATTCATTTTATTAAGCAACCTATTTTTATCCCTTTCTGACACCCTCGTATCCATCATTCTCCCACTTTGCGAGACTCTCCCAAAAGCCCGTTCTCTCCCTTCACCAACTGAAACTGGTCTGTATCACACGGATTAAGTGGTACCGCAGGTCAATGTGCTTGGTACGGGTGTGAAACTCGACGTTCTAGGACAGAGCAATAGCGCTCATGTTATCACAATCAATGGTGGTTGCTATGGTTTGATGTTGCCCAAGACTTCCCAACAGCTCACACAGCGACACTGTTCTTTCACTGTTTCACTTCGGATGATGTACTCTGCTTTGGTGGAGGAGAGGGCAATGCACTGATTGCTTTTTGCTCCTCTGATTGATTGCACCTCCCCCAAGCAGAAACACAAATCCACTAGTTGGCCTCCTTGTGGATGGGGCTAGTTTTGCTGTTGAAGTTAAGGCAACGGTTGCTACTGCTGTTGAGGTATCGCATCACTTGCTTAACCGCCTCCCAATGCAGCACACGTGGATTTCCGTAGAACTTGATGAACACTCCCATTGCTTGGCTGATGTCAATGCGCGTGCCGAGTGCTGCGTGCATGAGACTCCCAGCCGCTGCTTGCTTTCATGTAGTTGCTCTTTTATGTGATGTGGGGAGTCTGCGTCATGCTCAGCTTCGTTCCCAATTCTAATGATCTTGTGGCTTTGCGCACTCCTAACATGCTCAAGTGCTTGACAATGTTGCTCACGTACGTGCTCTTTGACAACTCTAATTTTTTCTGCTCCATGTCATGCTTGACCTGAAGGATAAGGTAATAGCTGAGCTCTCCCATGTCTTTTGTGTCCAATCTGGCCGCAAGGGACAACTTCACATCATCTAGGCAATGAGCTGATCATCAATGCAGGTGAAGATGAGATCCTGGCCTACCTCATGCTTGTGCCCGTAGATTAGATGGCTAGCTTCACTATGCACAAAACCAAGGCTAGCCTGCTGCTCATCAACCTTTTGGTATCATGCTCGTGGTGCTTGCTTCAGGCCTTGGAGGGCATTCAGGGGCTTGCACACCAAATCATCCTTCTCTTCCACCACATAACACTCTGACTGCTCCATGTACATTCATTTGGTGACCTCCCAGTCCATAGCAGCAGCAAGAGCGAGGATCATTTGGATAGATGAGAACTTTGTGACAGGTACAAATACCTCATTGTAATCCACACCCTCAGACTGCGCATATCCCTTTGTAGCCAGTCATTTTTTGTACCCGAGCACCTCATCATTCGCACCACGCTTGTGCCTGAAAATCCACCGGTATCAAATCACCCGACTGCCATGTGGAGCTTCTTCGAGGATCCAGGTGTCCTTCATGAGCGTACCATGCTCCTCATCTGCTGCGACGCACCAATCTGTCACCTCGGCACAACGCATGGCTTCAGCAAGGGTGACTGTGTCATTGGTGGCGGTAAGAAAGAGGACTCAAGGTCAGAGGTCTCTCTTGATTGTGGAGTGGAGTACAAGCACAGCCGCTCGCTGTGTTGTGAGCCTCTCAAACCATTGTAGCTGCTCTCCTCTATCCTTAGCACCTATGTTAAGACGAGAAGATTTTTGGGGTAGCTTTTCTGCATTGTTTTGCTGCTCCTCCTCGACTGATTTAGTTGTTGACTCCTTCTCAGCTCCCTCTACCTCATTTTCATTATTGCCATCACCGGCATCTTCCACACCACCCTCTTCTACCACCACTTATTCTTCCACCTTTAGTACAAGTGTAGGAGCAAGTGGGACTAAAAACATAGGGCTTCACGTCCTCTTGAAATACTACATCACGGCTGCAATTGATCTTGCATGCTGGAAGGTTGTAGAGGTAGTATCCCATGGTGTCATAGCTGAGGAAGGCTGCATTCACCAACTTAGCATCTAGCTTATTATAGCTACTGGCAGACACGTGCATAAAAGCACCACACACAAAAACTTAAAGGTGTGAAAGTGTTGTATTGCATCTTGTCCATGCCTCCTCCGATGTCATGAGCGACATGTTGCATGTGGGACTTTGGTTTTCTACATACATGGTGGTGTGTTGACCACTTCTGCCCAAAAGGTGGACATGAGCTCTCCATCTTCGAGCATACTACAAATACACTTTGTAAGTGTGATATTTGTGCATTCAGCCACGTCGTCAAGCTGTGGTATTCCAGGTGGAGTGACCTTGTTCCGGATCCCACGACGCTTGAGGAAGCTACAGAAGTTGTTAAAGGTATTCTCCTCCACAATCGGCACAAAGTAACTTCAACCGCCTGCCACTCTCAGCTTTTGTAGCAGTAATCTATACCTTGAAAGAATCAAAACAGTCATCCTTTCTAGCCAGGAAGGACATCCACTTCGTCCTCGACTTGATATCAACGAACATGCCAAAGTGCAACTTTCCATAGAAGGACTGTGATGGCATGTGTCTACACAAATCAGACCAAAAAGGTAAGAGAAGTTGCACTGCCCCGTTCCCTTCCCCTGTGGAAGGGGAGCGGGCTTGCTTCCCTTTTATGCAATTTTACATGTTGATACACCAAGATGCCTAACCCCCTTGAACTCCAGGTTACGGACCATCTGCTACATGGAGATGATGGCGCCAAAGCCGAGGTGACCAAGTTGGCACTTCCACAGGGAGATGTCATGTTTTCTCTCTTTTGCTGCCAACCCTGATTCAATGCCACATAGAGATGGTCAAGACTATCCTCCTTGTCCATTTTTGCAAGCACACTGCCTGCATGAGCAAAGGTGGTGTAGCCACTATTCTCAAAGAAAACATGCATGCCTTTGTAGATAAGAGAAGAAACATGTTATGAGGTTAGCTTCCAACCATGGAACATGGAGTAGCCCTTTCACACGATGTTCACCCTCTCTAACCGCCTTTTGCACATGGTTGTCTCCCATGTACACCCGACGAGGTTCCATGGCGGTGTAGAAAATGAACCGATCCTAGCAACACATCATGTGCCGAGTGAATCCTAAGTAAATGATCCAGAACAAGGCGGTGGTTTTGGAGACATGCACGACCCGGATGGTGGTCACAAATCCACTCTCTCAATCTATTGTTTTTGTGGAAGCGTCAGACTCCTTTCCCGCTCCCAATCCACCTTCTTCCGGTATTCATGTACCGAGTGGCTTGGCTTCTTGCAATAGTGGTATTTTCCCTTCTTCTTCCCTCTGCCGCCATTGTCCCTGGTTGGTGCAGCACCACCCCCATGAGCAGATATGGTGATGAGACAATGCTACGTCCGCTTTTGGCCTCATCTCTCTTGTGATGCTCCTCCTCAAATAGCAGGCTCCTTTCCACATCGCAGAGTAAGAGTTTGTGACCACGCTAGTCTAGGGAAATAATAAGATGATTGTTGTTGTTAGGAAGGCCACGGAGGATGGCTAGCATTAGCACATATTCCTTGATAGGATCCTCAATCGCAGCAAGCTCATTACAAGGAGACTTCACCATGTTGATGTAGTCAATCATGGATCGAGACTCATCCACCTTCATAGTGTGAAAGTGACACGGCAACTACATGATCATGAGAACCAAGCCATTTCAAAACCTCCTTTGGTGTAACGATGCCATGGAAAAGGCGTTACTGCTGTTTGGCGAAGTAGAGGTAGATGGTGGCGAGGGTGCAGTCACACTTTTTGCACTAGGTATAGGCCTCACCAGGGAGGGGGGAGGGAGAGAGAGAGAGAGAGAGAGAGAGAGAGAGAGAGAGAGAGAGAGAGAGAGAGAGAGAGAGAGAGAGAGAGAGAGAGAGAGAGAGAGAGAGAGAGAGAGAGGGAGAGAGAGAGAGGCTTCAACTGGTTTCTCCTCATCCACCAGGCTCCAAAGACCATTCTCCATCAGTATCATCTTCTTCTTTTTGTTTCTCCAGTTGAAAATTTTCTTGCCTTCAAACTTGGCGATGTTGACATCGGCCACCACAGAAGCACATATTGCATGGTAATATAGCGTTCAGCCCACAAACGGCTCTTTCACATACCAGGGTGTAAGGAACGCCTCAAGGATAAGGAAAACCCTTGTTCTACCTCTCATACCACTGGAGCAGCCCTTAGGGAGGTCATCACACACACCAAGAGCACCCTGCGTAGGACCATATTTTTGTCAGAGGAAGCTGTAGGTTGCACAGAAAAAAATGGAAGCATATGGCTGATTCTAAAGGGCGCGAATGTCTGGATGGACTCTTGAAAGAGAAACGAAATTATTCACAGATTTCTAGAAAGCCATTTTCTGTCTCATGGGGCCAAGGGAGCACAAAACTACAGTTTGTCAAAGTCCCCTCTCTAACACACTACCCTAGCCGGATGAACAACAGTCACTTCCACATGAAAGGAAACTTCCTTCCTCACCACACGTGCAGGCAATAATCTTGTGGAGATCATTCAATGGACTTCTCTAGAGGTCTTCCAGCTGTCTTTTTGTCTTGATATCCACTATCTTCCTCCTTGGCCGCAAATTCTGGCTGCATTACTTGTTGGGAGTGTTGAAGTCATCACCTGAACGGAATCCATGACCTTCAAACTTTGGAAAATCATATCTCACTCACACGGAGTCCGAATCCAGTTCTGTAAAGTGCATTGGAACTTGCAAAACAAGTCTTCTCTATTTTCATATCTTTATTGAGAAAAATATTGTTTTCTGACATCCTCATATCCTTGAAATGAGACAAGGGCTAAATCAAGGGACCTGTAAAACATGCATGCACATCGTGAGTATGTTTCTCAAGAATCAATGGAAGATGCGCTAGTTGAATCATCACTTTGTGTCACCTGCTTTGCACCCAGAAGCATATTCAGGTCCTCCTCACCTATAACTGAGAAAAGGAAACGAGGGACTTGGCAGCTGCAATCCAATCGAGTGCATCTACAAGTATCTTATCCAAGCAGGAAGCTAGAAGAAATCCAAAGAGGACAATATGGAAGTGCTGGTTGAGGGCACGTCCACACTTTCCGAGAGGGTTGTAAGCCACATCAATGGTGGCCTTGCCCTTGACATTGGTCTCCTCATCGAGAGGAATAGACATGATCTCCTTGCCATGGCCAAGTAGGTTGCACTTGGCTGACTTGTTGAAGTTTTTCTGGGTAGTTCCAACAGGCAAGGTTGCATGTAGGGTGATAAAGCCAACAGGGATCAAGATGTGGGTTAGGGCTCCACTGCATGAGGGCAAAGACAACAGTGCCAGTGATCAGCAGCACGCTGGAGGTGATGAAGGTAGGAGCTAAAAATCATCTGCACGAAGGTGACAATGGCAGAAGTTGTTGAGACGTTGCACATGAGATACGAGTAGTAGTTCGGATAGAAGATTTTAACTTTGATCAATCTCTTCCATGTGACCTCCAAAAAGGGTGATGTTGATGCCATACACAGTCATGAGGATGACCAGGTTGAACCTGTAGTGAGACACCGTTAGGAACTTTACGTTATTTCCCATGATCAACTTAGTCTGCGACTTTTCATCACACTTGAAAAGGTTAAGTTTGTCCATTGTTAAACACCATGGATCACAAATCTCATATCTACCACCACCAACATCATGTAGAGACATGCCCCATCCATTCTGATCCATGTCCCTAGCTTCCCTCTTCAACCTAACTGGACGTGATTGGTCGATGAATCCATGATCATCCTTGGGAAAACAATAGAGACCTTCCTTATCACCTCCCAAATACATCTAGCTTGTCACAATGATCATGATCATTAAGTTTTAAAGAAGATGTCATCTGATTTTAAAGCAGCTGAGAATGAAACAACCTCTACATTTTTCACAAACTTCATCTTGCTATATTAGTGTAGCGTACAGACCATTTTTACGGTTAAAAATGGTCCTTAAATAATTATCGGGTACTTCGGGTACTCGAGGCTCGGGTTTCGAGGAGCCAAAGCCCGGAAAGAGATATGGGCTAGAGTCGAGTTCGAATCTAGCCCAGAGAATAGCCCGTGGCCGGATTCTAAGTGAAAGGAGTGCCGCGATGGAAAATCCATCGTGTCACTCCTCCTCCACTCTTAGCTTGGCACTAGGGTCCTATTCCAGCGTGGCAATGCCACGTGGAACGATAGGATTTTAGGATGCATGTTTGCAAAAATGCCCTATGACGACTACGTCCATTTGTGGCGCGGTTTGTCTCAGCCAAGATGGCTGAGGCAACCATTCGCCCTCCCTCCTGGGATGACTATTCTGAGGGCCTACATTTTGGTTCAGCAGTTAGTCGTAAAACAGACCACGTCTGTTACATTGGCATCAAAGCCAGGCTTCCGCGAAAAAAAAATTCCTTACCCTAGTTTCTATCTGTCCGTTCGACCAGTGCAAAAGCAAACTTCAACCGTCGATCCAGGCATTGAATGGAGAGAAAACGTAAATCGGGGACGGAACCTGACCGATCGGTGAAAGTCGAGATACGCCCGATTGGCGAGACTCAGAAACGCCATCGACTCCGAGAGCTGAGGCTGCGAGCCCAGAGCAGCTCGACCCGGGAAAAAAAAAGTGCCGAGCAAACGCCGCCCCACGGTCGACGGGCTGCATGAGAGGCGAGCCCCCGCTCCCTCTTGCGGGCACTGACGGCACCGAGGGGGCCGACAGGGGCGAGCCCCGGCTCGCGGCGACAATGCTATCGGGGAGGAGAAGGGACTATATCCCCTCTCCCCCCCCTCCCAGCCCTCTCGAACGGGCCGGCGGTCCATGGGGGAGGAAAAGGGGCGTCTTCCCCCCCCC
>SZWC01001046.1:310362-323080 GCA_023375785.1 Penium margaritaceum
AGCGGGGCCCGTCGGGAGGGGCCCCGCGGAGGAGAGGAGGCCCCGCGGAGGAGAGGGGGCCCCGCGGAGGAGGGGGGCCCCGCGGGAGGGCGGGGGCCTCGCGGAGGAGGGGGGCCCCGCAGGAGAGGGGGGCCCCGCGGAGTGGTGTGGTGTAGCATGGTCTGGTGTGGTGTGGTGTGGTGTTGTGTTGTGTTGTGTTGTGTTGTGTTGTGTTGTGTTGTGTTGTGTTGTGTGGTGTTGCATCTCTGTCTCTATCTCTGTTTCTGTCAGTGTCTCTACCTTTGTCTGTCTTTGTTTGTAGTTCTCATTTTGTCACTGTATCTGTTTATGCTTTCCTGTTTTTCAGAAATGTTTCTGTTTTGTTTTTGGATTATTTTAATGTCTTGTTGAATGATAGTTTTTTTTTCACTTTTCATCATTTTGCTTCTGTTGGTGATTCGGTTTTCTTTTCTGTTTTGTTTGTGTTGCTACTTTCTTTCTCTTTTTTCAGTTTCTGTGGCTTTATGTGGCTCGCCGTGGCTTTATGTGGCTCTGTGTGGCTTTATGTGGCTTTATGTGGCTTTATGTAGCTCTATGTGGCTTTATGGGGCTCTATGTGGCTTTTTGTGGGTTTATGTGGGTTCATGGAGCTCTGTATGGCTTTATGTGGCTCTATGTGGCTTTATGTGGTATTACGTGGCTTTCTGTGGTTTTATGTGGCTTTATGTGGCTCTATGTGGCTTTATGTGACTTTCATAGATTGTAATTTGGTAGGAATGCTACATTCTTCAAATAATCAATTTTGGTATATTTCTTGTTCATAATAATCCCAGGTTCTTTAACAGCATTATTTTGGAATCGTTTTCTCTACTTTGAAACAATGTAGACAAGGTCAAACTGCAAGCAATATGTACAGTGGGTTACGAAATGGCCTTATCAAATATCAAAGAGAAGGTGGGCCCATTATACCCATTGCTGATATAAACAATGTTCGACGCATTAACTTGTGGAGATGAGACTTAAGCATCTGAAACAAAAGACACAAATGAGGTCAAAAGTAAATGATAATAATTTGAGTGCATTCATGTAATCATTGTTGTCTACTTGAAGGTTAGGCACTTTCTCTCATGTGTGTTGACATTATTCTACAACATATGGAAACAACTTAATAGGTATGCCCTAAACTAGAGATTTTCATCAAAATGGGGGCAACACAACCACAAACCTAGGAATGGGTTGATGAGGGCCAGTAGCTCTTGAGAACGGGCCAAAAGACTTCAAAATGCCAAAAAAGGAAATAAAAACTTTTGACTCGATGCTCAACATCTCGTTGATCCCCATTCTGAACTCGACATGGATATGAAACCACCATTACCAAAACATTGTATGCGAAAGCCCCCAATTATGAAAATATATCCATATGACCTTTAATTTTGAATATGCTCTCATACCTCTCCTACCTTGCTCTACCATGCCCCCACATTTTCAAAGGTTTTGTTTATGGCTAGTTCTCCCCTGATTTTTTTAGTGCACAAACATTATGTGGATCGATAGTAAGCAACAAAAGTCGCAATTCAGATGATTGCCCGCCGTGGAATTTTGTTTTTTTTTTTTCGACGACTCGTGAGGTCGACAGTTGGCTAATATTCTACAGGTCATGGAATTCTAGATGTCTTAGGATTTCTTTTTATCATGGTAAGATGCCTAAGGAATTGACTTAAATTGTTAAGAACAATAATTCATTGTTGATCTACCCAAAATGACATCTATTTTCACAATGGTGAAGTACAATATACATGGTTATTCAAACACCAAAAAATGGGGCGCCATAGACATTTTTCTACTAATGAGGGCTTCTCCTTTATTATTTTGGAAACGGGGGCTCCCTAGCCATGCCAAGGCCAAAATGGGGGCTTCCAACAAGTCCGATCCTCATCATTTACGTTGATATGTTCTTGGGTAAATTCCTACACTACTCTATAGATATTTTGTAGAAAATTGTTTACTCCGTCCTCTTCAGAAACAGTCAGACCATACCGGTCGCTCAAAATTTTTGTGTATTCCTCGTTCACGGAGATTCTTCCTCGACTGCATGATTTTTAGGTTCCTTAAAATGGCCGGTTCATTAAGCATGTGGTACCTTTATTCTTGTTGCAATGGGATGTGTGGTTTCCCTTACATAGTCAAGACATGTGAGCTTTGAATGTAAATTTGTGTACGGGGTACGTGCAAGCACACTGTTTTTCCTAATGTAAAGTTTTGTTTGAATCAGGAAGCTGGAAAACAGGAACTTATTGAACAATTCCAAACCACAATTTCTCACTAGGGGTTCACGTGGTTCACGTTAAAAAACTGCATGGGTTCATATGTGTGCAAGCCAACGCGCAAATGCGCCACTTCAATGGAATCCGCCAGACCTCGCTAACTCGAGCACGGACTAAATATCTATGAGGTGCAGCTACTTTCTCTGTGGACACTATTGATGTACCAACGGGCCGATTCTACACTCTGAACAACATTCCAAAGGCCCGCTTCCACTCACGCTGATATTGGCTTCTTTGCATCAAGTTTGAGAGGTGAGACGAAAGTGTGGGAACTGCTAAAATCAAAGGCAGCCCTCAGGGAGGTGATCAAGCTCACCAAGAGCCGCTAGGCAGGACCAATTGTCTGTGAGAGACAAGTTGTAGGCTGCAGAGACAAAAATATGGAAGCGTGTGCAGTTGTGTAGAGAGCGTGAATGGCTAGTTTGACTCATGGATGAGAAAGTACATCAGCACAGATTTCTAACAAGCCTAAATACGCCTCATTTGGCACATGGAGCTGGAAGAACCACTCTGTCAAAGTTGACCTCCTAGCACACTCCTAGCCTAGCGGGATCAGCGGCAGTCATACTCTCACACAAGAGAATTACCATCCCTGCCATGTCCACAACCAATAATCCTGGTGGGGACCTTCCTTGAAGCTCCCTAAAGGTCCTCCTGTCACCTTTCTACCTTGAAGGCCGCTCCAAACCTCCCTGGCCAATAATTGTGGCCGTCATTGGTGCTGGTAGTGCAGGAACTGTCACTTCAACAGGGCCCATTGCCACCAAACCTTGAAAATCCATACCTCCCTCAAACGGACTCCGAATCAAGTTCCGTTAAGTGCTACAAAACGAGGAAAACATACTCTATTCACATGTTGTGACCTGATGATTTTTATTGAGCAACCCACTTTGGTCACTTTTTTGGCACCCCATATCCAACATTCTCCCACTTTGCGAGAGTAAAATTCACACAATTCCACACTGTGCCCTCAGCTGCTGAAAGCGATGTGCTGCCAACGGTTTGGTCAGGAAATCTGCCAGCATCATGCTTGAGGGGCAGAACTTGATGTGCACCACCTCCTTTGCCACGAGCTCCCAGACGAAGTGGTAGCGCAGGTTGATATGCTTGGTGCGGGCGTGGAACTCTGCATTCTTTATGAGCGCGATGCCACTCATGTTGTCACAGTAGATGGCTGTTGCATTTTTCTGCTGCTGTCCAAGACTTGCCAGCAGCTCACGCAGCCACACTGCTTCCTTTGCTGCTTCGCTCAAAGCGATGTATTCTGCCTCGGTGGAGGAGAGAGCAACACACTCCTGCTTCTTACTCCTCCAGCTGATTGCTGCTCCTCCAAGTAAAAACACAAAATCACTTGTTGATCTCCTTGTGTCCAGATCTCCGCCCCAATCTGCATCGCTGTAGCCAATGAGGATTGGGCTGTTGTTGCCGTTGAAGGTGAGGCTAAGGCTGTTGCTGCTGTCGAGGTAGCGCAGCACGCGCTTGACGGCCTCCCAATGTGGCACACCCGGGTTGGGGCAGAACTTGCTCACTGCTCCCACTGCTTTGCTGATGTCAAGGCGCATGCCGACAGCTGCATACATGAGGCTCCCGACTGCTGCTTGGTATGGTACCACCTCCATGCGACTGCTATGATGCTTGCCGTGAGGAGCCTGCGTGATGCTCAGCTTTGCTCCTACTTCCAGCGGTGTCGTCACCTTCCGTGCACCTCCCATGTTGAAGAGCTTGACAACGTCGCTCACGTAAGTGCTCTGCGACAGCTCCAAGGTCTGTTGCTGCCGATCACGCTTCACCTTGAGACCCAGGTAGTAGCTCAGCTCTCCCATGTCCTTCATGTCAAACCTGGCTGCAAGGGACTGCTTAGAATCTTCGAGGAGAGGCTTTGAGTCAGAGGCAATAAGCAAGTCCTCAACATAGAGCAGGATGATGACCTGGCTTCCATCCTGTGTGCACCCATAGACTGCATGATCTGCCTCGCTGCGCACAAAACCAAGGCTAGCCAGCTGCTCATCAATCTTGTGGTGCCATGCACGCGGCGCTTGATTCAGGCCATAGAATGCCTTCACAAGCTTGCACACATGATCCTCCTGCCCTTCCACCACATACCCCTCTGGCTGCTCCATGTCCACATCCTCCTCAAGGTCACCATTCATAAATGTACACATCACATCCATCTGGTGCACCTCCCAGTCCATGGCAGCGGCAAGAGCAAGGATTGCACGGATGGAGGGAAACTTTGCGACGGGTGCAAACGTCTCATTGTAATCTACACCCTCAGTCTGTGCATACCCCTTCGCAACCAGCCGTGCTTTATACCTGAGCACCTTACCATCAGCACCGCGCCTGCGCCGGAAGATCCACCTGCAGCCAATCACCTGGCTGCCACGTGGAGCTTCCGCGCGAGTCCAGGTCTCATTTTTCATGAGTGCTTTGTACTCCTTGTCTGCTGCGGCATGCCAATCTGATGCATCGTCACTGCGCATGGCTTCGCTGAATGTCGTTGGGTCGTCAGCGACGGTGAGGAAGAGGAGCTCCAGGTCAGAAGACTCCTGTGAATTTGATAAAATGCACAGGTTTAGCAGCTCCTCCAGCGGCCTCTGTTTGCTTGTGAGGCGCTCGGATCACCACAGAGGCTCCGCAGGACCATCTGCACCATGGTTGAGGCATGCAGACCTTCGTGGCAGTTGTTGCTGCTTGCTCGGAAGCTCCTCCTTTTCTGCTTCGGTTGCTGGCTGCTTCACTTCCTCAGCTCCCTCTGCTGCCCTGTCACCACTTCCTTCCACTTGCTCCTCTTCAGTTGCAGGCTCTTCGGCTCCGACTGGCTCAAGTGCCGGTGCAATGGTGACTGCATCCATAGGGCTCCATGTCTAGCCCTTCACGTCCTCCTTGAATATCACATCACGGCTGCGGACAATCTTGCGTGTGGCAAGGTTGTACAGCCGGTATCCCATGGTGTCATAGCCGAGGAAGGAATCCTGCACACCCTTGGCATCCAGCTTGTTGCGGGAGGTATGGTTAATCGAGGGCTTTTCATACACGGCACATTTATTGTAGTAGGTACCTACTATATGGAAATTTCCATGAATTTTTTGAGAGAGGCAGTCATATTCAGTTCACTTGGAAAGCTATGTTTATGATACTTGTGCCTTGGGAACTAATGTAATTATTTAGCAAGGGAAAAACAAATAATATAATATTCCGGTTTTGATGTATAGTAGACGTATATATGTCTTCATACTTTCTGGTTGGTTCCCTTTGTACAGTGGGTGTTTACTTTCCAAACTGAAGGATACAAAATAGAAGAAGCTTCATAACAAGCGTACTTCCGCAATTGTTGCAGTGCTTCTTTGTCGGCAGCATCTCCCCCCTCCCCAGAAGCGATGAGTGTATTGTGGTTGTGTAGCTGGGTTGTGTATTGCACAACCCTTACTTGAATACACTAAGTGTACTATACACTGGGTGTATTTTTCACATGTCCATCGGACACAGCCATCATATACACTCTCCTCATACACTTTACCCTTGGAGGGGGCGAGGAGGGCAACATGGGAGTGGGAAATCCCCCCCCCCCCAAAGGGTGAAGTGTATTGGGGGAGTGTCTATGGAAAATGTATGTGACAGACAAGTGAAAATACACAAAGATTATTTTGAGAAGATGTAACAAAAATTCTCTTGGACCGTCGATCTATGATGATTGACGATCGGCGATGTACGATTTGATCATCTATACATGATGACGATCCACGATCCAGGACCGTTGACTAGTCCATGACATCCATATGTGCGGAAACGATGTTGCACATTGGTAACCACATTGTTGGGACCCCATCTCCCCCCCCTTCAACCCCCCCCTCCCAGAAGCAACGAGTGTATTGGGGTTGTCTAGCTGGGCTGTGTATTGCACAACCGTTACTTGAATTCTCTAAGTGTACTATACACTTAGTGTACTTTTCACGTGTTCATCAGATACACTTACCATAGACACTCCCACAATACACTTAACCCTTTGGGGGGGGGGGGCAACATGGTAGCCGGAAATCTCCCCTCCCCCCCCCAAAAGGTAAATTGTATTGGGGGAGTGTCTATGGTAAGTGTATATGAAGGGCACCAGAAAAATACACAAAGTGTATTGAGAGAAAAGGTTGGGGAAAAGATCGTCTTTCCCGGGCTCCTGATGGGCCCCGCTACTGCGGGGCCAAACAGAAGCCCGGGAAAGAAAAAAATGAAACCCGTAACCCCGGAAGCAACAGGGTGTCAATGGTGTCTCTGCCTAATTCTGCGTCCAGGAATAGGCGTTCTGATTCTTTAGATTAGTAGCATATTTAAGGTCTAAGGACAAATGTACATTTGCTTAAGGGAACTGAAAATGGAGTTTTGGTAAAAGAAAGCATGGTTTTGTTGAGTTTTTACATTTTGATTACCGGCCTTCCAAGAACTTTCGGATGTTAAGGCATACAAGTACATGCTGATATGTATGAACATATGAAGTAAAGTAAACTGTAACGTAGCTTCCACGAAGGAACTATGAAATTTCCAAAGGCTTACATTTGACATGTACACTATATGAAGAGTGTATGTTTCAGCGGTGATTGACCATACGTGTGTTGCGGTTAGCAGCAGGCACATGGACGAATGCACCGCATCCAAACACCTTTAGGTGCGTGACGGTCGGCTTGCGTCCCATCCACGCCTCCTCCGGCGTCATCAGCTGCACTGCACGTGTGGGGCTCCGGTTTTCCAGGTACACGGCGGTGTTGACCGCCTCCGCCCAGAATGTTGGCCGAAGCTCGGCGTCCTTGAGCATGCTGCAAACACGCTCTATGAGCGTGCGGTTGATACGCTCAGCCACGCCATTCAGCTACGGTGTTGCGGGTTGCGTCACCTCGTGTCGGATCTCGCGGTTCTTGAGGAAGTCGCGAAAGTCATTGGAGAGGTACTCGACTTCGCCATTAGTGCGAAGCACCTTCAAACGCCTGCCACTCTCATTCTGTGAAGTAGCCACCCATGCCTTGAATGCATCAATACATTCATCCTTCCTGGACAGAAAGAACACCCACGTCTTTTGTGACTTGTCATCAATAAACGTGAGAAAGTGAAGCTTGCCAGACAAGGACTGTGATGGCATGGGACCACACACGTCAGAGTGCACAAGAGATGAAAGCTCAGCTGCTGCCTTCCTCTCCCTTGTGAATAGATTGCGGGCTTGCTTCCCTTCAATGCAGCTCTCGCAGGCCAACACATCCGGCTTCTTCACCTCCTTCAGCTGTAGGCCGCGCACCATCTGCTTCATGGAGATGATTGTGCTGAAGCCGAGGTGTCCAAACCGGCGATGACACAGGCTGATGTCGGTATCTCTCACTCTTGCAGCTGCAGCTGAGGCAGCTCCCTTCTCCGATGCAACAAAAAGACGGTAGAGGCCATCGTCATTGTCCGCCTTCGCAAGTACCTGGCCCGTACGTGCTGAGATGGTGCAACCACCATTCTCAAAGTGGACCTGCAGGCCTTGGGAGATGAGAGAGGAACCAGAGAGGAGGTTCGCTGCTAGCCCCGGAACATGGAGCACCCCCTTCACACAACGTTCCACGTGCTTCTCCTCGACAAAAGCACAGAAGACAATCTCACCCTCTCCCTCCGCCATCTGCACATGATTGTCACCCATGTACTCGGCGTGGTTCAATAGCGGTGTAGACAACAAACACTCCCGACGACAGGTCATGTGCCGAGTGGCTCCCGAGTCGATGATCCAGAATAAGGCAGTGTTGGCGGAGACGTGCAGGACCCGGATGGTGCTCACGAATCCAGTCTCCCAATCAGCAGCATTGGCGGAGGCGTGGGGATGTTTCCCTGCTCCTACCCTAGCCGCAAGGTCTGCCTTCTTCTTCCGGCATTCGCGTGCCCAATGACCTGGCTTCTTGCAGTAGTGGCACTTTCCCTTCTTCTTTCCTCAAGCTCCGCCACCATTGGTTGATGCAGCACCACCTCCGTGACTCATGTTGGTGACAAGGGCTACGTCCAGTCCGCTTCCTCCTTCTCCCTCCTTGCGGCACTCCTCCTCGAACAGCAGGCTCTCTTCAACGTCATCAAGCGAGATCTTGTCAGCACGCTGGTCCAGGGCAACAATGAGAGGAGTGTAGCTGCTAGGAAGGCCAGAAAGAATGGTCAGCATCACAACACGTTCCTTGGCATGGTCCTCAATCATAGCAAGCTTGGCTGGTCAGCCAAAGCTTTCACCATGTTGAGATAATCGATCATGGAGCCCGACTCATCGATCTTCACGGTGTGAAAGCGACGACGCAAATACATGTTCATGAGGATTGACTTGGAAGCATAGGTGGACTCAAGCTTGTTCCAAACCTCTCTTGGGGTGAGGATGCTGTGGACAAGGAGTTGCTGCCTTTCGGCGAGGTGGAGGTAGATGGTGGCAAGGGCGCGGTCCCGCTTCTCGCGGTAGGTACGGGCCTTGGCAGCGGGGAGGGAGGATTCAACAGAGTCACCCTCACTCATGTGGCTCCAGAGTCCCTTCTCCATCAGCAGAATCTTCATGTTGTTGCTTCAGTTGAAGAGTTTCTTGCCTTCGAACTTGGCGATATTGACGCCGGCCACCACAGTAGCGGATGCTTCCATGTTGACAGCAATGTTGGCCCACTAACGGCCTCTCTCACACACCAGTGTGCAAGGGATTCCTCAAAGACAAGGCAAGTCCTTGTTCTGGCTCTGATACCACTGCTACAATCAAAGGCAGCCCTCAGGGAGGTGATCAAGCTCACCAAGAGCCGCTAGGTAGGACCAATTGTATGTGAGAGACAAGTTGTAGGCTGCAGAGACAAAAATACGGAAGCGTGTGAAGTTGTGTAGAGAGCGCGAATGGCTAGTTTGACTCGTGGATGATAAATTAAATTAGCACAGATTTCTAAAAAGCCTAAGTACGCCTCATTTGGCACATGGAGATGGAAGAATCACTCTGTCAAAGTTCATCTCCTAGCACACTCCTAGCGTAGCCGGATGAGCGGCAGTCACACTCTCACACAAGAGAATTACCATCCCTGCCATGTGCACAACCAATAATCTTGGTGGGGACCTTCAGTGAAGCTCCCCGAAGTTCCTCCTGTAGCCTTTCTACCTTGAAGGCCGCTCCAAACCTCCCTGGCCAATAATCGTGGCCGTCATTGGTGCTGGTAGTGCAGGAGGCGTCACTTGAACCGGACCCATTGCCACCAAACCTTGAAAATCCATATCTTCCTCAAACGGACTCCGAATCAAGTTCCGTAAAGTGCTAAGGAACCAGGAAAACATCCTCAATTTACCTACTATAACCTGATTATTTTTATCGAGAAACCCACTTTGGTCACTTTTTTGGCACCCCATATCCAACAGGAACAAGAGTGACGATTACAATTGATGGTTGACTTAAAGCAACGGTTGTAGTCGCCCACCATCATCATCACTATGAAAATATGGGTGTTGCTTCAATCCTTGAAGGTGTGCGATGGACGTGGCAGACATGTGTGGTTGAACGAAATTGGGGTGAACAATGCTTCATCCCTTCACAGCTGTGGCCATTGAGCGCACAACCATTGTGTGCACAATGAAGAATGGCGCCAGGCATATACGAGAAATTCTCTTTCTACGAACCAACATGTCCAAAGGGCGTTAGATTGGCAAATGTACTGGTCGGATGTTGGCCTTACTTGGTATCATGGAACTTACCTGGTAGTATCTTTGACGATAGAAAAATAAAATGTTTAGTTTGTATATTATACACTAGCGTGCAATGCCTCGTGCAGCCACGCTTATTTTTTCAATGTATGCAACTGTTGATGGAAGTCACATTGACAGTAGCAAACAATTGTTTTTTTCTGGATGGGATCCGAAGGTTTCCACCATCGATACATGCACAAGAGTAGCTTAGAAAAAGCGGTCATTAGATGGCAGACAAGTCGATGGAAAATTGTTTTTGAACAACTCGATAGTGATTGAATGGCCAAAAGAATTCATACGGATGAATTGCAATGAGTATGACATATCGACGATTGCGCATTGACATCTACGGCCAAGATAAAAGATGCAGAAAGAACTCAAAAATATGTTACATCCATTGCAACCTCATGAACACTTTATAGCAACACTTCCTTCAAGAACTTAGTTGAAGAAAGAGAATATTGAACAAATTTATTATGTCGGAATTCAGGTACCAAAAACATCATCAAACGAAGTCCCGATAAAGCACGTAGTATTGCTATCTTCGAAAGTAGGCTGGAAATCAAGACAGAATTGCCGAATGCTTTCTGGCTTGCTGGCTGGTGCGTGTGCTATCCAGTCGGAGTCCGAAAGATCTGGCAGTTGAAACTGGGAAGTAAATCTTAGTTCATGAAGTTCTTGGTGAGTTAAGTTGCGCGGATTGCTACTTTCAAGATGTTTGAACGTGCATGAAAAAAACGTTTCCTGAAAATTTTCAAATTCTGACACATTCCATCCCCGAACCCACGCCGGCGTCATCGAGGAAGCCAACAGCGTCAGCGAAGATGCCGATGCCGTCCCCATCGGCCCGCAGCGCTAGCGCCAACGCCGTCTGCGTCGGCGCGCTGCGCTAGCTACGTGATGCCAAAGCGCAGTGTGCCGACGCGGTTTGGGACGCAGCGGAGGGGTGGCGACGCGGGGAGGTCAAGTATAAGTGCTTGCCAGCCATCTCACTTTGTGATGCATCCACCAGCAACAGCAAGCAACTGAACATTTATCGCCGGCACTACATGCACCAGCAGAATAGCAGCAGCAATTCCAGCAGTGCCAGCTCCATTTGAAGCAAGGTGAGCACACTGTGCGTGCTGCACATGTGTATGCGTGTGTGCGCGCGTGCGCGCATGTGAGCGTCCATGTGTGCGTGAATTTGTGCGTGAGTACGTGCCTGCTTGCATGTTTGCGTGTTTTCATGCATGTGCACGCACGCGCAGGAACACACGTACACACGTAAGCAGGCACGCGCGTTCGCGTGTGTGCATTTGTGTGTGTGGGTGTGGGTGTGTGTGCGTGTGCGTGTGTGTGTGTGTGTGTGTGTGTGTGTGTTTGTGTGTGTGTGTGTGTGTGTGTGTGTGCACGCGCGTGCATGTGTGTGTGTGTGTGTGTGTGTGTGTGTGTATGTGTGTGTGTGTGTGTGCGTGTGCGTGTGTGTGTGTGTGTGTGGGTGTGTGTGTGTGTGCGTGTGCGTGCGTGTGTGTGTGTGTGTGTGTGTGTGTGTGGGTGTGTGTGTGTGTGCGTGTGCGTGCGTGTGTGTGTGTGTGTGTGTGTGTGTGTGGGTGTGTGTGTGTGTGCGTGTGCGTGCGTGTGTGTGTGTGTGTGTGTGTGTGTGTGGGTGTGTGTGTGTGTGCGTGTGCGTGCGTGTGTGTGTGTGTGTGTGTGTGTGTGTGGGTGTGTGTGTGTGTGCGTGTGCGTGCGTGTGTGTGTGTGTGTGTGTGTGTGTGTGGGTGTGTGTGTGTGTGCGTGTGCGTGCGTGTGTGTGTGTGTGTGTGTGTGTGTGTGGGTGTGTGTGTGTGTGCGTGTGCGTGCGTGTGTGTGTGTGTGTGTGTGTGTGTGTGGGTGTGTGTGTGTGTGCGTGTGTGTGTGTGTGTGTGTGTGTGTGTGTGTATGTGCGCGCGCGCGTGTGTGCATGTGTGTGTGCGTGTGTGCATGCGTGCATGCGTGCGTGCGTGTGTGCATGCGTGCATGCATCCGTGCATGCGTGGGTGCGTGGGTGCGTGTGTGCGTGCGTGCGTGCATGCATGCGTGGGTGCGTGGGTGGGTGCGTACATACGTGCGTGCGGGCGTGCATGCGTGCGTGTGTATGTGCGTGAGTGTGCTCGCATGCGCGCACGCACGCGCGTGCGTTTGTGCGTGCGTGCGTGCATGCATGCGTGCATGTGTGTGTGTGCGTGCGTGCGTTTGAGGGTGCCCGTGTGAGAGATGAAGGAGGAGGCGCAGTCCGCAGTGGATGCGGAGGCGGAGGTGGAGGCGGAGGAGGTGGAGGAGGCAGAAGAGGCGGAGGCAGAGGCGGAGGTGGAGGCGGATGCGGAGGTGGAGGCAGGTGTGGGCGTGGGTGTGGGCGTGGGCGTGGGTGTGGGCATGGAGGAGGTGGAGGAGGTGGAGGAGGTGGGGGAGGTGCAGGAGGTGGAGGAGGTGGAGGAGGTGGAGGAGGTGGAGGAGGTGCTGGTGGTGCTGGTAGTGAAGGAGGTGGTGGTGGAGGAGGTGGTCGTGGTGGAGAAGGTGGTGGTGGTAGTGGACGAGGTGCTGGAGGTCATATATGCCCAATGGTGGACGAATCACACACTACTTTTCCAGTGCGCTCTTCTAGTGCGCTCTTACGCATGCACTGACATAATGCACTGACAGAATGCACTCCATAACCAATGCATCTGAACAGTGTGCTCATATGCTCTCTCTCTCTCTCT
>SZWC01001047.1:20745-33251 GCA_023375785.1 Penium margaritaceum
ACTGCAGCGCTTTGTACTTTGGGCCGCAGGAAGGAAGATGTGGGGGCCCTTTGCGCTGGAGAGGCCATGGCATCGGAGGAGCTGAGGGAAGAAGGAGAGCTGGAGAGGGAAGAGGGAGAGCGGGTGGATACAACAGGGGAAGAGGAGCGAGAGGAGGACAGGGGGCGCGCGGCGATCAGTCCTCCGATTCCGAAATGGTTGGGGGAGAGGGAGGAGGAAGGGGAAGTCATAGGCGGGGCCGGATGAGAGGGAAGATAGGTGATGCTAGGAGGAGCTGGTGTCCCTCCCTGGGCTACATTTCGACGAGGAGATTGCTGTGACTGGGTCGTGAGAGCCTCTGAGGGGCGAGCCGAGGGAAGGGGAGACGCGTGTGAGGGACGCGCAAAGTGTACGTTGCCCAGAAGGGAAGGAGGGTGGGAGGGCCCTGGGAATGTCACGCCGGCGTGTGCCATGCTCCCTTGAAAGCACGCTAGGCGGGTACCATGCTCCCTTGAAAACTTTGCGCTTGGAGAATTATCAAGGGAAAATTGTTCCAAGGAAACGTGTCGCCTATGTGAGGGACGAAATCTGGAGGGAGGCAGTAGACTTTTCGCCGATGAGGGGGACGAAGCTTCGAGGAAAGAGAATTTGACGGACGGAGAGGCCAAAGGGGAGGTGCAGGACTGCTTAGCAAGCTGCTTAGGGCCGGCGAACGCCATGTGACCGCTCTGGAAGCCTCCTGCATCGCCAGCGCAGGGACAATGCGGGAGCGCGACTCGGTTCTCGTCGCTGTCCTCGTCGCAGCGTCCTCGCGCCGTGGATTGGCTGCTGGCGGCAAGCGCGCGGCTCGACACAGTGGACGGCGCGTCGCGGCGAGAGAAGCTCGACGTCATTTCTTGTGTCAGGCTAGATCGGATGGATTGGTTGGATCGGGTGGAGCGGGTGGTTCAGGCGCACGGGCTGCGCCGGGTGTGCCGAGCCGTGTGTTCGTGTATTGTGAATTGTGCGCATGCACGGAACCACTGTGGGAGTGGCGCCCGAGGGAGGCGTATGAGTGAGGCGTGTGGGAGTGGCGACAGAGGGAGGCGTATGAGTGAGGCGTGTGGGAGTGGCGCCCGAGGGAGGCGTATGAGTGAGGCATGTGGGAGTGGCGCCCGACGGAGGCGTATGAGTGAGGCGTGTGGGAGTGGCGCCCGAGGGAGGCGTATGAGTGAGGCGTGTGGGAGTGGCGCCCGAGGGAGGCGTATGAGTGAGGCGTGTGGGAGTGGCGCCCGAGGGAGGCGTATGAGTGAGGCGTGTGGGAGTGGCGCCCGAGGGAGGCGTATGAGTGAGGCGTGTGGGAGTGGCGCCCGAGGGAGGCGTATGAGTGAGGCGTGTGGGAGTGGCGCCCGAGGGAGGCGTATGAGTGAGGCGTGTGGGAGTGGCGCCCGAGGGAGGCGTATGAGTGAGGCGTGTGGGAGTGGCGCCCGAGGGAGGCGTATGAGTGAGGCGTGTGGGAGTGGCGCCCGAGGGAGGCGTATGAGTGAGGCGTGTGGGAGTGGCGCCCGAGGGAGGCGTATGAGTGAGGCGTGTGGGAGTGGCGCCCGAGGGAGGCGTATGAGTGAGGCGTGTGGGAGTGGCGCCCGAGGGAGGCGTATGAGTGAGGCGTGTGGGAGTGGCGCCCGGGGAAGGCGTGTGGTGAGAGCGCCTCTTACCAGCAGCTGGAGCAGCTACGGCCGAAAGCCGGAAAAGAAGGCGATGGGTCGACTTCGCTCTTCCAAAAAGCGTGAAGCTCCTGTTCGCGCTTGCAGGCAATGACCGTGGGAAAGCACCCTCTCCGCGCCAGCCTTTGCGACTTTTCTGCCAACCACGACCTTGGAAGTAACAGCAGCAACAGCCCCGACTGAAAGCAGGAGCCGAGGCTGTGGATCGGAGGCTCCCTGCAGGACGTGTGAGAAGAGCGACTTGTGTCCTTGACCGCTGTGGTTGTGGGGAGGATCGCCTTATGGCATTCTCTGATAGCGCCGGTCGCGGCGTCAACCGGAGCAGCAGCCGCGGCGCACGCGAGTGCGATCGAGCAGGGCGACGACCACACATCGCGGGATCGCGGTTCGGTGACACATTCCGGAATGTTCGCCTCGCCTGTGGTGGAGAAATGGCGCGGCAGGCCATGAGTCATGATTCACGGTGCATGTACGAGCACGGCCTCCCTCCCTCGTGCTTTCAACAGCTCCTCTTGACTTTTGAACTGATCGTTGCACCTGACGCTCGATGCGACCAGGCTGTCGTACGTCTGTCTGTCTGTGTATGAAAACGAGTGAACTTCCAAAAAGTTGAAGAAGCGTCCCCGAAACGCGGAACGAGCTCAAGCCGCTTGACCTGAATTGCAAGTCATCCGCAGCGCATTTATGAGCACGCGCTTCACTGTGGATGCTTGTGACTAGTCAGCTGGGCTAGGTCTGCCGCCTGCAGTATTAAGACAGAAAGAAAACAAAAGGCAGTTGTTGCACGCAAAGCGTGCATAGGGTTACATAGAAATAGAGCTGAGATCGGATAATTGCCCACGGTCTGGGCCACATAATGAAAGGAGTGCCATGAGACTAGGATAATGATGCAATCATCCTCAGTTTGTGGTTTAGAAAACTACGGGAATACCAAAAAGTAGTCCTCACCTCATTTCATTGAAATAGACTGACAAAAGAGTTACAATGCAACAAGGAAAAAAAACCTGTTGTACTTTCCACTCTAAAGATGGCAGTTCCACCTGTTATTTTTCTTTCATTGGGTGCCAAGAATGAAATCACATTCACCTAGACGTCAAAACATATTTTAAATGAAGAATAATGTGAAGGAATCAACCACAAATTTGAACAAGAACTTTGAAAACAACTTACTATTCTTTTTTAACGAATACAGAAAGATTATACAAAAATAGAATAAAGGAAAATGAATCTGTATGCTAGATTGACACATTTCTTTTGGTATAACACAAAAAAAAAGATGATCTTTGTCCGCATTCAATGAAGATTGAATGCTTCCAGTGTTCTGAAAAAGATTCTAGCACTTCGATGAACTGATTTTGCTTCATTTCAGTTGTTTAATGACAATGACGGATTTCCTCATGTTCTTCCTGTGATTTTACCCTGTTTGAGCCCGGGCTCACGAGGCTCACTAGCTGGCCATGATGACCAATTCTGTGAAACCGGAAATGTCTCGGCTGAGGAGGAGCAACCGAGGGAGAAAACAACATTCAAAACATTTAACCCATTCAATTCTGCAAAAATAAACAGCCTCCGTTGGCTACTTTGGCCAATCACGATTTTTTTTCTGGAAGAGAAATCAATTGTAAAAGGGTTACTATGCAACCTAAAAAACGATAACAGAAGATGAGTAGGCAGCCACTTCATTCTTGTGCCGCGTGTCCATTCCCATTTGAATTGTGAACATAATTACATCGAGGATAATTTTTTGTCGGGTGTCAAGTTCGACCCCCTCGTGACGCGGACTGCCTCCTAATGGGATTTGTAGTTGGATGCTGTCGTACCACTTCCTGGTTGATGGAAGAGGCCTATTCTGGATCCGCCCTCCCATTGGATGTCCATGTGATGGGAGGAGAGCGTACATCATGATGGTCCTCAAAATATGACATGGACGACTGTGAAAACAAAATCCACTGATGGTGGCATTCATTCAATCATCACCAAACAAATACAACAGCGTAATATCACATGATAAACCAATAACACACCATATACACCATAGACGTATAAGAAGTGAGAAACTAGTTAATGTCCCAAGTGCTAGTGTGACATGCTTTCGTCATGGTCTCTCTCTCTCTCTCTCTCTCTCTCTCTCTCTCTCTCTCTCTCTCTCTCTCCTTCCTTTCACAATGACGCCTAGCATAACGACCGTCAAGAAGAATACACAACAAGAACGTGGCCTGATCTTGTGACATCCCCTTGTTTCTAAATCGATACGCAAGCCGAAAGCTAAAGGATTTGTGCAATAAAACTAGCCTCTCGTAGTAGCATTCAATGTGTGTGAAGCCGCCACCATTGCATTTGCACCACATTTGATGATGGCATCCCAGTGTGACGGTGCATCGTGGCACGCAATGGCTCACCAAGAACTTATGTGTGGCACAAGCGCCATGCAAAACCCACCACCCATCTTCATGTCGCTCGTAAACGAAGGTGTTGATGCAGAACAATAAGCAAGTTTGCTGCACCATGTCTTTGTAAGCTTTAAAACACGTGTGTGCAATCTCGTTTACCACTTACTTTTTAATTTCATGTTGTACCAACGAGGCAAGCCACTAGTCACGCAATCGCATATCTTTTCCTTCCACCATCATGATGAACTGTCAAAATGGTTGCTTTGTTATTGTGCATGTAAGTGCCCCGCACTCTACTATACATGAGCAGAATGACCTCCGTAAGCTCTAATCTTATAATGAACCACCATTTTTTCACCCATCCCAGGTGGACAACCCTCCTATGGTCCATCTTGCTCAGTAACGTTGCGCTTTTCAATAGGAACATCGTAGTCTAGATGCGACTTGGGTCGACATTGGTATTGGAGATGTGGAGGCACTTTCAATCATCATTCAGCATGAGGACATAAGAGCTCGTGTAGTAGTCAATGAGGCATAGGAGGAAATTGAATCGGCACCCTTCTTTTAACCACACCAAGAGGGAATGCTGACGTTGGAAACAGCAAAGAGACCATAACATAATGTGAACCACCTTTGTTGGTATAAAGATTTGGTTGAGTCAAAGTGCATGTATTACAACATCGTAGCCACTGACTCTTCGTAGTAGCATTAGCAATAGTAGATGTAGCCATTGTCACCACTACATGTGTTACCAATGCGTACCTTTTAGCAACAGCGACCACTTTAGTATTAGTTTTTGGTGCTCCATCTTATGTACGAGTGATCGCCATTGCCAATACTGCAATTTTTCAAGTAGAAGTAACACTAACTACCAATGTTAAGAGTGTAAAAGTAGTAATAAAAACTACACTTCTAGAATTAATAGCCGAGGCGCCAACTAGTTAGTGTGGTGCAAGCTTCGTTGGACGACTAGAAAGCTAGTTCATTCGCAAAGGCATGGTTTAACGCTTGGTGGAGTGGGTTCTCGTTTGGTTGGTAGGCAGGTTTGTTGGTTGGTTGGGTGGAAGGCTGGTTGGTTGGTTGGTTGGTGGGATGATTTAATGGCTACTTAGCTGTTTGGTTGAATGGCTAGTTTGACGGAGTGTTGGCTGATTTGTTAGTCGATCTTCAAGGCACCTTAACTACTTGGCTAGTTGGTTGTATGGAAGGTGGGTTATTCATCAGGTTAGTATGTTGGTACGCAAAATGGTTTGTTTCTTAAACCTAGGCTTGTTGGTTACTTGTGTGGGAGGGTCAGTTCATTTTTAGCTTCATTAGTGGGTTGGTTGGTTAGTTGGTTGGATGGCTCATTGGCTAGTTCAAATTCACGTTGGCTGGTTGGATGGTTGGTTCTTTTGTGTCTACATTTTTTAGCTGGTTTGGTTGGTTGTTTTGTTAGTTGATTAGATGGTTGATTGGTTGATTGGTTAGTTGGCTGGTTGGTTGGTTTGTTTGATTAGTTCGTCTGTCGGTTGGTTTTTTTATCTGTTGGTTTGTTGGTTCACAGGTTGGTTGGTTAGGTAGTTTATTCACATCTTGTTTGGTTGGTTGGTTGGTTGGTTGGTTGGTTGGTTTCTTTGTTGGTTTGTTTGTTTGTTTGTTTGATTAGCTAGTTTCCTAACTCTCTGGTTAATTATTCAGCTAGTTGTCTGGTTGGTTGGTTCTTTGGTTGGTTGGTCGCTTTCCAGGTTGGTTGGTTGGTTAACTTCTTCATTAACTGGTTAAAAAGCAGGTTGATTGGTTTGATAGTTGTTTGCTTTCTTACTTCATTAGTTGGTTGGTTTGGCTAGTTGGCTGGCTATTCGGTTGGTTGGTTTGGTTGATTTTTTGGTTGATTAGTTGGTTTATTATCTGGTTGGTTTGGTTTCTTTAGTTGGTGGTTGGTTTGTTAGTTGGTTGGTAGGTTGCTTTTCTAAGTGGCTGGTTGGTAAGCTAGATGGTTGGTTGGTTGGTTGGATGGTTGGCTAGATGATTCGCTAATTCATTTCTAGGCTTGTTTGCTGGCTTTTGGTTGGCTATTTCTGTTTGGTTGATTGGTTTGTTTTTTTGCTTGTTGGTTGGTTGGTTAGTTGGTTTGATGGTTGGCTAGTTGGTTGGCTTGCAAGATGGTTGGCTGCTGGGTAGGTTGATTGGTTTGTTGGCTAGACAATGTGGTTGGTTTGTTTGGCTGGTTGGTTGGTTGGTTTTATGGCTTGCTGATTCAGGATTATTCGTTTTATGGATGATTGCTTTGTTGGTTCATAGGTAAGTTGGTTTGATTCATTGGTTGGCTGGGTCATTTTTACACTGGATGATTGGTTGACTTGTTTGATTGTTAGTTGGTCGGATCGGTTGGTTGTTCAGTTTGGTTGGTCGGTTGCCTGGTTGTCTTGCTGTTTTTTTGCTAGTTCATTACTTGTTTGGTTATTCTTTTAGTTAACTAGCATGTTTGATGGTTGGTTTCTTACATGATTGATTCACACACAGGTTGATACGTTCGTTGCTTTGCATGGCTGAGTAGCGTACATAATAGTTGGATATCTGTTTTATCACTTGTTTGGTTGGTTTGTTGGTTGGCTGTCTGGTTGGATGGTCAGCTCGTCGGTTGGTTGGTTGGTTGGTTGGCTGGTTGGTTGGCTGGTTGGTTGGTTGGGTGGTTGATTGGTTCAGTTGTTCAATGGTTTGTTGATCATTTTGGTTTATCTACTTGTTGGCAGGCTCATTTTTAACTTGGTGAATAAGTTGGTCAATTCGAACCAATCACCAAAAATTCATACACTTAGTATACACATGAGACTACCAACAAAATTCCCTTTGGCCTTACGTGGCCGATGGAATTTTCTAAGAACCTTTCAAAACATGAATGTTCATACAATAATGTACACAGTTCTTGCAAAGGAATTTCTTCCTTTGATTTAGGATTGAGGAATTTTCTTTTGTTTACATAGCAAGGCATTAAGAACAAATTGTTTATGATGTATTTTCAGAAATAGAGAGGAAAAACATCAAATTTGATTGAAATATCTTATTCATTGAACTTATCAAATTAGAGCAATTGAGAGAATTTCATTTTGTTATAAGAGTTTTCTACTCTTAGCTTGTGTTTCATGAACAAAACATGTGGAGACACATAGTGACCTACATGTGTATTTTCACAACCATGTTGGACAACACAAGGTTTTTCAATGAACATATTAACAGTTGGTTAAGTCTGTGATGCTTCTCGACACTATTGAAGATTTTTGACCTATGGAAGAGTTCATTTCTGGCTGCACTAATTACTTCCACCCCACACCTCCCCTTCCCCCCCCCTACGCCAACCATATCAGAGTGTACGGGGGGAGTGTATCACATGATGCACAAAAGGTTGTACAGAAGTACCACACAAATGTACAGAAGTCAATTTTTTATCCCCCTGTTCCATGAAGGTGCTTTCTTCACATGTGCACGATATGTACGTATGTGCAATGACAACGTGTACACTTGAACATGCAACTAGTGTATGCACTTTTTGTTTTGAAGGTGGGACTTGAGGGCGTCTAGTTCTAGACTCAAAATCCTCTCCCCCCTCCTCCTACCCTCTCCGTAGGTAAGAAGTAAATGTGGTAAGGGTAATGGGAGGTGCATGTGAATAGCGTGTGAAAGACCAAAAAAGTTGCACTTGTGTATAATTTGACACGCTTTGCAACATTCTTCAATCCATTTAAATCAAAGGTTTTCCAATGAAAATAGCGTTATTTATTCCCAAAGTCCATGGAATAATCCTAACTTTTGCATCAACCTTGTGGATGAAGTTAAGCACCCGCCAACCCTATGATTATCCAGTTATCAACTCATCACGGCTACGGATAACTCCGGTCGACCCATCGGCGTGGTTCTCTAACATCACCATAACGTAGAGCAACTGGTCACCTATATGTTGTAATAGCTGCATCGACCATAAATCAACAACAACGTACACATGAACGAGATTTTCGCACTCTTACATACATGTAAGACATGGCAGTTCAACCTTGAATGCCACCAATGCGTCATACGCACTGACCAACATGCACTAAAACATTTGAAGAAGTAGCCAATGTTCAATTGACGTCAAACCCGATGCATGGAGCTTCTTGGATCCCGGTTTGACTACAATATTGAGTATCAACAAGGCAAAGCCAACATCGTAGATGCACTCAAACGATGACTAGAGATGATGGCTAAGGTAGCGACACTTGTACTAGATGAAGATCCGTATCTTGAGAAACTGTTCACATGTGGCTACGTCCAACATGGTGGGTACAACAAGGCAAAGTTTCACTATGACACACCCTGTTTGCGGTAAATATTCACTTGCGAGGTGCTTGTTCCCCTGAATAAAAAAATCCATTGCATGTTGTTAAAGGAATGCCACGATACTGGTCTTGGTGGACATTTTGAAGAAAACAATACACTAAAGAAGTAAGTTAAGCACTTCTAATACGACAAGATGCAAACCAATGTGGCCAACTTTTGCAAATCATGTAGCACTTGTAAAAACAAAAATCCCATTGCACACCGCCACCCAGACTAGTAACGCTACTCCCTCTACTGACGGGACCATGGACCGACATCTCCATGGAATTCATGACAAGATTTCTAGTCACACGTGAGGAATATGACGTAATCCTTGCTCTTGTCGACAGGGTTTCCAAAATGTCTCACTTCATTTTGATAACAACCATTGTCATCGTCAAAGGTACAAAAGAGATTGTTTCAATCAACATAATAGTGCTACACGACATGCCAAGAACTATCACAAGCAATATAGACGGTTGATTCACTAATCGTTTTGGCACAAACTCGTGAATAGTTACAATGCTTTATTTAGATGCTTGAACAGCTTCTTCAAACATTATGTATATCACAAAAGACAACTTGACAGCAAAACTCATGAGTACAAAAATCGCTTATTACTTGGCCATATCCACCGCAACGAGTAAAACTACATTCAAAGTGGTGTGTAGAAAAGCTTCTGCCTTACTTGTGAGACTTAACATCCAGAGCAACATTCTTGCAGTTGATGTCCAACACAACAACTTGGTCATGATCGAAGATGAAACACGGCAGAAACTTGCAAAGAGACACCTTTAGTGATGACCCAAGAAGCTAAATGAGATTTTAGCAATGATGCATTCACTGATGTTGACAAGGTTCTCCTCCGTTTAGTAAACATCATTCTCCATGAAGCCAACTATTTGAATCTCAGAACCCAATGATAATAACCATTTGAGATCCAGTGTATGCAAACTCCCATGGTTCCTAAACACTATGTAAGTTCACCCGGTGTTCCATAACAATAGTCTTAAGCCTTGCGTGAACCGCGAAGAGAACTTCCTCGTCAGGGATGTACCTCCCCCTCCTGTACAAGTGGACGAGAACACAACATACATCATTAAGGACATCCTTTCGCATCAACAAAGTGTCAAAAGGATAGAAGATCTCATCAAGTGGCACAACAAGAATGCCACACATAACAATAGGGATTCTTATGAACACGTCTCGGACACCAATCATATGATCGCCGAATACTATTGCTGTCGGAGTGCCACATCTGTACCCATGGCAAAACGTGACTACTAAAAGGGGGGAGGTGTTAGGTACCTGATGTAGACAAGTCTGTAATCTTTCTAAGTGAGACGTTTTGTCATTACAAAAACAGCCCACTGCACAAGAAGACTTTAACGTTCACTCTGATAGTCGAGGGAAATTCGGTCAACTGCCCCCTTTCCCAAGCAATCTTTCTTTCACATTATGAAAATTTTGACCAGTCGAAAGAATTGTACACATCACTATCACGAACGTTTCCTTGACTTCTAGACATATCCAAAAACATCAAGATTTATGAATTTGCATCTCGCGTATTTGTGCTTGATCTATGAAGCACCCCGATTCCTTGGCAAAGCTTCGTGACTCGACAACTCACAAAGCAAATCCACTAGTGTCCCTCGCCAATTGACTTAACAACCACGACTACTTCTCATTTCTCACTTCTTTACATGTGTTTGATCATAACGACACTTGTGATCAAGATAATCGTATCGCAAATCATAAATTGCTTGAGTATCCCAAATTCTAAAACCGTGTTCTTCCTCACAACTTCCACCTGTTCACCATGTACGTTATGTTTGGTATAACACATGTGTTGGGGAGGGAGGGAGATTTTCACGAGACAAATGTTGGCTGACATTATCATTCTACACTTTTGTCAACCAACACCTTGCCTACCCTAATCCCCCCCTCCTTTTAAAGCCCTACCCCTCCATGCACCACGTCTGATCCAATCGATGCCCTACCAATAGAAATCCCTAAGCAAAGAGATGCCTAATACGCAATCCTGGTATAAGGGAAGGGTCATGGTGGTGGGAACTTTGCAAAGGATTTTAGCCGGAACTCATCGGCTGGAATGGAGAGTGGATGAATTCATATATGAATCTCATTTATTTTGTTCTTATGTTTTCTGTCCTTCTTTGACATTCATACCTTACACAAGCCCATCCCCTAATTCCAACTACAGGTTTGACTTTGGCACAGGCACCTACTCGACTAAATGGTAGGAGGGCCTTGCACGTTCCCTTCCAACCAATAAGGAGTGTAGGTCTTTCATTGTAAGTTTCTCGTAAAACACCCATCAAATAATCACAAACACCTCTAAAAAAAATGGTTGGTGATTGCTGGGCCAAGAAGGGTGATGTCAACAAGTGGATGTTGCATACCATGTCCTAGTGTGTCAACCATGGAGACACGATGACCTCGGATCTTCTCGCAAACGAATCAAATTGTTTTGTTCATGAACTCATCAATATCGTACAAAACATTTTCTAGTGTGATGAGGAGGCAGCACAAATGTTGGGGGAACTTTATGCGCACATGTGTAGTGTGACCAACAATGGGGCAAAATGGAAGCACGCACAATGTAACTATCTTACGGTCTTATGCTTTGAGAGGTGGTGGCTTACTTGAATGATTTATCAAGTCACTCTAGGTGCAACCCCCTTGAGTGCATGATACTGGTTTTTATGGTCTTTTCTTTGTTGGTTGGTTGTCTGCGACCTAGCTTCCTCGATTAGTGGTTTGCCTGTTGGATACTTTGTTGGTTAGTTAGTTGGTTGGTTTTGTGCTTGTTTACCTAGTTTGATGGATGGTTGTTTCTCTTTGGGTTTGGTTGGGTACTTTGCAGGTGGTTTGAATGTTGGTTTTCTAGATCGTTGGTTGGTTTGAAGAATGGTTGGTCGGCAAGTTGGTTGTATAGCTGGTTTGATGCAACTTGTTGAGGCAAAAACGTTTGAATGGATAGCTGATTTCCTTGTTTGGATGCTTAATTGGTTGGTTTTATGGCTATCTTGTTGATTGATTGAATTCTTTGGACAATTGTTTTTTAGGGCTAGTAATGAAATTAGCATGCATCCCTCCATGCGTAGCCTACATGTTGTTGATATGCAAGCAGTAGATGAAGCACAAATGTCCTGAGATTATGCAAACACGGATTCATAAAGGGAATGGCCATATTTGCATTATATCTAACACCAACAGTCACCTTTATGTTGGAACAGACCTTTGAAGGAGCCCAACATGCAGATTGGCCTAAGTTTTGACGCATATCCCACCACACATGGATTCTTGTTTTCAATTGAGAATCCAAGTAATGTAGTATTATGTTTCGAGTAATTCTGAGAAGAATCTGGCTCACTAATCCATCTGGTGTGCTAAAAAGTTGTTTTTAGCATCCATCATTAAGATCGAGATTTGATATAGGAATTTCTCCCTTCATGGATCAAGGACGTATGACTACACTATTTGACAAACTCCTATATTTATGCCTTGGTTGTTGCTAGTGCATAACTCACAAGCTACATGGATTTAAATGTTGCCCATACATCCCTTTTTACTCTTGATTACATTGATTTTATGTGTTGTTTCGATATGCACACATTAAGCCTCGGTGTTTTCTTACTTGAACCCTTCGTCACAGCCACCCACACATGCTTGCACATTGTTTTATTTCATATGACACCCCAAGACCCACAAGGATATGGATTTGGGGAAGAGAAAGATGCTTATCGCTTTACATATATGCCCAATGGTGGAAAAATCACACACACATTTTCTAATGTGCTCACGTAGTGCGCTTAAACACCATGAACCCACACGATGCACTCTACAATAACAGCGGCGTGATAATGTACTCTCACATTTTCATATCAGTCTCCCCTTACACTCTTGCTCTCTCTCTCTCTCTCTCTCTCTCTCTCTCTCTCTCTCTCTCTCTCTCTTTGTGTGGTTGTGTGTGTGTGTGTGTGTCTCTATCTCTCTCTCTGTCTCTCCTTATATTTCTCTCTCTCTCTCTCTCTCTCTCTCTCTCCCTCTCTCTCTCTCTCTCTCTCTCTCTCTCTTT
>SZWC01001047.1:45413-59665 GCA_023375785.1 Penium margaritaceum
TATCTATACCTATATCTATATCTATATCTATATCTATATCTATATCTATATCTATATCTATATCTATATATACATGTATATCTATATCTATATCTATATCTATATATATATATTTACGTATCTATACAAATATTTATATTTACTATATATCTATATCTAAATCTATAGCTAAATATTTTTCTATATATATATTTCTATGTTTATTTCTATATCTATATCCATGTCCATATCTACATCTACAACATAAGATATTTATATAATATAGATAAAGATATCTATATGGTTATATACATGGATGAAGGTATTGTCAAAAATAGACATTAATTTATATGTATATATGATTTTGAATATAAATATTGAAACGTACTCTAAATTCGTTGGAAAAATTCGATTTTTTATGGATTAATTTCATGATGTCAATCATAAGTATGTTATTATTATTACTCTTTAAGAAACGAATGTATCTTTTTCACTTCATTCACCCATTTAATAATGGTTCAATCCACATATTTTCCATATTTTAGTACTTGGTGAGGATAGATGAAGAAATCATGTTGAAATATTTCATATTCATTCTATTGAATGAAATGAGAGAGCAATCGACTTTGACAAATCCAAGAAAAAATTCGTTCTTTTTGGATTCATTTGCTATTATTTGGAATTTTTAATGTCATATTCATTGCAAAATTTGGTATAATATATTCATATTCTTCGATTTAAAACTGGTTTCATGAATTCCATCCTTGTGTCTATGTTAAAAGAAAATCTAATATATTCGAACTATGCATGATGATTCAAAATTATGATAAAAGTTGTTATGTATTGAAATTTTTTTACTTTATTATAAAATATTTACCAATATCTTCGGTTCAAATGTACTTTTCATCTTGTTTTGGATAATTTTTGCGTCAGATTTAAATCTGTGTTTTGCGAAATTGCTTTTGTCTTGTCGTTTTTTGAAATGCTATTCTGGACCACATTTGTAGGGCGGCCTGGTGCGGCTCATGCTGTTGCTTTCTGACCGATGAACGGCAGTTCATAGTTCTTTTCTTCTGTTCGTAGAGGGTATTCTTTGCGGTAAGAAATATATTGCAAACCGTCAAGTTCGCATGCTAAACCCTCCTTGATATTTATTCTATTCCTCGCCGGGTTTGCGGAGTTGGATTTCTCTAGCAAAAGATCCAATCCACGTCTCCGAGGACTTGGCTGTGAGCCCATTCCGACTGGTGACGCGGCTTAAGTCGCCATAGTTAGAAGACGCGTTTCTACACTTGGTCGCGGTACCCTGACGTGGATTAGGACTTCGCTGCCAAGAATGTATCAAGGTACCCTGGATTCGGAGACCAGCACCATTAAATTTCCTTTCACATTATTAGACATCACTCTGCTTCAGCTTCTCTTAAACCCTTGCCAGCAACTATATTTTTTAAAATTTATGAGGACCCATTGCCCAGCATGGTACATTCTGACGGTACAGAATACCCTTGGAGCTGAAGTTATGTAACCCGTCATGTCGAAGCGACTATGCAAAAGTACTGGATAACACTCAATGATTTATGAACAATAATTTTACATTGAGATAACATTCTGTGTTCGTAGAATGGGCAATTTTATTGAATTACAACGTATGGACATGGTACTTCGTTGCAAACCATCCGACTGCCGGGCGTCCTCAGATTACTTTGAGAAAGTAAGCCTCAATGGAACTAGAATCTTAACGCCAAGGCGATCGGAGATCGAACTCTATCACTTGGAGATCGAGGATCCAGATCACTGTGCCACTTCGTCCTCGTCGACTCTGCTCGACCTAGTAACAAAATGATTGTTGTGGAACGATAGAATCGAAGCCGTCGATGTTAAGATGTGCGCACAATATGAATTTTCAGGTCAACATACTCTTCTACGCCGAAAGTTCTCGAATGGATGGCGGTGGTTACGATATTTCGCTAACCATGGATTTCACACATACCCAAGCCCGGCACTCCTCGATCTGCACTGCGACACGACCAGGCACCACAGATACTCCTGTCAAGTCATGACCAACGGCCCTTGAAAATCATCAAACTGATGCAAGAGCGAAACGGTTTCTACTGTTTTTGTTTCCATCCCCAGTCGACAAACCTGATCGCCGACTGTCTCGGTCCAAAGGGACGCTCATTAAACGTCGGTGAAATTAACAGGAAAGGGTGAACATGAACTATGGCCCGAGAAGAACGCAATTCTAGGAGGGTCCTGAAAATGAAGAAAATACCAATTACCCTAATCAACCCCGTCCTCTGAACTAGCAGCCCCGTCCGGCCCCACCCAGGAACAAAAGGTCGCATTCGTCCCCTTCATCCAAATGATCAGTCTTATCCACCATTCCTGGAATAAATTCGTCTCATCCACTCACCTTTTTTCACTGTCGCTGCTTGAGGTGAAAATGGGCATACATTTCAATCATTTCAATTTTTACATTTCAATCATTTCAATTTTTTACATTTCAATTTTTTAGATCGTCATGGCAGCAACAATCTCACTGTGCATGTGCATTCAGGTTGTAACTCACCAGAAATAAACGAGTCCTAAATCTTTACGAGTGGGTATTTCTATCATTACACCAATAGCCCACCGCATAAGGAAACCTCGACTTTGACTTCGACAATCGAGGGAAATTGGACCAAGTACTCTCACCCCTTGAAGGTCCTTCTCGCACATTTTGACAACTTCGACCACTTTCAAGAGTTATTGACTGACGTTTCACGACATTTCTCTCGACTTCTCAACGCATCGAGAAATATCAAATTTTATAAAGATGCAACTCGCATCGTCGCCATCAGTTTTTGAAGCCCCGCCTTCATTCCTTGGTGGAGATTCTTGATCCGACCACTCAAGACACAACTTCACACGCATCGCTGGACAATCTTCTCCGTCTCATTTGTAACTCAACAGTTATGAAGGTGTTAGATCATTTTGGCACCAGCCATGGAAGTACACTTGCCCCTAGTTATAAATTTTTTTAGTATCCCGAATTCTCAAATCGTGTTATGCCTCGCAAATTCCACTCGTTCACCATCTACGCTCCGCTCGGTGTAACACTTGGTAACTGAGAAAAGCGGTGCTGGAGAAGCATCTGACTACTTCACCCATTCGGAGGACAACCTGGCATAAGCTGTCAATGCATCTCATGCGTGAAGAGATCGCAGACTTCGCAACCATGACGTGAAGCAAGAGAGCGCGGCGTCGACTTCGGCAATGGAAGAGCAGAACATGCCTATGCATGGACATACCCTGAAGCGGCTGCAAACGCTGGTGTGGCAGGCTATGCGGCAACTAGATCAACCATGACGGCTACAACGACAAAACTGGTCCCGGATTCTTGGCGGCAGCCACGACGACTGTTGCCGCGACGACTGGTGGTCCCAGCTGATACGCACGGACCAACAAGGAACTGGAAAATTGTATCTCTGCGCTTGAGGGGATCAATAGCCACCTGCTCCAATAACTCAATGTCGCAATGGAGGCCTATTGGTTTTTGCGCATCTCTCATTGTGCTCTGTTGTGTCCTCCCGACTTGTGTACATCAGCGTGCAGATGACTGACGGCGAGACTCGACGCTGATGGAGTGTCGTCCGGTGGAGCGGACGCACGCTGAGGTCTACTCGCAGTTCGCTGGAGCCTCCTCTCTCCGGCGACGTGCTCAGCTCCATCGGCAGGCCTACTCGGCGGTCGTGCTGCCGGCGGTCACTGTCACCGCAGTTGCTGTCTGCATACGGCCAGCGCGTCCCATCACGTTTGCATCGTCATGCTCTGCCTAGGGTCCTGGTTGCATGTTGCATGGCCCTGCTCGGTGTCATGGACCATCGTAGGCACTGCCTGGGTTCGGGCAGCCATAACTCCTCGCTACTGTTTTTCTGGCTGTTTCTGACCGCACGACTGTGTTCGCAGCGTCGGTATTATGGTATGGTCCAGTTTTCAGGAAAAACGGACGACGCCCGGGTTTTGGCCTGTCGGCTGTCTGGTAGGGCTCACCGAGAAAACCCTGCCTGCCAGAAAATAGGTCTATTTCCTGATTGGCTGGTTAGTTGAGTAACAAGCTCTACAGAGGTTGGGGGGGGCTAGAGCTTGGAGGGGTCTCCCATTGTTGTTCATCCTTCATTCCTAACCAGTTACTTTCAGTTTTTAGCTGCTTTCTGGAGCTAACTCTGGCGCGCGCGTTTCTCAGTAACATACCCAGAGCTTCCAGACTTAGACTCTAGAGCAGCAGACTGAGGGGGCAGCTGACTTAAGCAACGAACGCGGAAGCCCGCACGCTGCATCAACAACGCTGCTGCCCCAACCTGCTGCCTAGGTTTTCTAGCTAGGCAACGACGACTGTTGCCGCGACGACTGGTGGCCCCAGCTGATACGCGCGGACCAACAAGGAACTGGCAAATCGTATCTCTGCGCTTGAGGGGATCAATAGCCACCTGCTCCAATAACTCAATGTCGCAATGTAGGCCCTTCACAACGCAAGTGCATGGGAGGAGGTGCTTGTTGAGAGAATTCCAAGATTCATCCGGCTTCACCTGAACTGTTCGATCATGCAAATTCTAAAGGACCGACGGTTTGGATGTGGCTCATGAACGTGGGCGTGTACTTCACAATTACTAGGCTCAATGATGATCAGAACAAAACTGTCCTTGCGGCCACGCTTCTGCGTGGCTTATCATTACCTTGCAATCTCACCTAAAGGCCATCCAACGCAAGCAAAGATTGGCGGGGCTTCATCTTCGGCCAACGGCGCATGTCTCATGTCACCGACTGTAGACGTTCTACCCTCGGAGTTCATCAACACGCAATGGCGAGACGCGCAGACTCGACCGACCGACTGAAGCGAATTCATGCATGCAATTCTTGTAGTTTTGGACAGTTGAAGGATAAGTCTGACGCTTAGTACAAGCTCGTGTGTCTTGGTCATCTGTCGTGCATGGCAGAGTTCACGCGTAGATTGTGCAAGATCATCACTGGCGCATACATCGCCTCGGACAAACTATGTTTTCACAATGACAACGGCCTCAAACGAGTCATTTGGCAAGCGGTTGCTATTTTTGGCATCAAGAACGATCTACCATGAATAATCTGAGCAGCAGAAAGGATCCACAATGCCGACTACAACGCTCGAATCCAAGAATCCTACGGCTGGCAACTCCTAATCACAATTAGTCTGGGAGCGGAAAAAGGCTAGTCGGGGGACTCTTCAACTCCGATGGAAGTGGACGCCTTCGACCAAAGAGATACACGTACCTACTACAACTGTGGAAAAGTCGAGCATATCGTTTGAAACTACCAAAACAAGCAGCAGGTCAAAAGAGAGGGAAGTCGCAAAACAATGAGTCAGGAAACGGCGAAGGACAAGAGTGAAAGGCGCGACTCTTATCTGAGAGGAGTGATCTGCGCAAAATGATCCTCCATCTGAACGGTTCACGACGCTGTAGAGGGTTTGTGAGATTGCAAAGTTTGTCGATGGGTATGAGGATGACCATTCAGCAATACTGCTAAGAGTGCAATCCCCAAGATGGAGGAGCCTCTCACAAGTTTGCAAGCGATGGCATGGTTTGAAAGCTTGATTTGCAAACCAAACCAGGGGTGTTTGAGGCAAAAACCGTCAATGGGGGACTACAGATATAGAGCCTCTGAGCACCACTACGACTACAAGTGGCAATGTCTACATGGAAGGTAACGACACCAAGCAAAAACTTTCTGGCGTGGGGCGGAAGACAATAGCAGAAGCAGTAGAGGTGGAAGCAACAGAGGAAGTCGTAGTGAGCAAGACGGGACAACCAGTGCAGCCGATACTGCTTATCATCGCCAAGTACTATACCCGACAAAGGGCTCATGTTTGGCTCATACATCTCAAGCGAATGGAGGAAGCAGATTAGGCAGAAATTGACTCATTGGCCTCAGCACGCTCATCAGCCTCATCGGCCTCATCGGTTCATCAAAGTTTGCGATGGTTCCCGAGGTGTTCGTACCTCTCATCCGAGAGTTTGGAGACATCTTCCCCGACAAACTCCTAAGAACCTTATTTCCCAAACTCAAAATCGACTATCGCATCAAACGAAAGCAGGATGGGCCATCCACAATTGGGGGGGGGGGGGGCTGTCAAATGAGTGACCATGAGCTGACCGAGCTGGAAAAGTAACCCGACGAGATGCTCGTTCAAGGGTTCATCTCCCCATCAACGTCACATTACGCTACACGAGTACTACTTGTAAAAAGAAAAACTGGCAAAAACTTTATGCCCCTGGACTGTAGGGCATTGAAGGATGCTACCATTAAGAGCCGCTACCCTCTTCCGCGTACAGACGAAAACTTTGAGCAACTCTGAGGAGCTGGAATTTTCACTAAAATTGATCTTTGTAGCGGTTATCTCCATATCCACGTGGCACACGCAGAAATCCGGAAGATGGCATTGCAAACACGCAACGAACATTTCAAGTTTAGGATTATGTCATTTGGACTCATGAATGCCCCGGCAACATTCATGGCAGCCAAGAAAAGCATTTTCCGCCCGTACCTTGACAGTTTTAACGTGGTATATCTCCACGATATTCTTGTGTAAAGCCGCACTCCGGAGGAGCATTATGGACATCTCCAAAACGTTCTCCAAGTTTTACAAAGAGAGGAAATTTTCGGAACACTCTCGAAGTGCGACCTCGGTTGGTGCTCGATCGAGTTTTTGGGTCATGTCATCAACGGCAGACGGATCACCATGGATTCTGAAAAAAACAACAGTAGTCACTGATTGGCCGACACCAACCAAGATCGAAGACATCTAAGTTCTTCTCGGCTTTTTCAACTACTACCGGCGTTTTGTAATGGATTACACCCGAATTCCAGCATCTCTCTGCTCTCACTCGGAAAGAAAAAGAGTGGCGATGTGGTGATAACGAACAAGAAGCATTTATCTCTTTACAAAACGCTCTGACCTAAATGCGAACCCTATGACTAGCCAATCCAATGATCGACTACATCATGGCTAAGGACGACTCCGACCAAGCCATCGGTACAGTTCTCCTTCAAGACCACAGTAATGGATAGCAATCAATCGCTTGTTTGTCGCAAAAGTTGCGTGGACCGGGACTCAAGTACGCCGTACACGAGAAGGAGATGCTAGCGTTTAAACATGCATTTAAGACATGGCGGTGCTATCTCCAATGCCACCGATGCATCGTACACACCGAATATCATGCACTAAAATTCTTGAAGACGCAGCCAAACCTCAATTGACGTCAAACCCAATGGATGGAGCTCCTTGAATCTGCGTTTGACTACGATGTTAAGTATCGACAAGGGAAATCCAACCCCGCAGACGCACTCAGCTGCCGATCTGACTTGATGGCTGAGGTAGCGACACTTAAACTACAGCAAGATCTGTGTCTCAAGCAATTGTTCACACGTGGCTATGACCAGGATGGTGGATATGACAAGGCATAGTTATGATACGACACACCCTCTAGGTGGCAACAATTCTCTTGCCAGGTGGTCGTTGCCCCAAACGACTAACCCCGTCGCATGCTGCTCGAGGAATGCCACGACACTGGTCCAGGTGGAAACTTTGGAGAGGACAAGACGGTGAAGAAGCTGGCTAAGCACAACTGGAAGGACAAGATGCAAAGCGACGTGGCCAACTTCTGCAAATCATGTGACACGTGTCAACGACAGAATTCCCGTCGCACGCGGCCACCCAGACTTGTGCAGCCACTCCCTCTTCCGACGGAACAGTGGACTGTCATCTCCATGGACTTCATCACTGGATTACCAGTCACACCTGGGGGATATAATGCAATCCTTGTGGTTGTCGACGTGTTTGCCAAAATGTCTCACTTTATTCGAACAACGACCACCGTCATCGCTGAAGGAACAACACGGCTGTTTCTGAAGAACAGTTTACTGCTACATGGCGTGCCAAGAACCATCACAAGCAATAGAGATGGTCGATTCACCAGTAGTTTTTTGCACGAACTTGTGACCAGTTACAGGAGTCGGATCTAGCTGTCAACGGCGTTCCACACTCAAATCGACGGCCAAACTAAGCGGACCAATCAGACACTCAAACAACTTCTTCAAACATATTGCAAACCACATGAGATGGATTGGGAAGCAAAACTCCCAATTGCTAGAATCGCATACATCTTGGCAATATCCACCGCAACAGGTAAAACTACATTCGAAGTGGTGTATGGAAAACATTCCGCCACACCATCCGGACATTACAACCAGAGTAACATTCTTGCAGATGATGTGCAACTCAGCAACTTGTTCACCATCTGGGATGAAACACGGACGACACTCGCAAAGACACCAGCAGTGATGAAGCGAGCAGTTGAATGACATCGCATCAACGATGTGTTCATCGGTGGTGATAAGGTTCTCCTCAGCTCGGCAAACATCGAACTTCATGGAGCCGACTGTTCAAATCTCAAACCTCGATGGTTGGGACCATTTGAGATCGAGCGTATCCAAGACGATATGCAAGATCACTCAGATTTCCACATCAGCAGACTTGAGCACTACCGGGACCCCGGAGCGAAATTCCCCGGCAGGGATGTACCTCCCCCTCCTGTACAAGTGGATGAGGAAACAAAGTACGTCATCGAGGACATCCCCGGCCATCGACGACGTGGCAAAAGGACAGAATATCTTGTGAAGTGCCAGGGCGACGATGCCATGCATAACAGCTAGGAATCCTATGAAACCTCTGCGACGATGATCATATGATTGACAAATACTACCGCCGTTACCGGGCCACGTCCGTACGCTTGCCGGGATGTCGCTGCTAAAAGGGGTGGAAGTGCTACATACCAGATGTACACGAGTTCCTGATCTTTCCGAGTCGGCATTTTTGCCATGACACAAATAGCCCACCATGCAACAAGGTATTGACTTTCACTTTGACGGTCGAGGAAAACTCGGCCAACCGCCCTCTTCCCTCGGTGATCCTTCTCGCACATTGTGACAACTTCGACAACCTTTGAGAATTATCGACAGAAGTGTCAGGACCTTTCGGTCGACTTCTCGATGCATCAAGAGATATTGCGATTTATAATGATGCATCTTGCATTTTCACCGTCGATCTTTAAAGCCCCCTGATTCCTCAGTAGAGATTCACGACCCGGCCACTCACGAAGCGACTCCACACGCGTCGCTTGACAATTGACTCGACAACCCCGACTACGTCTCATTTGTAACTCGACACTTGTTTATTTGTGTTAGATCATTTCAAAACTTGTCACCGAAGTACAATTACTGCTAATTGGTCAAGTGTCCCAAATCCTCAAACCGTGTTTTGCCTCGCAACTTCTACCTGGTCACCATGTACGCTCCGTTTGGCAGGGGAAGGGGGATTCGGATGAAAAAAAATGTTGGCAAACATCGTCAGTCTACACTTTTGTTAACCACCGCCTCGTCCAACGCATCAGCCCCCCCTCCTTTCAAAGCCCAACCCCCTCCATGCATCACGTATGATCCAATCGAGGCCGTACCAATAGACAACCCACGATCAATGGGATGGTCAATGGGCTGTCGTGGGATGGGGGAATGGACATGGTGGTGGGGACTCGGCTAAGAATTCCGGCTGGCACGCTTCGGCCGGAATGGAGAGTCAATGAATTCCTAAGAAATTCTCTTTTACATTGTTTTAAAACTTTTTTTCCTTCTTTGACGTTCATAACTTGCACAAACCACCCCCTAATTACAGCTATATTTTTTTGTTTGACTTTTGCGCGGGCACCTGCTCGGCCCCGTGGTAGGAGGGCCTTGCATGTTCCCTTGAAACCCATGGGGAGTCTAGGTCCTGTCATGCAAATTCCTCACGAACCACCCACCAAACAATTGTAAACCCCTCTAAAAAGAGGTTTGTGACTGTTGGGCCAAGAAGAGTGATGTCAACAGGTGGACGCGGCATGCAATGTTCTGGTGTGTCAATCGTGGACACACGGAACAACAGGGTGTCAACAGGTGGACCTCCGGACTTGCTGCACAAGGATCACCTTCTGTAGGTGACTGACTCAACGACATTCAGCGAAACCTTTTCTTGCGTGATGAGGAGACTGCACACATGTTGGGGAGACTACTGGCACACAAGTGAGGTGTGACCCACAGTTGAGCAGCAAGGCAGCAGGCAATATTTTTCTACTTAAAAAATTATGCCTTCTTTTGGCTTATGGTTTCGTGCTTTAAGGGGTGGGGGCTTGCTTGAATGATTTATCCAGTTAGTCTGGGTGTAACCCCCTAGAGTGCATGCTGCCGGTTTCTTCCGGCCGCCGGCTTGTGAGAGAAAGCATCTCATGCTTTAGGCTCAAGATGTGGCTGATTAGGGAAACCCACGAATGCAGGTGGACTTGCAACCCACCTGGTCATGGGGTAGCTCCCTCTTACTTCACCCGTCGCTCTGTGCGTCACCACTCTCTTGTTGCCACATTCTCCAATCAAAAACAACAAAATCCATGGCATTGACTCTCTTGTAGGCCCTTGTTTGCACTTCATGCTTCTCTTTCTCCCCCTCTCCTTTTCTGCTGCTTGTATGCTAATCTTAGGATGGTGGAGCCGTCGGCTAATCAAACTGCTCTGTCGGGCTTAAGTGCGGAGGAGTGGAATGGTGGAAAAAGCTACCAAGCAACAACACCGCGGGTCCCAGGTCGTCCATTGACTAAGTCCAAAAAAGTGTCGAATAGCTCATGGATACCGATGTAACACAACATGTGAACGGGGTGCGAGCCTCTGTGAGTGTGAGAGCCCTTAGGAACCGACTGGCTATGGGAATCGTGCAGGTTGGTCGCGGAGTTCGCCGTGAAGTGAAGTCTCTCACCGATGATTCCTCTCTCAAGTGTGCCCTGACCAAGGTTGAGATACGAGGCATATTCTTGTCATAGGATAGCCCGAGAGGGAGGATGGAGGATATCATTGTATCCGTCCATCTTGTCGGCCGTTTGAAGAGGCTCGACTGGATACGTTTCTCTCGTCAAGTTCAGCTATATTATGTTGCCCACGTGGAAATCCTAGGTTTCCAGTGTGGTTAAGGATAGGGAGGTGGTGGGAAAACATCTTTCCGCGTGCGAGGGTATCTTGCCACACCTCCCTGCCTTCTTGTCCAATGGCATGGCCAACACATGTATAAAACCATGTTTGCCACACCACCAGGTGAAGGTGGCACTTGGCGGGGTGGTCACGACAGAACGCCCGCCTGTGGCTCCTCGCGAGCCCCCTCATCATGGCGATGGACCTCATGAGGGGCCCCTTGATGGGTAGGGGACCTTGCGGTGTTGCATTGGATCATGCCCAATGTGACGGCGTGGGTCCCACGGAGCCCATCATGAATGTTTGCGATGGGCTCGCGATCCGCCGCTCGAGGTTGTGAGACCTCAAGTGGTGACCGGATAGTGTTGGGTCACCCTCCTGCAAACCGGAAGCTTTTGCGACGCTTCCAGTTCGCAGGGCTGGTTGGCGAGGAATCCTCCTTGCTGTCTAGAATTTGGGGACTATCCTCGTTTTTCCAGAAAGAGGAAGCCTCAGTCCTTCAAGGAATTCTGACGCCGGTCTATATGACGTAGGTCATGCCAGGTTTTTTACAGTTTTGTAGGATGTTGTATGGTTGAATGTTTTATACGATGCTTCATAGCCCGTTTCAAAAGAAAACCTCAATTCCTTTTTGTCTCTGTCCGAGGATGGCCTCCACTATCTATCTTGTAACCTCATGTGCTTCCAAAAGTGGTGGTGGAGGTACATCTCTAATGGGAAAGTACCCCATAGGGTCTTGACAGAGTTTAAGTCAACTGGCATGGAAAACCTACGACAATTGTCCTCATCTCCTCATTGTCGAAAGGGTCAAGCTACTTAGGTTTTAGTTTTGTGTAATCATGGTCTCTGAGCTTGAAATTCACCAAGATGAATTTCCTTCCATCTCGTTTCCACTGCATGTCACATCAAACTCTACCAAAAACCAGACAAGAACCTCCCCAGACGGGAGTTACCCATGCCTCCAGCCATCAAAGTGGCGAGGATACATAGCAAATTATTTAACACATACTTAAATACCATTGAACTGTAAAATTGATGGATTTTCTTGAGAAGTTGTAGGGCCTGGTGTATGGCATGACAGTTGAGAGCCAAATGAAAGTGTACACCATGTCGATCATGTGGTTGAAGACTATTTTTAATCGCATCATCCAGTATTATGTAATGTGCTTGGACGTTGCAAACTAAAGGGGAGGGAGTGTGATGTATACGCATTCCTAAATATTTGTGAAGGTAATTTTTTCTTTCATCCATATCCCACCATGTGATAGCATTGACAGAAGCATCTGGAGCTACATGAACCTTCTTTAATCAATCGAGGGACTTCTTGGGACAGCATTAGAAAGTTACAGAAGTTCCCTCTTGACAGAATTCCCGATTTCTCAGCAAGGTCTCTTAAATGTGTCAGTGGAATTGCAAACTCACACGTCATTCTCTTTGAGTTCCTAAGATCCAAACCGTGCCTTGTTTTTGCTTTGACACTTATACACTCGAGTTAAACTGTTTCCACACTTGTTATTGACGTACACTGGTTGCTCATGCCAAACTGCTTAGGTGTTCCCTTTTCAACCTCATAATCAATGTCCTACCTTGTACCCACGTCTTCCACAATTCCATCTACGATTCTAATACAACATGCCCCATCAATTCCATTGAGAGAGGGTGGAGCTTGGGTTATGCTTGTAGGATTGAGGTGGGCAGATGAGGGATGGAGCGCAAGTGTATGTCTCTTGCTTGCTAGTGACACGTGTGCTTACTGTGCATGACCTCCCCTCTCTGATTCAGCATGCCTTACACATCCATTGCCACGACATATTAATGAATATACACAAAGAGGAATCAACATGCCACTTTGGCCATGAGCGCGCAGTGTGTTCAACCAACATGACGCAGTTGAAGCTGAAGTGATGTGGAAGGGAGAGCTTTGCTGAGGATGTTTGCTAACTTAGCGGCACCACTGATGGGAGGACGCGCACGACACCTGCATCGACTGATTTACGGATGAAGTGATGTTTGATGCTGATATGTTTTCAACATGGGTACAAACCACCATCATTTTCTGTGATGATGCTCGGCTATCACAATGAATTGGTATTATGTGTACATTCAAGCCCAATTCATCAAGAAACTGTGCCACTCAAGAGCGATGTGTTCCACCTCCGCCACACTACTTGCAACAGGAGACAAATCACTCTGCCATGACATGTTTATGCAAAACACGCAAAACACATAACCACCATGACTGTGGGCCCCACAATCACACATAGTCACTGACACAAAACCCATCCAACAAAGGATTTGTTGTTGGAGGAAAGACCAGATCAAAGCCAATTCCATCTAGCACGTATCTGAACAGTTTCAGTAGCGCTTTGTTATGAGTGCTGTGTGGCTGCTGATTTTATTGATCCAGCACATTGAATTTGCAAGAGATTTCAAGACGTGCAGTATGTCATACTACATGTGATCTGGTCGATGCAGTGTAGGATCACAATCTGCTCCGTAATTAGTAGTGTGTTTATCCAGTAGGTAAGTGTACACGTCAGGACCCATCACTGAGTGCTGACATGAGAGGTGTTGCACAAAATGCCGAAAGCAGACAATGATTTGTACCAGGAACCATCCTTTATGTAATCTGAGAGTGTTTGCAGCCCTATCTCTGATGATGGCCATGCCCAAAACGTTTTTTGCCTCACCCAAATCTTTCATGCTGTAATGCTCAGTGAGCAGTGTCTTTGCACATGTGGCGAGAGAGATGGGGATAGAAGTAGGAGGTCATCTACATAGACCAACAACAACACTGGTATCCTTTGACATATCATGGGAAAAAGACAGATCGCACACGCTTTGAGTGAACCCACAAGACTCTAAGGTGTGATTGATCTCTTTGTTCCAGCACCAATGTTGCTTGCTTCAACATGTAGAGGGGTTTTGGAAGCAACCACACACGTTCATATCAGTCTTTAAACCCTTATGGTGGTTTCAAACAAAATTTGCCTTCTGCGAGACCATTCAAAAATGTTATTTTGATATTTGTTCGATGGATTTCCCAGGATTTGTGTCCAGCCATGGCTCGCAACACTTGACCGGTTCCATACTTATGGACAGGGGCATAAGTGTGAGTAAAGTCTTGCACTTGAATCTAGAGGAAACCCTTGGCTTTGTCTTGCACTTAGTGCTCTCTCTCTCTCTCTCTCTCTCTCTCTCTCTCTCTCTCT
>SZWC01001047.1:60095-85006 GCA_023375785.1 Penium margaritaceum
TCTCTCTCTCTCTCTCTCTCTCTCTCTCTCCCCATTTTGACCCCACCTCTACACCTATCCTCATCCCTCTCCCTCCCCCAGAAAACCTACCTCTTGAAGCCTTGGCATAGCCCGCACCCCACATTCTCGCTGCACGTACAATTGCACCTGCACTTATGCCTACACCAGTACCCCCACTTGCCCCAGCGGGAGCCTTTCTCCATGCGCTTGCACCCCCCCTGTCCCTTTGCCTTCCCTTTCACCTCCTATTACACCTCCACCTATGCCTCCCCACCTTTCGTATGCCGGTTGGCGCTCTCAATCCCACAACTTTCGCCATCGTCCTGGCTTGCAGACAGTCCCGGCATCGTGAGATGACTTCTCTTTGAAGCGCCTCCTTGTCTAACAGCGTATCCCCCCCTCCCAGACCACTGTCACAATTCCATCCACACCTACCTTCATTTTTGGAATGCACTTTAATGATAGGGTGATTCACTTCAGGGCATGGAACGTGATGCATTCCCTCTACGAGCACTTTGACCCTGTCCGTCTCACTCCGCTCATCGTCCCTGAGCGAGTTGCCATCACATTCCATTGCCTTCTATCACCGGAACCCGACCTCCACCTCAATAAGCTCATCATCTTTGCTAGGTCCGCATCAGGCTCAGCTCGTCCCCCGCCTAAGTGAGTACTCCATCCTTTGCTACCATTTAGAGGAAGGCCCCGTTGCCTTCCTCTGCCATTCGGAGCATCTATACCATAGTATTCGGTCTTCTCGGGCTTTTCTTTCTTATGTAATGTTTTTCACCGTCCGTCATTTCTCCACTTGAACCTGCCTTTTTCTGGGCTCTCACCTCCTACTCTCTTGCCACCAAGCTGCCTGCGGCTTCTCAGACCCCTAGCCTGGTCTGGCACATTATACCCAATCTTCTTTGCCGCTTCCAGGCCATCGCTTGTTCATAACTTCATCCCACTGATCCCCTATTTCAGCTAGCCCCTATTGACCTCGGTCTTCTTCCATTCCCTGGTGTGCATGCCCTTGCCATGCGTGCTTCCTTTACTCATGTCCCTTGTCATCGTTAGGACATATGCCCTCTGCCTTGCAATCCCAACCTTCCTGAGCATATCGCAAGTCAGCGTGCCCACCTACATGCTCATCTTGACATGCCTGCCAATGACATACTCCTTATCCCACCCCTTCTAATTGTAACAAATGAGCACATCCTTGCACTTTTTCATTGAGTGCATGCACAGCATTTTCAAGTCTTACCGCCTCCCAATGGTACATCTTGATAACCCTTTGTATATACATTCGTGCGTATGTGCCCTCGGGTGTGCAGTGCATGAGGACTCGGTGGTCGGTGGTGATCCACACTGATAGCAGAGACACGTGCTCGCCACGCCTGTCACGTGGTGGCGTTGCTCTCTTGTCTCACCCACTCCGCCGGCCGTCGACCCTTGCCTGCCCCCGCTAGCAGGCCTAATTATGTCCTTGAGATTCATGTGGCATACTGTGCTCGCTGTGATGCGCGACCTAGATTAGACCCCAACTTGCATGTTTGTAGGTCTGTTTTAGGTTTCCTAATTTCTGAACTAGGATGTGACTTCGCAGGTGCGATCACACATTTTCTGGGCACACAGGGCGATTTCGCCCTCGCATCCTATCGAGCGGTGGCGAGCTTCGCTCGCCGCCGATGGGTGAGACTCGACTAGCTAGTCTCACCCGTAACAAGGGGCTCACTTGTTACTTAGGGACTTGTACCAAAATCTGCTTGTCGTACTAGGGTTTTGGAGCTTCCATGCTCCACAGTTAACCAAACGACGTGACGTTGGTCCCATCGGATTTGCAACGAGATTCTCATGGTAACAGAGCAGTCTTTCGGGCCTGAAAACAGCGAGAACCGACCGTAGGAGCTGAAAAAGGGGGCGGCCGCCACTTGGACGCCACGTCAGCTATGGTCGGCGGGCTATAGGAGGTCGACAAAGGCCATCTAAGGCGTCGATCTGGGCCTAAGGAAGTGCGCGAGCCTTAGCAAGGCCTCGCGCATGCTGGAGAAGCTTGGGACGGAGCATCGCTGACAAAGGAAGGCCCCAAGCCTCTCAAAGGACCACCCAAGGTGCCCAAATCGCATCTCCAGGGGTGGGCATAGGGTTTGGGGGGGCGGGATCACTCTTGCAGGGTCCCAAGACATCTTGGGCGGCTTCACCATAGAGCTTCGGGTTCTCGGCAGAAAACTAGGCCCAAAGTGGGCCCGGCAAATTGCTGCCAAAACTTCCCTGAGCCTCCTTAGCACCAGCCGTGGCTAGGCAGATGTCAGGAACCATCCTCCGAGCGCCATGAGTGAGGTAGCTGGAGCAAATGGAGGTGCCGGCAGCGCCAGCAATCCCGGAGGTAGCGGTGGTGGGGGCAACGCTCCTAACGTCACCCTCGCCGCTGCCGCCATGGCGCAGTTAGGACTGGGCCAGAAGGAACTCTCACCACCGCAACTGGGGACGAGGGACTATCTTGCATGGCGGGATATCTTCTTGTCATGGGCGGAGGAACATGGATTAGAAGAACTCTACATCCGTCCGCCTCCAGACACAACAACAGACCTCATGCTATTGCAAGCATTCAAAGCGTTAACACGTGCACTGCCTGATCCGCAAGCCTACGCCCTGCGCCATTTCCGCTTTGGTGGCAGGGGCGAGGATCCCTCCGATCCACGCAATGGTGCAGCACGACCGCATGAGCCTTGGCGTCACTTGTCCACGTGTCAAGAAGAGCAGGGCATGACCCTTGTAGTGACGCTCAGAGATCGCCTCCGCAATCTCTACCCTAAACCAGGCGGGCCAGTTGCTGAGTTTTGGGATGAAGCCATGGATATTCGACATCGACTGCCGGGTCTGGGTGCATCGTGCTCTATCCTTGAGTGGTTGGACGTGGTGCTGCTCCACCTCGGCGAGCAGTACAAGGAGTTTCGACGTGACCTACTCTGTTGCCATCCAGTCGCTGAGATTGAGCTCATTGACCCCGCCTCCGTCTTTGAAGAGCCGCCCAACTACGAAGATACACTGAAGGGCGAGGCTCGCGAAATGATAGCTGCGCCATCAACAGCCTATGCACACCAGGGCTCCTCCTCCGACGCGGTTGCGGCGACCCAGACTTCATTTACCTCCCTTGGTGGATCCTCCAGTGGGGGTCGTGGCTGGTCTGGTGGCAGTGGTCGCGGTCATGGACGCAGTCATGGTAACCAGAGGTGCAGCTACTGCAACCAGACTGGGTACTTCTCTCGCAGGTACCCTTCCCTCTAGCGGCAGATGATGGAGAAACAGCAGCAGCAGAGGCAGACACAGCAGCAGTAGAGGCAGGTACAGCAGCAGCATCAGCCAGTGCAGCAGTTCCCTGCGATGCAGTCTTTTGGTGGACATGGACCACCTGGGCTGCACGCCTACCATCCTCTAGCAGCAGCTTCCTTTGGACTGCCGCCTCAGCATCAGCTTCAGCCATTGCCGCTGCAGCAGATGATGCCACAGGCTGTGCCCTATGGGCAGCACTATGTGCGACCATTTGCTACGGCTCCGGTGCCGGTCCTAGGGTGGGCCCACCACGTGTACGACGACATGGCGACTTCGCACACTGATGACATGCAGGAGGCTACGCCCACCACTTTCCCTCCAGAGACCACTGCAGCTTCCCAGCCAGGTCCGCGCCTTGGGCACACGCACATCACCACATCACACATCTTGCCCATGCACGAGTGGTTGTTTGACACAGTAGCATCACATCACATGTCACCTCATCGTCAGTTCTTTTTGTCTCTGTATGCCACTCATGATGTGGAAGGTGTGAGGACGGGCTGAGGGAAGGTGCTGAGGGTTGAGGGCATTGGGACTATTGCATTGCAAGCACCAGGAGGGGTTTTGTTGTCAGGGGAGGAGTTAGATCGCCAATTGGGCATGTCAACACTGACGCAAGCAGAAACCACCAGATACCACTGGTGGCCAAGATTTTCCACCAGATACCAGGGCAAGAATTTATGGACACTTACGCCCCTGTGGGCAAGTACACGTCAGGTCGCGTGCTACTGGGGGTTGCGGCACTCATTCATTGTGTCCCTTTGTCTTTCCCTCCCTCTGCACCTCCAACCTCTTCCTCTCCTTTGGTCTGTCGACCACATATGTTGCCGGTCTTGTAATCATCACCAATCGCGCATCTGGCTATCTTTTACTACACGGTTGTCTGGGGAGAGTGTGTACCAGGTCCTAGATCCCCACCACATTTTCCCCCGCACAATGCTCTCCCTTGCGATGCACTCTCGGATTGAAAAAATGCCACCTCCTTCATCATTACGTTTGCCATCTACCTGTTCCAGCTGTCACCTAGTTTCTTGGCCATTTCCTTGTTGACGGTCTCACTAATCCCTCCTTTCACGCCCCATGCACCGCCAGCTGTACCTTGTATGCTGGCGGCAAGATTCACCATCTACCCTTCCCTCCATCCTCTTCTACAGCCTCTGCCCCTCTCTAGCTGGTCCGTGCTGACCTTTGTGGTTCCATGTAGGATGTGTCCCTTGGCCAGCATGCACGGCCATTCCTATCATCATTGATGACCACTCTTGCTTCACATAGGTGACCTTCCTCTGTGCAAAGAGTGCTATCCACGTATTTATTTGCAAGTGGTATCGCCATGCTCAACACAAGTTGTTGCACTTTCACGATGACCACTATGGTGCATTCTTTGGGGATGTTGCTACCTTCTTGACGAACCAGGGCATTTTTCACCAGCTCTCCACTCCCTACTTCCCCCACCTGATCTCTGTCTGTGAAAAATGGAACCACACTCTTATCGAGGGTGTCCACGCCATGATGACTGAGGCCTGCCTCCTTGAGCGAGGTCGAGGCTTCTGGGCTGATGCCGTCGCATACCGTACTTGGGTATAGAATCGTATTCCCCACAGTTCTGTCGTCCTTGACACGATACATTTTACTATGTTTAACTGTCGTCGCGTTCATCTCAGCCACACTGTTGTCTGAGGAAAGTCCGCTATAGTCTACACGATCACCCTGGCATGCCCGGGCAAGATCAACCCGACGGGCCACATGTGCCTCAATCTTGGTCTCTACAACCTACTGTACGAATCAATTCTGGAACCCTGCTACCCATCCTATCATCCATTCATGTTGTGTGCGCTTCTTTGAGCACATCTCGTGTAACATTTCCTGTGCAGATGTTAGCACCCCACACTGTGACTCTGCCATCACGTACACTAATGATAGGATTGTGTACGTTTTTCCGGCTCTCACCCAGGTCCATCCTCCTCCACCCCTTCCCATGCCAGCCGGACCAATCCTCCCTGTCCACCCTGTTACACCTGTACGTTCTTCACTGGTAGTACCCAAACCACCCTTATCCACTCCTTGTGTGGAGCTACCTCCACCCATTCATAGCTTTTCTCCTTTTACCCGTCTATCCCTGATCCCTCGATTGTCTCCCCAAACACACTCACATCTGTGCCTGCCCTTTCCCCCTCCTAGACTCCCTCTCTAGCCATCACCACCCCCGTTGTCACACCTCTCTCCTCCCTTGCTCTCATCACCACGGCAGTCCTCCCTCTCTTCCCTCTCCCCTCTCTCCTCACAAATCCTCCTCCAACCTTTCCGCTTCCCCTGGATTTCTTATCCACCCTCCCGCTCTACCTCCATCCTTGATGTCCACCGCCTGGCGTGTTTTCACTTTGCCCCCTTGAGTCACTCCAATGTTCCTCTCTCCAATGGCTCCCTCTCCTTTTCATTGAGGATATCTCCAACGATGCTCCTCCTGACGACCTGCGGTCAAGTCATAGAATGATTCTATATCTCTCCCTGACATTTTTTAGCTTGATCCCACTCATTCTCCTTATCATCGTCTCTTCCGTGCCATTTTTCTCTCCCCTCTTCAATCCTTCTCCCCACCTCCACCATGCAATCCCAATCCCTCTTCCTCCCCTCCTCTCCTCTCCTAGCCCACTTGGAGGCAGCTTCCCTCAGCTCCCCTTCAGCTCCCCTTCTTATGATCTTGGCTGGTCAGACCCTTCCCCCTCCATCCCTGTCCCACACCCTGGACATCCTCCCCTCTCCTCTCCCTTACTGTGTCCATCACGAGCTAGCTCCCTCCTCTGTCCCACCCTCACATCCAATGCCACCCTCCTGTCTCAGAATTCCCAGCATCTCCACCACTTGCATCCCCTGGATACACATCCAAGCTGCCTCGTTCTGCCCGCCGTCCCCTTGCCCTCTTATCCCAGCTCCCTCCTCCACTCGCACTGAGCATAGGTCCTCCACGACGCTTGTCCTTTTCCCCCTCCCCTTGTCTCCTTCTCTGCCTCCTCTCCCACATCCACCATTACCTATCTCATGCCCTGCCTCCTTGTCCCCCCCCTCACCCCCCATCCTTCTCCCCGCTCACCACTTTCCCCGACCCTTTGTTGGTGACCATTCCCGGGCGTCTATTTCCATATCTATCTACACTGTTTTCTGACTCCATCCCCGCCAATCCTCCCGAAACCACACTTGTCTTGCCACCCCCATCTTTGTCGGCGCTTATGCCAAAACTATTTCTAGTACCCTCATCCTCCCTCGCCATCTCGCATCCATCCCTTGCCCCTCCTCTTGAGCGTTCTCTCACGTATTCCATGTCCCTCATACAACCCTCACCACCATCAACCTTGTCCACCTCCTCTTGTGTCACCAATCCATACATGTTCCCTCCCAGACAAATGAATCACTGTCACTTTATCCACATTGAATACTATAATGCCCATGAAATTATTACCAACACACTCTTCATGTACGACCCGTCATCTGTCACCCATTCCCTCACTGTCGTCTATGCCCGGCCCCCTTCCTTTTTGGTGCCTATCCTCCGCCTTAATCTCACGGACCCTCCTGATCATGCCATTGCCCTCCTCCGCCGTGATGCGGCTCCCTGGCATGTTGTGTGGGTTGAGGAGCTTGACACCCTTTGTGAGCATGGGATTCTTGAGGTGGTGGTACATCCATCAAGGCCAATTGGGTTCTTCATGCAAAACTCACATCCTATTGTTGTTTTATCTGTGCACTGCCTCACTGACTCATACTGTGACCTCTTGGCTGGTGTACATGCTTGTGCAGACGACTGACGGGATGGATGCTGAAGCCGACGGGGCACTGCTCAGTGGAGTAGACGTGTCGCCGTGAAGCTGAGCGTGTGGTACTCCTTCTCTTCGTGCTTTGGATACTGTACCCTCACACGATCAGCTCCATCGACAGCTACCCTTGGCTATCACGCCATCAGTAGTCGTAGTTGGCTCTCCAAAACAATGTAGTCGACGCATGATTTCGGGCAGCCGTAACTCCTCATAGCTATCTTTCTTGCTGATTTTGACTCCACGACTGTGTTTGCAGCATGGTTATTTTGGTATGGTCCAGGTTTTAGGCAAAACGGACAACGCCCGAGTTTTGGGCTGTTTGGTGTCTAGCAGGGCTCACCTATGAAATTCTGCCAGACCATAAAATGCTAGGATTTTCCTGGTTGGCTTGTTTTTTTTAGTAAAAGCCTCACAGAGCTGAGGTGAGGCTAGAACTGAAAGGGGTATCAGTTAGTTGCTCATTTTTCATTCCTAACCAGTCATTGCTTCATTCTAGCTTCTTTTTGGCGATAACTCTAGTGCGCGCTCTTCTCAGTAACAACCAGAGCTCTCAGATCTAGACTCTAGTGCAGCAGACTAAGGGGGCAGACAAAGCAACGAACGTGGGTTCTCGCATGCTACATCAACAACCCCATTACCCCAACCTACGCACTAGCTAGTTCCTTTTTGGTATCAGAGCTGTAGCGCAGAAGATGCAACAGCAGTAGCAGTGGCGTACAGGTTCTTGACTATGCCGGCAGACCTCCCATACGCACTAGTGCAGGGGAAATGCTGCCGGATTTTTTTCCGGGAGTAGTGACTTGCTTGGTGGCGGCGTCAGAAAATATTCCCTCGGCCAATGGGCTAGGGGAAATGATGCGGGATTTTTTCGGCAGCTCTGACCCCCACATTTGACACAGGGAGGTGAGCGGCCAGCATTGCAACGTCAGGAAACCTGCTGGCAACGACGCACGTGGCGACGTCAACCAGAGGTGTGAGTGAGCCGTAGCAGCAGCAGCCTCAGCGGCAGCAGCAGCAGTGTCAAACACAGTTGCAACAGTAATGAGCAACAGTAGCAGGAGCAGCAGACACCCAAGAGGGAGAGGAAGGAGGCAGGAGCACCGTCTGTAGCTACTCCCCCATCCTAGCACCTTCCTGGAAGCCGCACAGACGAGGAGGAGACGCAGACGCAAATCACGTCAGCCACATACGTCCCCTACTCCTGACTGCACCGGACTCAAACGGATATAAAACAATGCGTACATAGGCTCGTTGGAAAGCTTAGGTCACAAGCTTTCCATAGACACCATCCTCAGTACCTTTGGTGGTCTGTAGCCTTAAGCATTAATTTTCCTACGTCGCAGATCCAGATTCGAGCTCAGCAGAAAATCGGGTTGTTTTGGAACTCTTTTTCACCTTTTCAAGCCAAGACTTTGACCACTGCATTCAGCACAGTCAGGCACACCTATGGTCCAAATCTTGCTTGATTTGGGCAACCATGATTTTTAATTGCTAACATCTTGCGATGTAAAGTTTCAACACAGTCAAATCAGTGAGAAACGCAGTCATTGTTTTCATGAGACCACTTTCATCATCCAGCTCTGAACTGAGGGGAGATTGCGCACCAACCCGGCGTGGGGAGGCATCAGCAGCAGCGGCAGCAACAGCCGCGGTAACAGTAGCAGCGGCAGCAGCAGAAGCAACAGCAGTAGCTGTAGTAGTAGCAACTGCAGCAAAAGCAGCAACAGTGGCAGCAATAGCAGTGGTAGCAGTAGCAGTAGCCGCAGTGGCAGTACAGGCGATAGCAGCCTCAATAGCAACAACAATGCCTTGCCAGGGCAATGCCGCCGGCACGCAGGGTAGCTCTACAGACCTGCTCACTGCAGATCCCATAGCGAATCTGCAGGGCCAGGTTGATCAGTTATGCCAGATGATTGCCGTAAACAAAACCAGTCACACTATCCTCCATAGATAGCCTGGTCTTTCTCTGACTGCGGCAGTGCAGACAGTAGCGCAGCAGCAGTGCAGCAACAACAGTAGACAGACACTAGCATCCTAAACAATGGAGCGGTTGACCCCTCTCGGTGCAAGGACTTCGAGTTCCCTCCTCCTGCCCTTGTCAAAGATGAGTAGTTCCCGTCTCGGGAACTGCACTACTGCATTTGGGCACAAGAGGAGGGCTTGTGGCCGCACTACAACCTTCTACATGACAACACCATGAGCCGGTGCTTGAGGCAGGCCGTGCCGTCCATGCACTCATACTCGTCGCACCCGATGCCGACCGTACCGCCCTCGAGCCGTTTCTTGGTGATGCCACTGATGACACCAACGCTGACCCCCGACGGGCTTGGGACATGCTGACGCGACCGTATCGTGTTTCCACCCAGTCAGCTGTCAGCCGCCTCCTGAAGGAGTTCAGCTCCCTTCACATGAGGGAGTCCGAGTCCTTCACCACCTTCTGGCATCGTGCACAGGACATCATGTGCCGGCTCAAGATAGTCACACCTCCCCCGCTTGTTGCCCTCCTCACCATCAAGAATGGTCCCACTCTTGAGTTTGCGGACACGTTCAACCCTACGGCCTTCCTATCCTCCAGGCAGCCCAAGGCACTTTGATGATCTGGGTATACGACCTCTTCCTCAGTATGGAGGAAGTGCAAAGGGACACATAGCTTCAGCATGATGGCTCTTCTACATCCTTGGCTGACACCTCCGGTGGCTCCTCCACCCCTCCCCCCGGCACTTCCTCCCCCGGCAGAGTCAAGGGCAAAGGAAATAAGGGGGGGAAGGGCAATAACAAGGGGCAGTAGTCTTCCTCTGGTGGCACTATCCTGATGTGCCACAACAGTGGCCAGACAGGGCATGGGTGGTACACGTGCCCCATCCCTACTGACGAGGCCCACATTGTCACTGCCTTGCGCCATCAGTGTGAGCGTTGCCTTGGCACTTTTGCGACCACCACAGGCCCTTCCTTCTCCCCTAGCAGCACTGTGGCCACCACCTACTCCACCCGGCAGCCGGTTTTGCCTCGACCGCAGGTTTCGCTGTCCCTTCTCCATCCACAACACTAGCAGCGGTATGTCCCGCCGCAGCCATAGCCGTATGCAACACCTGTAAGCCGGACAGTGCAAATGGCAATGATTACAGCTTGAGGCTTCCTTGCATGTGGAATCTGACTGTGGATTTGGAATCTACAGGAAAAACCGTGTGAGCTCCACCCAAGAACAGGGTCAATCCATCAAGAATTAAGGAAGTGACGCCCGGCCGAAGGTTGGACCGGTCAAGGGGAAAACAGTTGATGGGAATTCGTCCCCAAGGACCAAGGCTCGAACCTCGGAAGATCAAACAAAGCCGAAGCGCGCCTCAGGTCCCGGATATTCAATGAGTCAAGGATCATTGAGGGCCTAGGGCACTTGGGGTTGGTGCCCCGAGGTGTTATTGCCAGAAAGGGCGCTTAGGGCAGCCGTCACCGCCGCTAATGGTGCTGCAGTGGCAGATTATCGTCGTTCACGGAAACGGCCATAACTTGGCCGTTCCTTCACGAAATGATGCAATTATTGGTGCGTTGGAAAGCTGGGAAGTTGAACTACGTAATTCTATGGTAATAACACTCATCCTAGGCCCGTACGGATCCGCGCACGGCTCGGCGACCTTGGGTCGCCTGGGATGTGTCATCATGTACATATAACATTGTATGTTGACCCATGAAGAAGAAGAAAAATTTACTCCTACTGTGCCACACGTATTCCCGTGCTCCCTCGATACGGCCCTACGCTTCCGTAAACTTGGGAAGGTGTGCATTGGCCTCCACTTTGTTGGAAAAGGAGCCATCCGGCTCAGTTTCAGGTCCACAAGAGCAAATTCCAGGAAACTACCAGATTCCTGCTCCGATTGTCAATCTGACTTCACCATTCAAGTGGCAAAATGTTTACGGTCCAAGTTTGAGGCCGATCCAACGGTCGGATTGGGAGATATGAATTTTCAAAGTTTCTGGGGTCATCGACCGCCGATATCTAGGTGACCATGGGCGATGGCTTCGTGCCTTAGCCTGAGAAAAGAAAAAGGCAAGAGGTCCAGGGTCAAGACCTGATGGAGAAATATCCAAAAAGGTCCTAGATTCTTGGATTTCCTTGTCAGAGTGTGCTGACTAGGAAAAGGGTACCTCTCCTTACTTTTTAGGTGAGGTGAGATCCTTGTGTGCTAGCCATGGATACATGGCGATTCTCCATGGGATTGTGGGTTATGTGATGACTAGGAGTGTGCCATGAGAGCATTTTCTAGCTCTCTAGGTCGTGTGTGAGTGGTTAGCTTGATTGCTAGGCTGATTTCCTCTCTTGTGTGAGATTATGGACTCTAGTGTGTGAGCCTTACCCTCCATGGCTAAGTGGTATGGCTTGTGAGAGGGCTGACTTGCCCAAGCTCTATCTCTATATGTACTCCATCATTTTGAGTGATTCAATAACCATTCTTCAGCACAAGTGATGCCCTTCCAGTCCCACATGCTTGCTGCTCCAAGGCTCCCTCTCTCCTCCAGTTCCAACACCCTTGGTCCTTGTTGCCGCCGGTTGGTGCCCACACCATCTAGTCGAAGCTAGCACACTGCGCATGGTTTACACCTGGTATCAGAGCCACCCTTGGCTCCGGGGCACAATCATCTACGTGGCAACCTCTCCTGGTCAGCATAGACCAGCACGCATCTTGCCTCTTTGGCAGATCCGTGCCCAAGGCCAACCACGCACTTCGGTGACAAGGCGGTATCCGGAGGACCCGTTGAGGAAGAAGTTGTACCGGACGCAAGGATGGCTTCATCCGGCACGTTCTCGATGGCCGCGGCGTTTGAAGGGCAAGGCAAAGTAACAGCAGCCGTAGCATTGCAAAAGTTGCTTGCCGACATGCAGGCCAAGATGGACCTGTTGGAGAAGCAAAACGTGTACCTCAATCAAGAGCTTGCGAAGCGTCTAGTGACAGCACCAATGGCAGTTACCACCGCAAACGTACCTGTGGTGGGAGTCCCGAGTCCGCCCAAGCCGGAGCTTTTTGACCCATCGAAGAAGGATGGACCAGCTCCGCACGCTTGGATACTCGGACTAGAATTGTACTTCTCCGCCATTGGCGTGGATGCCTCAAGGTACGAGGCGCACCGCAACTATGGCGTGACCCTATTGAGAGGGGCATCATTGGATTGGTGGGCCGATGTGATGCGGTCCAATCCACACGGCAATGGAGCAGCACTGGTTGCTGGCATTGCGGCCGTGACCGGAATCTCAACCCCATTGGCTCCAACCTGCAGCAGTGGCGACCCTACCCTGAAATGGCCGACCTCGTGGAAGGAGTTCACGGAGTCGTTCATCAAGTGCTTCACCGTGGGTGACGTGAGGAACAACGCGCGTGCCATGCTGCGTTAGCTTCGTCAAACTGGCAGTGTTGCCGACTATACCTGCAGGTTTTGTGAGATCGTCCCCAACTGTGGCTTCGACTTGCATGAATTGTGCTTCCACTACAACAACGCCCTCAAGAACGACGCCCGTGCTGTGAGGGTGATGCACAATCTCAACGACGACCTGTCGACAATGATTGCAGCAGCTGAACGGTACAACTTGTGCATGCAACAGGCTCATGCCAACAGCCACAAATGTTTTGGAGGTGGTTACGGCAAGCGAGAGGGAGGACACGCCCATGGAGATTGGAGCGTTGCATCAGTGCAAGTGCTACAACTGTGGCTAGCCTGGCCACATTGCACGCAGCTGTCGAAGTCCAAAGAAGGGCGACGACAAGGGTAAGCGGCAAGTGAAGGGGAAGCAAGCCACAAAGGAAGCAGAAAAAGCAACAACGGAGCCGAAAGACAAGCAGAGCCGGGAGTAGATGGTGTTAAACTTGGCTCCTCTCAGCCCAAACCGCCAGTTGACCGCCCACCCAAACGCCTTGCAGCAATTAAGGGGGTTTCCGAGGTCAAGGCATGGGATGCGGGGTATGAGGAGGAGCAGCCTGCACTTCTCTTGGAGGCGCGAGTGAAAGGCGTCAAAGGGAAGGTGGGGAGTCTGCTGGATTATGGCGGGAGCCACAGTTTTGTGAGCATGGACTGTGCTCGGAAGTGCGCTCACGAACAAGAAGCGGATCGCTAACCAAGTGGACGACACGATTGAAGTGGGGTACCTGGCCCGTCCCCTCTCCATTCCCATGGGGAAGCTTTGCATAACGACCGTATACCGGGTGTGCCCAATGAAGGATTGCGATGTGATCCTTGGTCGTGACTTCTTCCACAAGTACAACCCTGTTGTCAATTGGGAGGCGCGCACCGTCTCAGTCAAGCTCGGAGTCAAAGAGTATCCCCTGCCTACGTGGTCCGAGGAAGAGGCCGCAGAGGAGGATACTTGCGAGGGGGAAACACCGCAACAATTGGTGCCTCGCAAGGAGGAATCGACACCTATGATGCTGAACTTGGTGTAGCTCAAGCGCACGATCCGAAAAAAGGAGCATGTTTTTTTGGCGTTCGTGCGAGACGTGGAGGACAAATTCAACAAACCAAAGGACGTGGTGCCTGATGTGGCACATGGGGCGACTTGTGCACAGCCGGGGGCCTGAGGCAAGTTTTCCGTGTGTCCGAGGGGCTTCGGAAGGTGTGTACGGAGTTTGAGGACGTGTTCCCCGACACCCTCCTGGCGAGTCTGCCACCAAAGCGGGACGTGGGCCATCGCATCGACCTCAAACCTGGAGCGCGCCCGCCTGTTCGTGCAACGTACCGCATGAGCAATGCGCAGCTGCAGGAGCTCAAGAAAGCAGCTGATCAAGATGACGGAGCAAGGCTTCATCCGCTCGTCCTCGTCTCCATACACTGCACCTGGCTTGTTTGTGCAGAAAAATATGGGGGAGATGAGCATGTGCGTGGACTACCAGGCGTTGAACGAGTTGACCATCAAGAACCGGTACCCGCTTCCACAAGCCGAGGAGCTCTTCGATAAGCTATGTGCGGCTCACTCCTTTACAAAGATCAACCGCCGTTCCGGCTACCACCAGATGCGTATCATAGCAGATGATGTGGAAAAGATGGCCTTCCTCTCCCGCTATGGTCACTACAAGTTCCTCGTGATGCCTTTCGGGTTGACCAATGCGCCGGCCACCTTCATGGCGGCGATGAACAACATCTTCAGGCCGTACTTGGATGACTTCGTGCTGGTGTACCTCGACGACATCTTGGTGTACAGCAGGATGGCGGAGGAGCATGAGGTGCACGTGAAGAAGTTCCTCGAGATTTTGAGGACGGAGAAATTGTTTGCAAAACTCTCTAAGTGTGAGTTTGCGGTGGGGATAGTTGAATTCCTTGGACAAATAAAATGGCAATGGACAGATTGCCATGGACCCGCGCAAAGTGTCGGCTGTGCAAGAGTGGCCGAAGTTGCGTAATGTGCATGATGTGCAAGTGTTCCTTGGTTTTTGCAACTACTACCGCAGGTTCATCCTTGGCTACGCGGGAGTGTCAGCGCCACTCTCCAATCTCACTCGCAAGAATCGTGAGTGGAGTTGGGGGGTTAACAAACAAGAAGCCTTTGAGAATCTCAAAAGGGCTCTGACCTCCGCGTCGGCCTTACACTTGGCCGACAGCGGTCGTGAGTTTGAAATGGCGACGGATGCATCGGACCTGGCCATTTGTGGGATCCTTTCGCAGGAACTTGGCAACGGGTCGCAGCCAGTCGCCTACTACTCACGCAAGTTGCGCAGGGCAGAGTTGAACTACGCCACCCATGAAAAGGAGATGCTCACGGTGGTCGCAGCCTTCAAGAACTGGCAGTGCTACCTCAAGGCGCGGAAGTGCACGGTCTACACCGACCACCATGCATTGAAGTACTTCAGGATGTAGCCGAACCTGAGCCGGCGGCAAGCGTGTTGGGTGGAGTGCCTCGAGTCGCACCTTTCACTACGAGATCATGTACCGGCTGGGTTGCATCAACCCAGCCGACACACTATCACAGCGACTGGACCTGATAATGCGGGTCGCGTCTCTCACCATCCACGAGGATGCCCTCCTCATGAAGCTCTTCGCGGAGGGATATGAGGCGCATGGGGAGTACGACGCTCGGAGATTTTTCTTTGAGGCACCGTATTGGCGACAGTGCGGCACGCAGCAAGTGGTGGTTCTCGCGTTGCCCGCGCTTCGGCAGCTGGTTTTGGAGGAGTCCCATGACAGTGGCCCGAGCGGTCACTTCTCCGCTGACAAGACATTGAATACGGTGGCTTGCTTCTTTTGGTGGCCCACCATGTCGTCGGAGGTGGCTGAATTCTGTCGGAGTTGTGATGTGTGCCAACGCCACAAGGCACGGAGGACAAAGACCCCAGGTCTCCTCCAACCCTTGTCCATCCCCGAGCAGCCATGGCACGACATCTCCATGGATTTTATCACAGGTTTTCCCATGACAGCGGTAGGCCAAAATGCAGTGTTGGTGGTGGTGGATTGCTTCACCCAGATGTCACACTTCATTGCGAGTGTGATACAATGAGCGCGGAAGGCACGGCTTGGCTGTTCCTCGAGCACATGGAGCGGTACGGCAGGAAGGTGCAATTGTCGACTAGTTTTCATCCCCAAACTAATGGGCAAACGGAGCGGACGAACCAGACACTGGAGAAGCTCCTCCATATAGTGGGTTATCCGGATGAGATAGCGTGGGACCAGCGGTTGCTGGTCGCTGAACTGGCGTACAACTCTGCCACGTCCGCCTCCACCTGCAAGGTGCCATATGAGGTGGTGAACGGGATGGTACCCACAACGCCCCTCAGTTTGCACGTCGCAAGCAACCTCTCTGCGGTGGATTCTACCGCATGTGACTTCAAACAGATTTGGACGGCGACGCGGCATGCATTAGAAAAGGCCCAAGAGCAACAGAAATTACAAGCGGACCGCCGATGCGTCGACGCAGCGCTCAAGGCCGGCGATCGCGTGCTTCTCAACAACGCGCACGTCAAGCTTTGCGGGGTCCGATCGGACAAGTTGAAACCCCGGTGGCTTGGTTGGCTCTTCTGCCCTCCATGCCAGTCCATGGCGTGTTCCACATCTCCAAACTCAAGATCTACCACGATCCGGCCAAGCATTTTCCGGGCCGCAGTTCTGAGCCTCCCACTCCGGTGGTCATCTAGAGCGAGCAAGAGTTTGAGGTGGAGGCCATCCTTGACCACCGTTGCCGTGGCCGTGGATGGGAGTACCTCATCAAGTGGAAGGGCTACAACATAGCCCACAACTCATGGGACCCTGCCCGCAACTTCAACATTGGCGGGGTGCATGCCATCTTCCGGGAGTAGCAAGAGCGAACCAGGAGGACTCGCTCCTAAAAGGGGGGGTAGTGTAAGCCAGACAGTGCCAACGGCACTGATTACGGCTTGAAGCTTCTTTGCATGTGCATTCTGACTGTGGATTTGGAATCTACAGGAAAAGCTGTACGAGATCGACCCAAGAACAGGGTCGATCCTTCAAGAATTAAGGAAGTTATGCCCGGCCGAAGGTTGGACCGGTCAAGGGGAAAACAGGTGACGGGAATTCGTCCCCAAGGACCAAGGCTCGACACTCGGAAGACCCAACAAAGCCTAAGCGCGCCTTTGGGCCCGGATAGTCAATGAGTCAAGGATAATTAAGGGCCTGGGGCACTTTGGAACGGCACCCCAAGGTGTTATTGCCAGAAAGGGCGCTTGGGGCGGCCGTCACCGCCGCTAATGGTGCTGCCAGCGGCAGATTGCCGTGGTTCACAGAAACGGCCATATCTCGGCTGTTCCTTCACGGAATGATGCAATCCTTGGTGAGTTGGAAAGCTGGGAAGATGATCTACATTATTCTGAGGCAATAATGCTCATCCCAGGCCCTTACAGAGCCACGTACGGCTTGGCGACCTCGTGTCACCTAGGATGTGTCATCATGTACATATAGTCTTGTATGTTGACACTTGAAGAAGTAGTATAGTTTACTCCCACTGTGCCACACGTGTTCCCGTGCTCCCCCAAGATGACCCTACGCTTCTGCAAACTCGGGAAGGTGTGCACCGGCCTCTCCTTGGTCATCGTTGCCGCCAGTTGGTGCCTACACCATCCGGTCGAGGCTAGCACACCACGCCTGGTTCACAATACCGCAGTAGCAGCAACAGTACGCTCCAATGCAGCCGGTGTACTACCCATAGCTTTTGTCCCAGTGAAGCTCGTATCCCCCATCTCGAGCTATGACCGCATAGTCCATGGCACCTTTCGACTCCGCCGCTCAGATCCGCTAGCTGTAGAGCTTCATCACCATGTGGCTCGGCATCATGCCTCCTCCCCAGGGAAATACAAGTTGTGTGACTGGTAGCCGAGAGGTCTCCTACTGGCAGACAGAGATTGACCTCCGAGGAGACCTTGGGGAAGCTGCCCGTTGCCCTTCAGGGCCGTCTTTGGATGATGTGGCCTGGTTGGATGCCTGGCATGATCGTTTTGCCTTTGACCGTCTGCTGAGCTTGCGAACTCCGTCTCCCTTCCCGTGTCCTATTTCGTCGCTCAATGTAATGTCATGGCCTCAGTCCGTGACCCCGATGGCACTTGGATTATCGACTCAGGGGCCACGCATCACATGATGTCTTGTCGCCAAGTGTTTAGCATGCTTGGTATCGTTGGGAATGTTCACGGTGTGCGGACGAGGTCCTGGCAGATCTTTCAGGTCTGTGGTGTTGGCATCATTCATTTTCGTGGTCCATCTAATGACGTCTTTGTGACTGATGTGTTGTATGTGCCCGGTTTGGAACTCAACCTCATGTCTGTCACGGCTCTTGACCTCATGAGCATGGACGTCCGTCACTCCTGTGGCATTCGCACTGTCTTCCTTCGCCTGTTTGGTCAGGTCATGGTTCGTGTTGTTTGTCGTGACAACCTCTGGCACGTTACTCGAATTCCTTCATCTGTGTCCCCTCCCTCGTCCGACACTATACATGTGTTTTTCACTAGTTTTCCTTCTCCCCAGCACGTGCACCTCCTTCACCGATGCCTTTGCCACATGCACTCCGATGCTGTTGATAGCATACTTTGCACCCAATTCGCGCTTGGACTTGATCCCTCCACTTTCTAGTGGCCTTGCCGCACCGAGTACATTAAGTATGCCCAGGGCAAGATGCATCGAGCCTCCTTTCATGTGTCCTCTTCTCGGGCTACTCACTCGCTGGAGCTTGTCCACTTGGACCACCTGGGCCCTCTCCTGGTTGCATCCATGGTCGCGGGTAGCCACCATATGCTAATCCTCACGGATGGCTACTCCCGCTATCGCTAGGTCATCTACCTTCGCTGGAAGAGCGACGTGGCCTCTGCCATCCTTGCCTAGCACCTTGCGGCTTAGCATGAGTGCAGTCGTACCCTTTGTCGTTTCTGGTCTGACCGCGACGGCGAGTACATGGGGGACACTACTGCTTATCCCGCCTGTCATGGGGTCCGTCATGAGAGGTCCACCCCTGGGACACCGTAGCAGAATGGTGTCTCCGAGTGCTGGAACCTTACCATGGCTGATGCTGTCCGTACCATGTGTGTCGAGTCCGGTTTATATGAGGGCTTCATCTTTGAGGCCAATTCCTATATGACCTAGGTGTGGAACCGCGTTCCACATGGCCCCCTTCCCCGCCAAACCACGCAGTACACATTGTGGTGCAGTCAGCGCGCCGATCTTCCGCCTACTCATTTCTGAGGGTATGTCGCCAGCGTCTGGCATGCCAAGGACCAGTGGGACAGGAAGCTTGTCCCTCGCGGCCGTCTCTGTACCTTTGTCAATGTCTCACGTCAGTCCAAGGCCTGGTGCTTTTGGGACCCGGTCCGATATTGCGTTGTTGAGTCCCACGATGCCCATGTTGTTTGAGGACCTCTTCCCTCATGTCCTCCCTCGTGTCTGGTCTACCTCCTCTCTGCTTCTTTTGCTGTAGTCTCGTGGGGGAGATACTTGTCGCTCTACCGCTCCAGCTCCAGAGACACAGGTCGTTTTGCCTGCATCCACACCCCCAACAGCGGATGGCCCTGATGCTCCTCCTTCGCCATCCACCTTGCTGCCCCGTTCCCCACGCACCCATTAGAGCCAAAGTCCTCCGTTGAGTCCTCAATCCAACGTGACCTCTTGGCTGATCCCCTTCCGGCCTCCAATGCACTCAACCCCGTGGATCCACCCGTGTCTAGCGGTTCCCTGACATCAGACTAGGCACCTTCTCCCACCTTGCCTCCTCGTGCTTGTCGGGCTTTCTCTTTTTTCACTGGCACCCCGACGCAGGTGGTCTACACCCGCGCTCATGGTGGCATTTTGCGGCCCCGTAAGCTGGCGCGGCCCCCGGGTCCTTGCACCAAGGCTCCCCGGCCTGCCTCCAGCACACCCGTCGACACACCTTCCACCCCTCACATAGTTGTGAGTGGTGAGCCCGGCATCGAGGTCCTTGGCCTGATGACCCTTGGCCTCGTTGCTTAGGACACTCACCCTGGCTTGGCCCTTGGCTACACTCTCATCTCCCAGGAGAATCGTCGTGCGGTCTTCGCCACCCTAGCCCAGGCTCATGCAGGACTTTGCGTTGCCCTTGTGCTAACAATACGGCCTTCCCCACTGGCACCCAACCCACAGGGCCGACGTGAGGCCCGTGCTAACCCCAACGTAGACTAGTGGGAGGCTCCATGTCGGGAGGATCTCATTGGTATCAACGAGCACGCAGTGTACGAGCTCGTGGAACTCCCCACTGGCCGCAAGGCGGCAGGGGCAAAGTGGGTGTTTCGCCGAAAGTGGAAACCAGATGGCACCCTGGACAAGTACAAGACCCGGCTCACTGCCAAGGGTTTCTCCCATGTTGCATGAGCTGACTACGACCACGTCTTTTCCCCGGTTGGTCATTTCACCACTAGCCAAGTGCTCTTCAGCCTAGAAGTACAGCATGGTGAGGAGCTCCACTAGATAGATGTGAGCAAAGCCTTTCTTCCAGTGCTCTCAATGGTGAGGAGCTCTACATGACCCAGCCCCCTGGTTTTGAGGATGGGACGGGCAAAGTCTGGCAACTACGCAAGGCCCTGTATAGCCTCAAGCAGTCTCCTCGGTGCTTGAACATCGAGATCAGCCATACCCTTGTGAAGGGTAGACTTCATCACTCCTCCTGAGACTCCCTTGGCTGCAATCCTCGTCTACGTGGACGGCCTACTCATCGCATCTCCCGAACTTACCACTATTGAGCAGGTGAAGTTGCTCAAGGTTACCTACAAGATGAAGGATTCTGGGTCGGCGCAGGTGTTTCTCGACATGAATATTGCACGTGATCTCGCACACGACATCATGCGAGTACTTTAGGTAGTGTACGTTCAGAATCTCGTTAACTGCATTGCCGATCTCCTGACCACTGTGCCCAACGCTTCCACCCCGATGACCCCAGACGTGCAGGCAAATGTGAAGGCTACTGATGCCAACACGTTGGGTGCAGCGGTGGACATCACTGCGTTCCTCCGCATCATCGTGCCACTCATGTTTCTCTCCACCGCTACACAGTCCAACATTGCCTTTGCCGTAAATGTCCTCACAATCTGTCGGCACTCGTTCGAGGTAGGCGTGGGCTATACTATCAGCGATTGGGTATGGAGCCCGAACGGGAAGAGCCGCACTAGTTGGATCTTTCTCATTGGGGGTATGCTAGTTTCATGGCATAACGGGAAGCAAGGGTGTGTCGTACACGATACAACAGAGGTAGAGTAAGTTGTTTTAGATGCTGGTGCATGTGAGAGTATGTGGTTACGTCGTTTGTTAGGTGAGTTGTATCAGTCTGTGTCGTCCATCACCTTACATTATGACCACAAGAGTGCCGCTTTGATTGCCGCCAACGATGGTGTCCACCATGCATGCATGAAGCATATCAATGTTGAGTATCACTACATGCGTTCCTTGCATGAGGGCAGCGTTCACATCGTGTGGGTCGAGATTGTGAAGCAGTTGGCTAACTTCCTCACCAAGGTGTTGGAGCGCAACTCGTTCAAGAAGGCTGTGATTATGGTCGGATTGCTACATTGAATGCGTGGGATGTGACTCTTCCACCTGCATGGGTTCTTTTCGCTCATACTCGTTGCACATGTTATCCATCTCCTCTCCTTCTTGCACTGATTGTTGGGTCGGGGAGCATGGTGGAACATCGTTTCTGCATGATCGTGTACACTGACGCCTTTGGATCATGGAGGGGTGTTGTTGTCTTATCTATACACTGCCTCACTGACTCATATTGTGACCTCTCAGTTTGTGTACATGCTCGTGCAGTCGACTAACTAGATAGACGATGAAGCCGACGGGGTGCTGCTCGATAGAGTGGACGTGTCGTTGTGAAGCCGAGCATGTGGTTCTCCTTCTCCTTGTGCTTTTGATACTGTACCCTCGCAGAACCAGGTCCATCGGCAGGTACCCTTGGCTGTCACGTCATCAGTATTCATAGTTGGCTCTCTGAAGTATTGTAGTCGCGCCTAAGTTCGGGCAGCCGTAACTCCTTGTAGCTATTTTTCTTGCTGATTATGACTGCACGACTGCGTTCAAACGTGGCTATTTTAGTATGGTCCAGTTTTTAGGCTAAACGGACAACGCCCGGGTTTTGGCTTGTTTGGTGTCTGGCAGGGCTCACCTAGAAAATTCTGCCAGACGGGATAATGTTAGGATTTTCCTGGTTGGCTGGTCTTCTGGGTAACAGGCTTCACAGAGCTGAGGTGAGGCTAGAACTGAGAGGGGTCTCAATTAGTTTCTTATTCTTCATTCCTAATCAGTCCTTGTTTCATTCCAACTGCTTTTTGGCGCTAACTCTGGCGTGCGCACTTCTGAGTACTAAACCAAAGATCTCAGACTTAGACTCTAGTGCAGCAGACTAAGGGGACAGACTAAAGGGACTTTGGTCCAACCTGCGCTCTAGCTTGTTCCTTCTCATGCTCCCGTCTCCTTGACCAATGAAAGGCATGTCTGACTACGAAGAGATACTCGAAGATCCCGGCTGTTGACTTCCGCGACACTTTGCTCTTATTGGTTGGTTCATCACTCACTACATTGTCATTTTGTATCATAGCTCACTTTTAGTAGGAGCCACATCAGGTGGATGGTTCAATGCCTTCCTTTATGGCAAGATCGAGAAAGAAATCTACATGCTTCAGCCTCCCAACTTAAGTGATGATACCGCATGGGTGTGTCGTCTTTGTCATGCCCTTTATGGTCTCCAAAAGTGACCTGCTTTTGGAATGCCGCAATCATCCCGACACTCGTCTATGGAGGATTCTTTCCCAGCCATGCTCATCCCTCTCCCTTCATCGAGGTCACGCCTACTATGCCTGCATTCATGTTGGTTTACGTCAATGATCTCCTCATCACATTCCCCTCCATCCTAGCGATCACTATAGAAAAGTCTCTCTTCTTTGCTGTGTATCGGATGAAGGATCTTGGACACGCGGCCATGTTCCTTGGCATGCATTTTGAGCACCTCCCAGGATGTCTACCTGCCCAACGAGAGCAATATGTGCACACCTTGGCCGACCACTTTTCAATTTTTGTCAACATCTCTTGGCCTCTTCCCGTTGCTTCCTCTTCCATGCCCTCTAGGAACCAGCTTGCCCTCCGTCATTCATAACACCAATTCAGGTGCCTTCTGTCTGTTGTCACCTTTCACTCCATCATCGGTACCTTCACATACCTCGCCAGAAAATCTCGCCTCGACATAACGTGCACGGTGAATGTCCTTACCCACTGCGCATGGGAGTCTTGCATTGCCCACTTTGGGACAGCAGCATACATCCTCTGCTATGTCATCGAGTCCGCCGGTGCCGGCCTTGGCAGGCTCAGGTGCACCACTCCTTTTGGACTATGCCGAAAGTGACGTCTGAGATCCAGATGCTTGTAGTTGGAGTAGCTTCGTCTTCCTCATCAACGAGTTGGCCATCTCCTGGCGCACAAGGAAACATGGGTGTGTTGGCCCATCACCAAGGCCAAATACATGGCCATTGGTGCAATAGCGGTGGAGGCCGTGTGGCTTCGTCATCTGCTGCCACCACCACCTCCTCATCCCCGGTGTCTTCCTCCAGATCGACAACAAGACCAGTCTCACTACTACCAAAAACTCCAGTGCGCTCCAAAGGTGCACTAAACACATCAACTTCAAACAACATTGTGTGCATTATGTCGATGATGTAGGCGATGTTGCACTCCACTTTATCTCCGCCACCTACCATCTTGCGGACTTCTTAATGGAGGCACTTCATCAGCCAGCGACCGTGACCTGCACTGATGTTGTCGGCTTTCTCTCTGTTTGTGTCCAAGGCTGAGCCCTTTTCAACATATTCCCCCCGGCCCATGTCGACCCCACCCTCCTTCTCAGCGGCACTCCACTTGTTGTATTTCTTGACCGTGTGCACACTGTCCTGCAGGTCTCCCACTTTGTCTGCAACCGATTTTCTCCTTGTCAGTGCCCATAATTCTTGCTCACTCTCTCCCCGCCTCCCTCCCCTTTTCTTCCTCTCTCTCCCTCTCCGGCTGCCTTGTGGTTGTGATCTGCCGGTTGTTGGGTTGCAAGTTTGTGATCCTTCAGACTTGTTGCACTCCCCATGGACATCAACAGGTGATGTCATGGCTTTACGGCGATGGGTGCTACTGAATGGATGCTCCTGGATGTGTGGACCTAGAGAGGTGCTAGCGGATGGGTGCTCCTGAAGAGGTGCTCCTAGATGGAGGCTTCTGGTGAGGTATTTCTGGATGGGTGTTTCTGGATGAGTGCTTATGGTTGGGTGCTTATGTAAGAGTGCCTCTAGAGGATCACTACACGTAGGTTGTTGCCAGAGGGGTGTGGTTCGGTCGATGCAACTTAGGCGGCTGTTGGATGCACGTGGTCATTGGTACCCATAATGGAGTTGCTACTGTCACCTAGCAACGTCTGCACTACTCGAAGGTAGCATTAGGCATGGTCCCTTCCGCCGCCCGGAGCCACCTGGATGTGGCTCGTCGGCTTCATACTCTCCCCTATGCACCGGCTCGGTTGCTGTGCATGGCTTGTGGTGTGATGCCCAAGCTCTTTGCTTGAGGCACCAACCCTTTCTTGCATCATTGTGTTGAAGTAGTTGTGTGTTACCACACCTAGTTTAGTCTTTTTTTGTTTTTGCTTTACTCTGCCCCATTGGGCCATTTAGGTTACTAGCATATCGTACGTCTCATTGGAATCTCACTGCCAAGCATGTTTTCACCATTTGCTTGAGTGGGACTGAGTTGATCGCGCACCACAATAGGTTCGTCCATCTTGGTTTTTTTCTTGCGATGACTCAAACGGTGCCGACAGTACTACATTCCGTGTCACATACCTCGAGGCAACACGGATACTAGCTGCGTGATGGCCTGCTCACAAGCCGGACCCGCCCATAGAGCGGCACCAGATGTTGTGTATTCAGAACGGTCTCATGTGCAAGGCTTCTTAGATGTGGCCTGGTAGGGGTCCGACATTGGAGTTCCCACTTCTCACTTTTCCAATCCAACCAAATCATTTTGTGCCTCCTTTATTCAATCCACGGTTAAGTCCCAAGCCCCAACCTCCCCCTTGGAGGTCTTGAGAGCCCTCCACTCTCACAGCCTCAAAAGCCCCAACCCCACATTCAACTGAGTGTTGGACTTCTCCCTCACAAAGAACTGAGAGCTCTCGCTCTCAGTTCTCACTCTCCTCTCTCCCACATCCTCTCTCTCCCTCTCTTTCTCCCATGCTTCTGCCTCCATATCTCAACAAGTCTGTGTGTGTGTGTGTGTGTGTGTGTGTGTGTGTGTGTGTGTGTGTGTGTGTGTGTGTGTGTGTGTGTGTGTGTGCGTGTG
>SZWC01001047.1:85723-151596 GCA_023375785.1 Penium margaritaceum
CAGAAAGCGCTTTTCAGATGGCCTTAACAGTGAGTTTCCTTGCAAGGAAGTTGCCTGTTAAGTGAAAGGGCATGCGCTATGAAACAGTGCTTTGGCATGGTAGCTCCCAGGGCAGTGCATCATCGCCATGTTCTCAAACTTGATTGCCAGCAAAACCTCCTCTCGTCCTCCACATGTCGACGCTGGTGATGAGGTGGAAGATGGCGATGAAGATGACGACTCAAGGAATGATGTGGAGATGTCCAGCGTCTTCGGCGGCAGCGTTGGTGAAGATGATGACCTTGATGATGCCAGTGGCTGAGAAGCGTTAGTGGAAGTCGATGACCTAAGCGAAGATGGCGAGATCACAGCTGGTGACCATGATGATGTCGGCGACAGGGAGGCATGAGGAGGTGAGGAAGACTTTTGAGAGGATGTCGAAGGCACGCACTGGATGTAGATGTCTTCGATTCTCAGCCCGGCACGGTCCATGCTTGCTGATAGCTCTTCTACATCTGCATGTGCCAGCAGCCATTGCAGGCAGGGGAAGGAGCATGCAAGGGCATGAGCGACACAGGAACAGGCGGACGGAGGAGGGAACGGACAGTCGTGGATCCAGGGATCACAGTCTCGGTGCAGTCACAGTCTCAGTGCAATCACAGTCTCAGTGCAGTCACAGTCTCAGTGCAATCACATTCTTAGCGCCATCACAGTCTCGGTGCGCCTCGGCTGATGTGGTGAAGCAGTGGGAATGCACATGCGGCACATGGTGATATGCCCAGTGCAGTCTGCACTGGGCAGCCGCAAAGCTGTGGCAGAGCATTACGAAGTCCGTCGCATCACTTTGTGCGTCGTCCTTTTCGAAAGAAGAGAACGGAGGCGAGGCCACAGGTCAAACGAGAGTCAAACGAAAGCACATCATCCCTCTCATCACAACGGCTCACCTTGCCAGTTTATGCACTCCGCCTCGACCTCCTCTGGACTCCATTCAGAAGGAGCTGCAGCAGCTGCAGGTCCAGCAGCAGCAGCAACGATGACAACAGGAGTAGGTGGAGGGTCGTTGTCGCTAGCATGGTTGCGGTGATTGCTGTGCAGCTGCTGAAAGATGGCACTGCTGACTGTCTTGTTGCCACTGCTGCCGCCGCCGCCGCCGCTCCCGATGCTGCTGCTGCTAGTGCTGCTGCTGCTTCTCCGGGTGCTGCTAGAGCCGTCGTGTGCTGTGTTGATGCTACGGCAGTGGTTGGTGTGCGGGTCACCGGTGTTGGCCATTTGTGGACGGAGGAAGGAAGAAATGGGCGATCTTGTCGGTGGAGTGCTCGAGGGAAGAGAGGCGCTGACGGTGGGAGGAGGGCAGGAGGAGAGGGAGGAGGGCGGCGAAGCAAAGGCAGGAGACGAGCGAGAGGAGGAGAGGGAGCGTGCGGCGACAAGTGCGCCGATACCAAAGTGGTTCATTGTGGGGAAGGATTGGGGAGAGGCCGTAAAGCTGGCGGAAGAGTGCGGGGGAAAGTAGGTGACGCTCACAGGGCCTCTAGCCTCTGAGCGGTTGCAGCCCCCTCCCCCGCTTGAAGCCTGAGGAAACAACGGCTGTGAGGGCACAAGTGCAGTGGACGGTCGAGTCAAGGGAAGCGTGGACCCATGGGAGGAGGGGGCGCCGTTCACGTCGCGTGCACGAGAAGATTCTTGGTATGAGGCTGAGGCTGTGCAGTCCGAATGGACACGGCACGTGTCATGTTCCCTCGAAACACATCCAAGAGGAACAGGGTGAGCATGTGTAAGCGGAGAGCTTGAGGGAGGCGTCATGCTGCGGCGTGAAAAGAGGTTGTCGGAAGGCGACACGTGGCCGGCTTGTGCGCCTCCTGCCAACTTTGCATGGGAGCGCTGCTGGAGCGCGAACGGGTCCGATTCGCGTTCCTCACGGCCTCCTCCTCGCACCGCGACTGGGCTGCTGGAAGCGGCCTTGACGCGACTCGACATCGTTGGCGGCGCGTCGTATGTAGAAGAAAATTGAGACGTCATTTCCATTCAGGGAGAGTGGGCGTGAATGTGTTGGCGGGAGTGTCGACAGACGCGATGGTGGGCGGGTCGGCCGGGGCGGCGCGAGCGCGAGCTGGTCGTAGTGCCTCCCGGTCCAGGAGTTACGCCGATGGTGAGCAGTCTGCCCGGAGCAGAAGACAGCTCTCTTGTCTCGCGCAGCACAACTCGCGTGCGGGTATGTGTCGAGAGGCTCGACTCGACACGACTTGGAACTGATCGACCTCGTCCGTTGCTAGCGGAAGGTGCGCGGAGGCATTCAGAAGTACTTCGTCGATTAATTCGATGAGTGGGAAAGAAACGATGGGTTGACTTCTTTGAATGCTTGGTAAGACACTTTGTCGCATTTTCCTGCACGAGTGTCCATTGCGTTAAGACGCGTGGTAGCGTTCCAGCGACATAGGAGACGACGTGGAGGGGAGCAGGTCGAGGCGCGGGATCCTAAACCTTTGCGCGGTGCGCGCGTGGCCTTCTGGCGTCCGTCCGCGCTGCGGTTTGACAATCCCAACCAGGCAGGCCTCCTGCCGTCCTTGAACAGTCCTAAGGAACGAAGGAAAGTGTGGGAAAGGGCTCAGCTCTTGCAAACTGTTGGGCGTTACTTGCTTGGTAACGTAGGAAATTTCACGATGGAAACAAGAGCCACATCCATTCCCTTCCCACCCCCCACCCACCAGCAAGGAAAACCCAACCCGCCCCCCCCCCCCCCACACCTCCCACCTAATCCCGGACAAGGATGTTCCTTAGTGGGAAGGGTCCATTAATTCAGCTCGGACGTCGGAAAGTAATGTCACAAGTAGAATGCCTAGAAAACTATTGTGCGCAAGTAGAATATACCCAGTTTATGGAACTATACTCTTCAGTCATCCTTTATCTATCAAACCAAAAGCTAGCTACCCATTAGCGCAACCGCCACGCCACAAACAAAGTAAAAATGTAAAAAGGCATGGCGAGGCCACATGCCATGCGTTGACAACGCATAGCGTGCAGTGCACACCGCTAGTATCACAAGACCCTTCGTTGAAGGATTTGTCATCCTAGCAAGGAGAGATCTGTCGAGAGTTTGATGAGAGTTTGAGACTCCCCATGCATTGAAAGGGAACCTATTGGGCCCCTCTGTCGCAAGGCCCAACAGGAGCCCGTGCATACCCAAAACCTTCAAACCCTAAATGTAATTGAGAGTAGGGTTTGAATCACGTGTAGATGTTGAATGAATGGGGTTGCGTGTACAAAAACAAACTACAAAAAACCAAAAAGGGTGCTTTCACTCAATTTCAAGGAAGCAATATCCCCGTCTAATTTATTTCATTCTCACTTGTCAACGCATGCCGCGGGCAAGCATGATTCGTGACAAGAATTTTCAAGTTTATTTTTCTTGTGTTCAGAAGTTGAGAGTAAGACTCTGCCTTTTATGGGTATCAAAACTATTTACACCAAAACCATTCATAGTCACCTAAATCCCTCACCAAGTTATTTCCTTCTCTTTATTTGGTGGCTTATAAAACCTTACTACTGAGGGAACCTATGCTACACCATTAAAGCCCAAGAGGCGCTTCTATGGTTAGAGCATTCAGTCACCAATTTTGCCCTATGAGATTAAGGTCACACTAATTTCAGTTCCAACAAAACCCTCGTTCTATGGATTATGTGGAAGTCTAACCAAATAAGCCTCAACATTAATTGTATCCTTGCTATGGGTCGTAACCCTGGGGTTCGAGTTCTTGATGTAGGTTTTACCCTATCCCCATAAATACTAATCCCCACTCATGTGTTAGTCTTGCTCACCTATAAAAGCTTCAATTTAAGGTGAAGAACAAGATGTACTGGTGTTAGCCTTTATCTCATTTGAAAAGGTTTCTATGAAAAGTCAACACTTTTAGCATTTGATTCATCTGTTTTTTTTTAACATGGTTTATATAGTTGCATCAAATGAATGTTCAGATTCTTTATGAAGGTCTTGGTGATGTTACAATAAAGAAAAGGCAATTATATCTCTTTGTGCTTCAATATTTTTCATGGAAATCTGACATAAGTTCGTCTAGATTTCTCAAAACGTAGTTTCTTGTACTACCTGCAATCGCTTCCAGTTTAGGCGTGCATCTTCAAATATGAAGACAATGTCCATTATTTGATTACATAACAAATTCAAATCTCATTTACGTTTGTGTCTAATGTGTTGTGATTTCTTGGCATTGTTCACAAACGTCTTGTATATCTTCACTATGTAGTAGAAAAGGCGAGCTTATGTTTTCACATCGTTGTGGTCCAAATCTCTCTAGCATATATGCGTGCTTCACATGAGGATTTTGCAAAACATGTCTTGGATTTGCAGGTGAAAGCTTAAATGTGAGAATAATTTGCAATTCTTGATTGTAAATAACCTTGTAGCTTTTTGTGGCCGATGAATATGCTAATTGGATTATTTTGTGTTTTGTTGGTTAAGAAGTTGTAGACGACCATACTTTTTTGTGTTTCACACACCTCCATTCTTTATGATGATATATAAGGGTATCATAATTCCCCACAAACATGTTATCTTTTATATGGACAAACGTCAAAATGTTGAGGTCACAAGTGGAGGGTACATCGAAATCCTTTGGCATGATGTACAAGGATGGGAAGGACAAGAAAGGTGATTGCTTCGTACCCGTCACCATTTCATTGAAGATGGTTGATGAAATCATATAATTATGACCGCATGAGGCTTTACACCATCATTCATGTTCACATTACTTATCTTTGTTTTTCTTGTAATGCTATCAATCCAATCTTCTGCCATAACTTGCTTTAACCTTCAATGACATTATTTTCTTCTATGTTATTTTCTTAAAGGAAGAAATAAATGTATTACTAAAGGACGTTTTTAAGTTGATATTGTCCTTGAAGAAAATCATTTACTTTTTTTTCACTCAAAAACACTTTCCATTGGTTTGGTAAAAATTGATCAAATGAAAAACATTCTAAAAATTGCTCTTCTCCTAAAAAGGATGGTGGCTCTTTAGATTTGCTTCTTGATTAAATTCTATAGGGTTTGGGTGCATACGCCAGAGTGATTGATGCCAAAGTGGTTAATAATGATGTTTGTGGGTAGTTTAAAAATTAAGTTATGCCAAACAAGAGTTCCTTCCTTCCTTTGTCTAGGAAGCTTAGACCACACGATTGTGGTATGAAATTCATAGTCAAGCTTTATGCCCACAACTCGATGTGGACTAGTGGATTCTAGGTGAACCTCTTAGTAAGGTGCATTTATGATGTGATGACCGGAAAACATCAATATCTTCCCTTTAATAACCTTCAGTCAAGCGACATCATTCCTGATAACGGTTATTTGAGCATCTTCCTATAGGTTACAATTTGGTATTATTAATACTATGGCGTCATTTCTGTATGATCTAATGCCTACACACCATGTTGCTATTAGGATGAATTCAACTTTTATCTTAACATACATTGAGTAAGGGGCTCCACTACAATGATGAAGAGAATGGAGGATATTAGACAGCCTTGTTTATGATATTCATGATCAAAATGTATGGTTTTCAGTCATCATTAAGGAGGAATTTTCTTCTTAAGTTCGCAAGGGTGGCTTAATCCATATGATATAGGTTCCAAGGTTGCACATGCTTTGTACAAATACATAAACGAAAACCTGAGGTTTAATTTGGTGTGTGTAATCCACGACTCCATGTAAAAAATGAAAAATCTTAAGTCTTTTCTATTCAATCATGTTTTCTACATACTAACGATGTAAGCAAGCGCATTCAAGATTGAACTACCTAGGACTCTTATGTAGTCAATTTTGGGTAATGAGATAGACAATGTTTTATTATGTTTTTTCTCACCCCTTTCTTCAAGATTGGACAATTTACATAATCTATGAACTCTTTGATACTTTCTGATTCATCCACAGAAGTTTCAAATGCTATGAGTAGGTTTGACTATGTATTTTTAGAAGCGATTAGGCAGAGTTTTTCTAGCATCCCATGTACACTTAGAGCTTTGTTTTCAACCATTTGAAAGATGCCTTTTTCAATCTTCTCAAAGTTAAGTGTGATTTTTAAACCTTGTAAGAATTGGCTCAGAAATGCTTTTAGTGGTTAGATTTCAAGCAAGTACCAAGGTGTTTGGGATTCGGAAAACCACTTTTGATGGCCTTCACACCCAACAACCAACATCAGATGAAACAAGACAAACATTTCAAGCCACACCTATGCTTAAGGACAAAAACGAGTGCCAAAAAGATGAGGAAGCAAAACTATACATACAAAGCCAATAATGCATTATCGAAATGGATGAAAACATCACAAATGAATTTTCAATACTTTATCAATCATATGGTACACGAAAAACGTATGAGAAAAACTTCTTAACCAATCAACTTTCATCAAATCTATAGTGATCAGAATGATCTTGTGGACACGAATTTCATCACATGTAACTGAAGAGTTCAATTTATATTTTATGTAATACAAAAAATTATCAAAAGATCCTTGAATATGTCTAAAGTGCAAAAAAATAGAAGTATAATCTAAAAGACACTTGTATCACTTATGAGAATACAACTGTTTTCATCTTATTGTCACTTCCAATATCGATGGGTGTTTTAATGATACATGTTCATCGAATAAATCACATACCATGCAATAAATGACAGAAACTGTTTCATTTACTCATAAAATTCAGATTTTCCTACAACACTTACTTACATTATTAAGTTACATTTCTTCCACTACCTACACCGATGCTGGATTATGAGCAACTGAAAAAAGATAAGTGTATTCTGATTTGAATTAAAATCAACCCAAGTGTCTTAAAGATTGTTTCAAAGCATTACCATTAAATCTGATGAATAAATTGTTTTGGATGCAAGGATTTTTGTTTTCAAAGCTTCAGATTATTCAACAAAAGAAAGAAACATGATGAGCTAGATCTTTGCATGAATAATTTAATCACATGTTATCATATTCCATAAGTCATTCAGATTTCACATTGAAACAATTAATTGACTTTTCTTTTTCAATAATAGCACAAAATAATAAATTAAAATTAGAAAGGTCAAGAAATCTATATTCATGTTAAATCATTGTTTTTAAAATTTTTTTAACTAAAACATTTCGAAGGTTATTCATATTTTCTTAAATTTAAATGAATAAAAATAGATTTTATAATAACTTTAATTTATTCATCATTAATTACATAACTTTACTACATCAATTTTATTTCTATACCTTTTTTTATAGAAAATAATTCTTCACATCCATTAAATGTATGTGCCACTCGAAATAAACTTGTGTAATAAGCTATTTTTGACCACAAAGGAACTTGTAAACATTTACATATCGGTATTTAAATTCAATTGTTTCAATATAATAATAGGATTTTCATAAAATATGTAATTCATTATTGTCTACAATGCCAAAAATAAAATATTATTTTTAAAATCCGAGCTCGTTTTGATATCTTTATAACCCTATGGAAAATGACCTCTACATGTCAAATTTGTGAATCTCGTTCAAGTCATCCTAAGTGTCTTGATACCACAAATGTGCATCTACAAATGTCATCGCCTCCTCATTTATCTCGCAATCAATTGTTTATGACGAATTCCTCATTCCCTTGTCACCAATTCATTAAAACCATCTACTTTGGTAAAGAGCTTTCCTGAATCTTTCACATCTTAAACATGGCTGTTTATAACTACTTGACAACCCTTATTACTCTTGTTTGTAGATGCCAACAATCCTTTCCATTTGACAGAAATTTGCCTTGTTTTCTTGCTCACACATCAAATACATAAATGGTACCATTTGTCGTAGGTCGATTCATATTCGTGTTTAATAAGAGGTTGATTACTAATCTTCTCATGAGTTGAATGGACATAGATCAAAGGTTACGGAAGTGCAAATGGTGTCAATGAAATTGATGTTGCCAATGATGTTGATTTTGGTGATAATACCCGTGATGGCAATGGTGATCATAATGATGATGGTTAACATCATGTTAATTTTTCTCATGGTGCTCACATAGTCACATAACTCCATGCATGTTTCCTTATTTCACCTTTCATGTTTTTCAATGCAAGCTCATGATCAAGGGGATGTTCTACATACAACAATGAGAAAAATAGCGTAAACAAGGACAAATTTAATTTTATTAATGCCTCTTGTGGAAACTACTTGGTAAGATGAGGGCTAGTATACTCAACTGGTTTTGCGTGCTATAGAATCCTTTGCTCTTTTTTTATGATGGTATGATATAACTTCATCCTCAAACACTTAAATCTAACTTGCCTTGACAATTTTTTCAATCTTCAGGTCATGGTATTGTCATGCCTTTCATATATTACTTGGTGTTATGAAGTAACACAACATCCTAAACCCATCTAACATTTGGATCCCATTGTTTAAAGATCTCCAAAACCATATCAAACAAATTCATAATTAAAGTAGGAATTTCTCAACTTTATCATTAGACCACAGGTACCATGAAGATATAACAAGTTGTTGATGCTTTAAGGGGTAAATCTTGGGCCCAAAAAAATGGATTTCATGGTCGCACCCCGTAAAAACATTGGACAATAACTATAAGCATGATGGTTTGCTTTGCATAATATTCTTTGTCGTAACTATGGTTGACATATCTGTTCACTTAAGTGTCCTTCTAGCTCCCATTTACTGTTTAAAGATTTTGATCATCAAGGAATGCTCAAACTTCTAAAACATTCATTTTCATTGCTACAAAGAATGTATAATAAACGCTTACATTCATGTTATATTCATGAAATCAAATTCATTGTTTTGTCTACCATATGCCCGTTATCTTCTAAAAAACAACAACATGGCATAGGTGTGCAATGACAAATCACATTTAACACATGTTTCACCTACAAGCATTGATGTTTCATGTTTGTGGCCTAACTTTGTTGTCTTCCTTAGAATCATCACGAAACATTACGTGTACCTATGTTCATGATTGGGAAATGGTTGCTCTCTCTTTTCCTACTCGTGGAAAAAACATGGATGTAATGTTTGATTTTTAACATATCATCTTAAGATTGATGGTATTTATGGAAGGTGCCGCAGTGAAGTCTTCACGGGAAGAGAATCTACTTTGAGTTTAAAATCCTCCAATATATGTATGGTTTTCCTATGGAGCCTTGCGTAAAGGTACGTACAGGTACGTGACTAAGGTGTATTTGATAAAAGTGATGTATTGTACATATCATTTACATTTGTGATCCCATAATTAAGCATACAAGATCAATGAACGCTACAACTGCTATTCACCTATTTTCTATTAAATCCTCCCAGAATATCATAGCTTCAACTACTTGGTGGGTTCATCCTCATCTTTGGGGGGAAACCATCCTTGGTCAATCACATCTTGCTTTGTTTTCTTCAACAACAAACTATTTTATCCCCTTTACGAGGTTGGATTTTTTGTAAAATTCAAAAACATCACAAGGTAGTACATCACAAACAAAATCATTTAAAATAGATGCACAAACATGGGACATTCTAGAGTGTGACCACCAACACAATGGTCAATGTTGTAAGTGTTGTGAGCTCTTCATCTCAAGAGATATGGAAAGCTTGAACTTCATATCTGCTTTATCTGTGCAAATGGTCAACCTAAAACAAATGGAAAAAGGCTATTTGATTTGGCATATATATCATAATATGTTTTTGTTGATTAATTGATCTCACTATGGTGTTTACATTAATGATTTGGTGTTTCATTTGAATGATAACTAATTTAATAGTCCAAACAATATGCGGAAAAAAAATTAAATGACACAGAGGAAAGTGTGAGGAATGTAACATACACACCATTACAAAGGTATGTCACTAATTCATAGTAATAGTTCTTTTTTTAAACAGTCATCAACTGTTATAATGTTCCACAAATGACGTCCTTAATTGTCAAAGACCTAAGGACATTAAAAACTCATATGATACTTTATTGAAATATTAAATACATTTTTTAATCCAAATTCTCAGGATGAGCATTATCATTAATGAGAATCCCTTACATCACTCATCCATTGGTCTTACATTCGAAGGGTCTTGAATGTGAGTCTTTTGACTCGTAGAACACATCGGCCTATGTTTTTTGCCTTAATTTAATGCTTGATGATTACACGTCGAATACTTGGACTATGGTCATGAAGCAAAGAATGAGTAAGGTTTTTCTTGCTCTTGATTCTTTCACTTTGGATTTTGAGCCTTACTTTTTATCATAATTTGAGTGGCAATGGTGCAACGGGTATCAAACAAAAGTTTGTGCTATCCTCTAATGTTTTAAGTAAACTAGTTTTAAAGGCAAGAGTTAACTCTACAAAGTGCTGAATGGATGAAAAAAGGTCTCACTTTTATAAGTAACTCTATTCAAAATAATTTTTTTGGTAAGTTACCATCATTTCTATTAAAGAATCATTTTAAATTTAACTTGAGTATTGGAATCTCAAAAATGACGATTCTCTTTTTTTTCTTCGAAAAGATATCATCTAACCCAGGTTCAAAAGAAGAGACAAAGAGGGGAAGTTGTAATAGGTTACTAGATGACATGATCCCATTCATAAGGTAATTTTACTAATGAATTTAACGATAATCATATCAAGTTTCCAATCCATCCATTGTCCTTTAGTTTTGATGGAGAAATACTTGTTTTTCAAACTACTTGGATATTTCTACTCTTCGATTGGATAATGCGTTTTTTGGCATATCCAATCCATTTGCTTGTTTTGATCCATTCAAAAAAATCCTTCTAGCCTTATAATTCAATGATAGTTTAAGTTATAACTACAAAGATCTAGTTTAAGTAAGCCATGAGCGGCTTGCCTTCGTTCTTCAAAGTCTTACATCATGGTCCTCTTTTCCAAAATGATGATTGTTATTAAGTGGTTTATGTCACTCGTTTCACGCCACCTAATCCAGGGGTTTGTTTAGCTTCATTCATTTGTTTCTATTAAAGCTTAAGCGGCTCATTCGATAAAGTTTGATTTACCAGAGTGCATGATGGAGTCATCATGATGTATTGTAGAGAAGTTTTTGTCTCTACGACCACGCCAATTCAATCCACTGCCATTGAAGGTATTCATTTCCAATTTTTGAGAGTGACACTGAGCTTTATTCTGCCTACAATTTTAGAGGGCACATGTGTAACATACACCATGTGCATATTTTGTTTTGCTTTCATCGTGAAAAGGAATGCATGAGTTGAAAATTAGCCTTAACATTTTGGTATGTTTTTTTTGTTTCTTTCAAGATTTTGTAAATATTCATTGTATTATGCATGCTTTTTTTATAAGAAAATGATATAAACCATGTAATTGTAACACAAATCATGAAGAACACTCATTTCCACATGCATTATGCTTGTATATCACTAATATCTTTAACTTTTTAAAGCTGATTTGTTCATTTTATGTTTGGTTATAATCATTAATCATGTTCTTTCAGACGATGAAATCAATTGATAACATCATTTTTTAGACATTCAAGTAATAGTTTGCAGATATGTTATTCAAAACATACTCAATCGAAGAACTTTAGAATATATGTTTGTCTGTGTTGAATTCTATCCAAGCGGTTCGACTTCAAGCTTTTATATTCATATAAGATAATATGAATTCTTTTCGGGGATTTTGTTTTATCGGGTATTTAGCAAGATTGTAAATTTCTTCTCATTCCTGCCATTTAGTATTGAAGTCTTCCTAATGACACTCAAAATGGATTCCTCTTCTCTCAAGCTATAGAACTTGCTATTGAATGCTAGAAAGAGTTATTTCAAAGAACAAGTATTCGTTCCATAAGGTAGGCGGCCTTGAATAGTTATAAACTCTTGTGTCCTACCTTCCCCTAAACCCTTTTTTGAATTGAGTTTTTGCCATGAGACCGCACCGGCTTATTATTCTTTAACATCCCGTTGTGGCCAAATGTATATTTGGTGAAACATATATTTATGTTTATCTTGTTTTTTATTAAGATTTGATAGAGGTTATACACCATTTTGGGAATGTGTATCATTTGACTTATGGATCGAAACACTCAGAGTTTAAATTTTGTCTGATTTTTTTCTTTTCACATGTCTCTTTTCCAGCTCAATTGTGTTGTTCAGCCGCAAATACTTCTCTTGCAACTTCTCTATCGTGCTTCAATTAGTTCTGCGTTTTGGGCGAATGTGCTCCCACCCTTTGCTTGGTTTCAATCATAGACGGGTAGATGTGGGGAATGAGTGAGACCGCCGGGGCATCTTATGACAAAATCTGTGTTTTCTATGGCGTCGTTCATGGCTTTGGAAAAGAAAGCCGTGTCGCTGCCAGCGCGCGAGGATACCAGAGTGGAAAATGAACCGCGGCCGGGGCAGAGTTGTAGGTAGTTGTACCGCTAGGGTACCAGAGCGAAAACTTAGTTTTGGAACCAAGGAGACTCCATCGACTTCGAACGTCTGGCAACATCCACGTTGCTTTGCAAGGACTGAAATGATTACGAAACGAACTCCAAATATTCCTGGGAGCTGGGGACACGCCAGTCAGCAGCCCTGGGTGCTTTGAGATTGACCCGGACAGCAGAGTCGTTGCTTGTGACGTGCTGGGATTCGGACGACTCTTTCGGAGCGGCCTGATATTCGGCAACCATTTGTCGCTCACAACCAGACGTCGGTTCTAGTTGACCAGCGACTTCTATTCCAGCCTATGAAAAGTAAAAGTACAAAATGGAGCAGAATAAAACCACGAGTTTGGCTGACAATCACTTTTTTCCTGCCGTCGTTTTCGAACAGTTGACAAACCAATTATGTGTCATTCCCTCGAAGGAGCACGACTCCATGAAATATCAACAGGGTCAATGCTACTCCCACAGACCCGCCAAATGTGCGGCTGACTCGGGCCATGAGCATAATCCCTACCTAGGTCCAGTTCCGAAATGAACTTTTTGGTGTATAGAATAGAAATCTATAACTTGGCGGCTTAGCTGTAGAAGCAGCTCGAACATTTGCTTATTTCTTTCTGGCAAGATTCGCCACTTTCTACCCAGCCCCTTTTAGTCCGCCAGTTCTTGAATTCAATTAAGGCAAGTCTGTTGTAATAAGTAAGGGTCCAATAGGGACCCCCCCCCCCCACCCCCCCGTTGTCATGTGCTCACGGTGTTGCTAGTCGTGTCATGCTATTGACATGCTTCGGTTGCATTTTTAGACGTTCCAATGAATATAATGGTGGCACTTCGTTGATGGGCATGCCACCAGGACCAACAACATGTAAGAAGAGTGTGTTCGTAGTGAGAAGTTTGCCTTCATCATTCCTCATCAGCTATGAAATCTGTTCGTTGACAAGGCGTTACTTGCCATGCCCTCGTCCCCAATGTCAAAGTCATTCACACACGAGTGTAAAAAACTTGGCACAACCTATGCCAAAAAAAAAATTAGACATAGGCATGCAACATTATTCTTAATGGTTAACGATGTCAAGTATGGGGGAAAAGGGTATTATTCACCATAACTAGTTTTCTGGACCGCAAGAACTCCTCGCCGACCAACCTTGCAAAGCTTCCTCATTGCACAAAGCTCATCAGAAAGTGTTGTGCACTATCTGGTTGCTGCTCGAGGCTTTGCAAAGTCAAGCGATGGAACACTAGCCCCTCAAAGATCTTTGCGATGGGCTCCATGGGGATCGTGCTGTTGGTTGTGCATGGCCCAATGCGACATCGCAAGGCAACCCTGACGAGGCTCTTTGCCACGACGAAAGGGGCTTGAGAGGGGCCATCAGCGAGCGCTTTGACAGGCCACCCCGCCATGTGCCACCTGCACCTAGTGGCTTGGGAAACACATCGCTACAAAATGTGTTGGCCACGCCATCATACTAGAAGGCGTCAAGGGGTGGCAGAATACCCTCGCACTCGTAAAGATATCTTGCAACCACCTCCCCATCCTTAACCATGCCAAAAACCTAGGTTTTCCACGTGGAAAACATAGTGAAGTTTAATGGGTTGACAATACAAGATGAGTGTATGTAGTGCAAGATGTTGTGGACTGGCCTCGGCCATCTTATGTGGGAAAGAAATGAGCCATCCTAGGTTTGGTGAATTACTTTCATCACTTCATGGAAAGCTATTCTAGGCTTGTCACTCCACTCACAGCTCTCTTACGTAAAGACTTGAAATGGACATGGCCCAATTAATGCGAGCATTTTTTGTGCATGTCAGGGAAACACTGACATGTGCACCTGTGTTTGTACTCCAGATTCCTAGAGAACCATACAACGTACTGTGTGATGCATCTTTCATTGGGATAGGAGCTTTCCTTGTATAAAAAGGAGCGACCGGTATTGTATGCAAGCCGTAACATCTCAGTCTTGTTATGGAGACTCGCCACACCACTGGTGACCAAGAGGTACTTGGAGTACTTGAAGGTTTTTCGCTACTACCTAGAAGGTGTCAAGGGTGGATTTATGATGGCTACAGACTACAACCATACTATATTATTTCAGTCTCACTCAACCTTTATAGGCGACAAGCTTGTTGGAGCAACCTCTGAAGCATATTCCACTTTAGTGGGAACATCGACCCGGTCGTACATATGGCAGATCCGTTGAGTCAGATTCTCATCGCAGTTCAAGCATGATACATTCGCAAGAAAGATGTACAGAAGCAAGATGTGTCCATGCATGATACCCCCCTATGCCAACCACCAAAGCGATGGTGCATTTCACGTCATTCTTGCAACGTACCCGCATGGGAAAATCTAGTGATCCATGGTTTGACCGGGGTAACATTGACCGGTTTGGCTGGGTGGAAGCCTCCGATCTCTGATGGAAGGGAAACTTGGTGGTTGTGCCCAAATTCAACGAGCTGCGAAATCATATCATTATTCTTCCATGTCCCAGCAGCAGCTGGCCACCTTGGTGCGACAAAAGACGGAAAGGCTCTTTCATAGCATTATTGGTGGTCTAGATGGTGGTGCGATATGTACAAGTACATCCAAGCCTCGGACTTTTCCATCCGTAACAAGTGGGGGGACAAGGCTCCAGAAAATAGGATTTTTGTACCACTTGCCTTTGTACATAGTGGCGGCTTGAGAAACTAAACATTGCACAACATAGTCCTGTCATTCGCGATAGTGTGGAAAATTAGAATTAAATCCTAAAGTTTCCTTGTTGATTATGAGGGCAACGACCCTAAGAGGGTATAACTCTTTGTTGCAGTTGTAAGCAACACTCACACAAGGAGAACATTATACTTGCACACCTCGGCGACATGTCAAGTGTGAGTCTGTCCATGCCCATCAAGGGCAATGTGGTGATGACCTCACCATACGCTCTCGACGGACTCCGAATCATGGGTGCCACCACCGCGAGCATTGTGGCCAAATCAACACCAGCCATGTCACCAAAGACAACCTGTGCTAAACTCAACAAAATTGAGAAGACCGTGTAGCTCAAAATGAGCTTGGTGAGTACTTTGAAGTGCACCTAGACGGATCCCAGGCAACAGAGGACACACTTGGGAAGGACCATCCAAACATGGACCCTTACTTAGAGCAAGATGTTGATGATGGTGAAGGCGACAACATCATGATTTTATCCATTGCTATGAAGCAGAGAGAATTCAATGTTAACACAGCCAGATTATGCTGTGCCAAAGATAAATCATATCGTGTGTCCAAAGCTCAACAAGGCGGCCACTGAGGTAGTAGGGAGATTCAAGAGCAACATTGATGGTGGAGTTGCGACACCACCCAGAGGATTGGAGGTGGACCCCCCTTCTTATGACATGGCTACAATGGTCATTTCCATGCCCTCTTGAGCATGATTGCAAACAACAGTTCCTTTCAAGAAGTGAGTCCCTTCAGCCGTGTGCACTTGAACCATGCGCTTCTTATGTGGACACAAATGTGCATAAAGTGCAAGGCCCTCAAGGCAATTGCCTAGGCATTGAAAACTTTTGATCTGAATTTCATGTTTGCTAACATGCTAGCCCACCTCCAGTACAACATCACGGAACTTGAATGTGATTAGTGGATGTAGCTTCCTTTTGCTCATAAGGGAATCCGCAAATGCGATGACCTCAACAATGCATTACAAAATGCAGCCCATATGTGAATGCACCTGTGGTCAGAGCACACAGAATATGCTGATGCCATCGTTAGTGGTAGCAGGGACTTGCATGCCTCAGCAACATTAGTGCCAATCATGAACACGTCCTTGCTCCATAGTGTTGATGTATTCCAAAAGCATGTGAAGTTGATTGACTTGCTAAATCCCATGATGCGACCTCAAGACAAGTCCTACGTGTCCGCAGTGCTCCACTTGCTCGTGGGATGACCTTGCCATGATGCGACCTCAAGACAAGCTCTTCGACATGTGGTCAAAGGGTGGGGTGCTCAGTGGCCACACCTTGAGGGGCAGCCCATGCCGTAGGAGGCTTTCTGTCCTATCATGTACAAGAAGTGTGTCCAACGCAAGGAGGTACTACATGCCTTTCATAAATCAATGACTTCAAGAAACTAGATAGCTTGCTCGAGACATACTTGAGCAAGTTCTCTGTACTCGTAGAGGAAGCCAAAACCTTTACCGAGAGTGATGGGACCAAGACCTTCAAGTAGTTGGGGTACATACTGCTTGAGGATTTATGTGACGGTCTTACCAGGAAAAGGCCAAAGCACAAGACTCACAATGGCGGCATTGGGCCAGACTTGGACAAGCTTGATGGCATTGTATGACTATGTGAAGTGTATATAGTGAACCCAAAACACTTATCGGATGCACGACCGAAGGACCCTGCATAGGAAGGCTGCAACATGTGCATGGACACCGTAGGTGCTAAAGGGAAAGCCATGCATTAGGGCAAGGTCAAGGAAAAGCAGCCATCAAAGCCCCCAGTCAATTAGACTCACAAGTCTAGGCCCTTGACCACAAGTGTGGATGTGATAATGATGAGCTATATTCTGTGCATGGGCATCGCAACATTACCTTTTCGCAAGGGACTATGTTACAATTGTATGTAACCGGACTATTCTTGGACTCAGTGTCTTGAGGCTACTAGCGGTGGACAAGAGGCTGTGATATTGACTCCAACCACAACACCTTATGGTGATGGTGTAGTAGGAGTTTATGGTCAAGGTCGTGGATAGGGGCATGGCCGCGGAAGTGGACACAGCTTTGGAAATGGACCACCCTTTCCATCGAGTGGAGACCACTCAAGGGAAAGGATGAACCACGGGTATGGATTCATGTTTTCATACTATGATGCCAAACAATATAGATTTTTTTACATGTTCAAAATTCTTAGTTTTCCCTCTTCTGTTGAAAATCATTCCATACTTGATGATCTTCATCTTCCACAAAACCTTGCATCTCCACATGAAACGTAAGATAACAAATGCTTAGTGGTGGGAACATTAAGCCGGTGCCAAAATTGTGCAAGACAATGATCAGAGAAAACCCTCTGAAAGCAATGAGGATAATCAAATTTGTGGTACATTTTACCAACAATTTTGACCCCGTCAAATGTTAAGAGTGGAAAGTGTTTACCAAGATCAAGCATAGCCAAAAGATGTGGACCAAAGTCGAAGAATCAGGGGATGTACAGTGGTAATGATACCAATCCCGTTTTTACCACAAACTCGTGTTTCCATCATCGAGAATTCTCACCCGGAAGAATAGAAGAACATGAGTATGCAGCTCAATGGACACATAGCTTGTGCTCCTTTTGAACATGCTGACTGGCACTTGAGGGGATGATTCCTTTCTTATCCTTGACCTTATGCAATAGGTGAGCCTTAAGTACTAGCCATTGGATGGCTCAATTATCATCGCCGAAAACCGTACGGTACCCATGATTGGTACCTATAAAGGAAAAAATCCGTATTCAAGGGTACACACTAAGCATCATGTTAAAGGTACTCAACCTTCTCGTCCTGTTCAGCATGGTTGTAGGAAATCCCTTGCTGCTCAAAAGTAAGGCTTTGATGTACTTTCAATCAAAATGCTTGTTCATTAAAAGGAACATTGTTGTATGACTTTGGTTTCAAGTACAACATAATGACCAACTCCACTTTAATTCAATGCAAAATTTTATATAATGCAGGTCAAGAAATGCATTTGACAAGATTGTTGATACTTTTGGGCTCACCTACAGAAAGTGGAGGACCAAGGGAAGGAAGACATGCCGAAAGAGATCAAATCTCTTCTGATATAATTCTTGGATGTATTCCAAGACCCACTGAATGGGCCTCCACCACAACGATACTCGTTGCACACGATTCCATCGTAACCACGGTCAACTCCTTAGTTTAAACCCATGTATTGCCCGAGTCCAAGAGAAATGCGAGTGTCAGTGAAATCAGAGACTCTTGCTTCTCACGTTGATTCCTGTGACTCACCTCACAAGTTCAAATCCCCCCATGAGCAATGTTCCCCAAACCAGCCCACCATTTTGCCCCTCGCAAAGGCTACCCCACCTATTTGCCCCTTCTTGGGCTACCCCGCCCATTTACCTCCAAACCTACTCCATGCATTATCCCATATAGAGACTGCCCCACCTTGTCCGTCTTCCGAAACAAGCTACACTGCTACTTCACCCCGCATTATGCTTTCCCCCAATCTAGGTAACCTCACCTTCCCATCACCTAATCTCCCCACCACCTCACCTCCCCACCTCATCATTCCAACACCTCACCTCACCACCTCACCTTCCCACCACCTGACCTCCTCACATCAGCTCCATACCTCACCTCCACCCCGCCTCACCTTCCCACCACCTCACCCCACCCCACCTGCTGTTTAGCTTCTTGGTTTAATTTTTTGGCAACAAGTTGTCCTAGCTCTCACGGATTCATTCAATCTAACACATCTGTTGTGTTCTCATTCTCGACAGCAAGAGGCCAAACTCCAAACCAAGGAACACTTTTTGGATGAATTCAAGGAGCTCACCATATGATGTACCGTTCCTTTCAGATTACGCATGAGTGAAGACTACCGAAAACTAAAACATGTGACGGAAAAAATCATTTCCTTTCCTGCAGATTTTGGATCATTTAGACCAACTCCAAAGAGAACAAGTCTCATTGTTCTTTAATTCATTGCAAGGATACCATCAAATTTGCATGTAAGAGGATGAAGTGCACAAAACAGTGTTTTAGATGCTTATGGGGCATTATCACTTATAGGTTTTGTGCTTTCCGCCAATGAGCTCCTTGGCAAACTTCCAACAATAATTAAACATAACCTTTTCCAACCAACTTGTTCACATTACCTCGAGTTTTCATAATGACATCCTGGTCTAGATCAATGGAAGAGCTCATAGAAAGTTTGTGCGAAGTCCTCCCGATCGTCTAGGAGCAAGAGTTCTATCCAAAAGTGGGCAAGGGCAAGTTTGCACAAGACGAGCTCAAACATCGTGGATACATAGTCGGCAATGGCGGTATATCTATCTACCCTTGAAAGGTACAAACCATTGTGGACTGCCCACGCCTAGATTATGTTGGGCAGATGAGGTCGTTCCTTGATTTTGCACACTGTTTTATACAGTTCATGATAATGCATTCAATTTTGATATCTTCGCTAACCAAGTTCTCCTGAAAAGGATTTCCAGTCAAAATAGAAAGCTGACCACAAGATCACTTTTCTCAAGTTCAAAGAAGTTATATCGACAGAAACCATCTTGGCTCTTCTTGATCCATTGGAACCGTGGGAGGTGTGATGTGATGCATCAATACTAGGGTTCAGAGCAATCCGCATGCACAGTGTTCATCCAAATGGACATTAGAGCCAAAAACCCATCCTCACAGAGATGATGTATACGCCTCGCGATCAGGAGCTCCTTGCTGTGACATACACCTTCAATCTGTGGTATTGTTACCTCGAGGGTCCAAAGGTGGATGTGATTGTCGCGACTGTCCACAACTTTTTGGTGATTCTTCCAAAAGCAACAAAAACTGTCAAGACCATAGGCGTGTTGGATTGAATACCTACGCTGATTCCTGTTCACATGGAAACATCGGTTCGAACGCATCAATGTAGCCATTCCACTAAGCTGGCAACTTGTGGGGATCAAAGAAACTACCAAGGTTGGGGGTACAACTCGGCAAAACGACCTATAGAGATTATCCACTACAACGATTTTGTAGTTAGGATCTGGATGGGACACTATGTGGAGTCCTGAGCTAAAGACTATCCAGATCAAGACATTTACACATGATTGGAGGCTATAGGAGTTGATTGACATGGAGAACAAGTCCTTGTGTAGGAATCGTGAGAATGTTGAGCAAACGTTATCACGCGGTTCCACAACCCACTGGTGGCTGGTTATGTGGGAACAAAAAAGATGGGACACGCACTCTTGGACTCCAATTGCTGGCCATGATGGATTGAGAATGTCTTTGAGTATTGCATGTCATGCAACCCATGTATTTTTGGAAAGGCTAGTAGAAAAAATCATGTTAGTATCCTCCAATAGCTTTCTATCCTTAGGACTCCATGGGAGTGTGCCAGCATGGAATTTTGTACTCGTCTTCTGGATACGACGAGTGGTTACGATGCAATACTAGTGGTTGTGGATCTTCTCATGAAGATGACACATCTCCTTCCTAAATCTACTGATGTGAACACAAAGGAGACCAGTCATCTCTTCTTTGAGGGTTTTGTGAAGTACCACTGCTTACTATCACACATTATCTCTAATCTTGATAGAAGTTTGCTAGTAAGTTTGGGCAAAATATGTACAAATACTTTGGTAGCGAGTTGTAAACATCAGTGGCGTTTCACCCTAAAATGGATGGAAAAAGAGGATACATGAATTGCACTCAAAAGAAAATGCCCCAGATACATTTGGACCCCACCATAAATGACTAAAAATGATCTTAGCACTGACGCAGCTTGCGATGAAATCCTCCCTTAACGAGTCCGTGAAGTTTACACCATTTGTGTTGAATAGTGGTTGGCATCCAGGTACTATCTTCAATGGTGGAGATTGGGAGAGTCGAGGGACAAGTTCCTTTTGCTCAAGCATCTGCTATGTGCATAGATTTCCTATCAAAGGATGCAAAGGATCAAGCAGCTACAAAAAAAAAACAGGGCGTATGTTGACAAAGATTGCCATGATGTCAAGTTTGATATTGACAACAGGTGTTGCTCAGCACTAAGAACCTTTGGTTCAAGTCACTAAGTGAGAAAAACGTCTATCGAAGTGGATTGGGGTATTTCCTATCGTTGCATGTATTGGGCTAGTGACATATTGATTGTTACTTCCTTCGAACACAAAGATACATTCCATGTTTTACGTAAGCTTGTTGGATCCATGCACACCAAAAGGAGCGGTACAGCCACTACCACCAGTCTTTGTTGCTGACAACCAAGGGGAGGTCATTCAAATACTCCACCGCTGAGAGCGTATGCCCTTGTCGTATGTTGCTAGGGGAGATCTCATTTATTGAGCCAGTCATGGACCTTAACATAACTTATTGGAGTGTGAACATCGCTAGCCAAAAGGTTTATCAACGAATGTTGCAATGAGCTAGCAGCTGGTCAGTCAGGTGACCAACCGGTCGGTCGGTTAGATGACCGACTGGCCATCAGCCAGCCACTTGCTAGCCGTTGATTGAGCTGGTTGTTGAATCGGCGGGTGGGAGGTTGCGAGGCCTCAATGGTCAAGGCTATGGCCTTGAGCCCTCATCCTTGCCCTCCCCTGATCGCCTCACTAGGTGAGCAAGATGAGGAGAGAGAGCAAGCAGGAAAGATGTGGACGAGGGAGAAAAAAATAGTGGCGCAAGATTGTGAGTGTGTCTCACACGTGATAACTTTGAACTACCACATAAAAAAAAACTGAAATTTTCTTATGATGAACTTTGAGTTATGAAAACGGAAAACCACTATGAACACACGAGTTTGAGGTAACATCCCCTTTCATTTGTTCCAGAACAAGGGGATGGGGTAAAAGGAGAGATGGACGTTTGGTGACTCAAAACATTTGAGTCACCAAACGTCCATGTGTCATTGATTACGATTGTTCCCAGAGTGATGCCAAGGGGCAAACGCATCCAATTAGCTCTAGATGCAATTATGCAAACTCTGGCAATGACTTTTGTGCAGGAGCTGGATTCTCGCCCATGACACTTCTAATTTGGCTCCAATGGGTTTGTTATGCCATGTAGATGCAACAACCCATGGACTCATTTCAACAGGGTGCGACCACGATACATGGCATTCTACTAGAGGTTGTGGATGTACTACTAACTCTAGTACTACTAACTCTAGCATAATGCATTATTTTTCAGCCATGAGTTTTAGATCCCCCAGTTGCCACCGGATCAGATGACATGACTATCTGCCTTGGTTAGCAGACTTTGTGGGTCCGATTGACAGCACACATGTATGGGTGATAACTAAATGTGTTTTTATAGTGGCATACACTAATCACCACTCAAATGTTTCACACAATGTTTTGGCGACATGCAATCCAGATCTACACTTTAAATTCATGACTATAGGTTGGGAAGGGCCGGTACGCAAAAGAGGATGTTCTGTAATGCATTATATCATTGTTTCTTTTTTCCACAAGATTTGTTTGTTCTTGTTGACACTGTGTTTATAGGGGGCTTTACTTTAATGCCTCTTTAACGCGGAGTGCGCTACCACCTCTAGGATTGTGGACCAGGCAACCTATGACCTGGTAACACACCATAACAATTCAACTTAAGACACGGGAGCGGTCGATGTTGCGTCTAGCGGTCGTTCGGTCTTCTGAAATTTTGGCTCAGAAATTTGCAAGGACTTCCATGTTAGAACATTGAGTTCCAGTATAGAATGGTCCTCTCCTGTTTTGTAATGCACAGCCTCATACATGAAAGTAAGGATGTCATCTTTCTAGATTGGACTAGTGATATTAAAAAGCCGACTGGGGAGCCCGTGACCCGCAGAGTTCGACCTGTTGGCAGACAACATGGTGATTCCATAACAAGGATGTGTATTCAAAGGATTGGGACTGAAACATGGAAACCATACATTTGTAGAAGTTCTGATGATGATGGTTGTATTGATTATTTCATTACTTGTTTCTTAATTCATAAAAAAAAAAAAGCAAAATCAAGTCACTAAGCCTCCTTGCTTACTTCTTTTTCAGCAGCAATCCAAGCCCCACCAATGTTAACAATACGCACACGTATATCCTTGACAACCACAACTACAGGAACTCCTTGAACTCCTCATACTCCTCCTCTTCCTCTTCCTTCCTCTACTCCTCCTCCTTGTCCGCCTCCTGGTCCCATCCTGCTCTGCATGCTCGCGTTGCACAACTTCACAGCCTGGACTAAATGTTTGACACGTGTGAACAAAGTGTGCCCTTTGAATACACATGAAAGACACACATATTGTCATCATGGTAAAGCACTTCGAGTAGTTCTAAAACAATCCGTTATGATTTTGTTGTTGTTCACATCTTGAGATACCATGACCAATAGATTATTAATTCTTGTCATTTTGATGACACATTTTGGACGCATGACACTCTTGACCACAACAAAAAATTCATCAACCTAATGGTAAAAATCCTTCCAGCATACATCACGGATGTCATCGTCAGTAGCCGTGCCATCAGGCACATTCATCTTTCCACTGACGACCCTAGCATCCTCTGAACTGAATGTATTGACACCCACAATTTCATGGCAAATCCACTGCATTGCAGCCGAATCAAACCGAGGATTTTTTTCCTTGCAGCTTGTCAGATTTGGGATTTAAGCGACAGTATCCAATTCATGAATCCAGTCGATGTGGTCCAATTGGTTGCCGCTCTTACCAAAAAAATCATACGCAACACCACGTATTTGCAAGCCTGTTGTATCAGTGACAAATATACCCTGTGAAAATTAGTTCTTTGCCCTTGAGGTAGGCTGTAAACTTGTTTACAAAGACGCAGTGTATCTGCGGCTGCCAGCCACAGATTCCAGAAAACACCACATAATTCTCCACCGCTGGATTCAGCAATGCAGCGTCCCTGTCCTTTGTCCACCAATTCTTGGTAAGGCGCTAATCATGTTGGTCACTACAATAATGTTGGGCGGCGCGGTACACACCACAGGGGCTGTCACGCCATGACTGCATGCTTAGCTCACGTTGTTGCCAGTATTGTCAACTGTTGCGTCTGCAACTAGTTTGGCAATAACTGCTGAATTGACAGCACGCTCGTGGGCTGCAATTGAATCCAGATGTCCCTCATCTCAGAGAAGTGGTCCTGGCATGTGGCAGAACGTGCTGTGCACTGGTTGGTTGATTGAAACCAACAGGTTTTGGTTGTATCTGTCTGTGGATTGGAAGACAGTTTGAGGGCTGCCAAATAGGCCGAGCCTCAACTGCTACCTTGCAGCCTATTTATTATCACGTTGTGGGTCATAAAACATCATCATACGTGGTACCAGAGGCACACAACCAGCTGTACCTTGGGCTGGTGTCGACATGGTTGTGCGGACAGACTATGGGAAACTTGTGCTGGATGACTTGCATGCATGCTGAGAATGGGGATAGCCCATGGTAACAGGTTATGGGAGAAATGCAGAACTCCAGCGTAATTGCATGTGTAACTACTCACGCCGAACCGTGGCTCACTAAGTCATGCCCGGGCCAGCCTTGATGCCCTTCAGTTTGAGAGATCATCTTGAAACATCAAAGGCGGAGATCATCGATTTAACAAGAAAAAAACTGCACTTGCCAGATTCATGTAAAAAAATTGTTCTTCCATGCAAATGTAGAGGAGATTATCTACATGGTCCACCTATCTGGATTTAAGGTCAATAAAAAAGGTATATTGCTTGCTCAAGGCTTTGTGCAACCTCAAATAGTCACCTCAGTTCCAGAAACATGAGGTCACCAGCACACTGAGTTGTGCTATATACGTGGAGAGTGACACATATCTGTTCTTTACACTCCAATAGATAGATGAACACTTTAGTGCCATCCTGGTCTCTCTTGACAACCTCTTGAATATGTTTTTCTGAATAGACGGCGCGAAGAAGGCCAAGGGAGACCTTCAAGCCGCCTACAGGATGAAGCATCTTATTCATGTGGCTGTATTCCTTGGTATGGAGAATGTGCATGACCGTTGACGGCGAAAACTCCTGCTTCATCAGGTATGCTGTATTAGTTTTGTGGGGGAAAGATTTACCAACCCACTTGGTTTTCCTACAATCCCCATAGGCATTACACCACAATGACAGATTTACTTCATTAAGCACAGCTAGGGGAGATAGTTGATGTGGCCTTAAATGTACACCTCGTTGGCTTTCTGATGTACTTGGCCATGATCACTAAAGCCTGACATCACCTTTGCCATCAGTCTCCTTGCACAATTCTCACAATGCCCCTGCTCGAGAGGCCTTCATGTAGTGGTGCGAGTGGTACAGTATGCGCTTTGTACAACGTACATCACCCTATGCCTTTTTCAACAATATTTGGTGGTAGTCGATGACTACATGGACAGTGACTAGGCATGGAGCCCTAATGGTTACAGTCGGACAGGCTACGTGTTCTGCCTAGGTGTCGTTGCACAGTGGCAAGTAGGACTGCATGTTGTATAGCTTACTAGAGACATTATGCTTTGCCCTGGGGGTTGGGGATGCTCAGGCCGTGTGGCTATAATGCCTATTTTGTGACTTGGGCCAATGTGTGCCTTCCATTCTTCTGCTATGTGACAGCCAAAAGTGCCCTTCCCATTGCAAATAAATCTTGATTTTTTTATTTGTGATTGAAGCACAGTATGATTAAACATCCTTAAATACAAAGTATGGTGGAGATACAGGTGGTCTCTGTCATCTGGATTGGGACTAACATGCAGCAGGCTGACTTCCTGACGAAGGCACTGGCTCACGAGAAGTTCATGTTGGCCATTTTTTTTTTGGGCTCAGCACCTTGCCTGAGAGTGCCTGATATTGCGGTGTATTTGCATGGACTGTTGAGCATCTTGTCATGCACTTGTGACACTTTTCCATGTGTAGATACATAAGTACCACCACTCTATGGGGGAGTGTTGTGATTTTAGTCATCCCCGTCTCTTTGTGCAGCTTACTATGTCCACTCAGCCGTGTCCATGTTCATGCAGATCCCTGATACGGACTCAACTGACACCAGAACATCTTTAGGTGGTGGCCCACCCAATAGCAGTTACCAAAAAACTACCGCGGCATCCCGGATACTTGCTAGGGCCTTTTTCAGTATTTAGGCAGTCACAACAACTTTCTTGGTGGACCGGCTTATGATCCCGATTTATAAATTTTTTAGAGAAGGAATCTCGGAGCAGTAAGGTACAAAAAACTAAAGGAATGAAAACAGAATTGTGGAAGTCTGAGAGAAAACTGGCGGAGGTATGCCGGTTTTGGTCAAATAAGCCTCCATCAATCCCATACTAATTCTACCCAGAAACTGCTGCTAGAATAGCACGCAATGGTCCAAAGCAATGCAACTAAGTACGCCGATAGGAATTGACGGCAGATTCTAGGTTTTACACATCTCATTAGAAGTCCAGTGGTTACACTTGCAACTTGGAGGACGAGAAGTAGTAGCCTAATTTTCCAGGCAGTCTTCATGCCAAAATGGTACAACGTGAGAACACATTGGTATTATACCCTTGGAATAATTTAGCAAACCGTTGGAGATGGCGCCCAAGTCAAAAGGCTCTCTAGATTGGATTTATGAGAGCATCTAGGACAAGAGGCCTCTCTTGTTCTATTGAAAATCTTTAAGAGGATTGGCCTTTGCAAAGTAGATCAGAAATCCGAGCCTTTATTTGGCAGTACCAGACCTGAGAGAAAACATTGACAAGAAACATCTCAGGGTAGCCTCAAGCTCGTTGTCGAGCCCAAAAAGCTTTCAAAAGAAAAAAATTCCATGAATTTTGTTTTCGACGATTTGCGTACCAAATGTCGTCAAAGCTCAGAGGGAATGAATGCTCTCAAGCAGCTCCTTGGTTGGTGACTGCAAAAGGGAAGGTGTTCATGGGTTTTTTGAGTGTCCTTACATCCAAACTCCCAGATTTTCTTAACCTTTCACCTTTAAACAAAGTGATGTCAAGGAAGTCAATAGTGGATTTGGAGATGTCCCACTTCAATTTTGTGCTTTTTAATGGAATTTAACACGGTGAGGAAGAGGTGGAGGGGGAATCGGTCACCTGTCTGAAGAATGAGGCTGTCGTCGATGTATCATCGATGGAGGAGAGGTGTCACTAGACATTCTTTTAGCAACTCTGAATCAAGATAGCTCATAAATAAAATCACAAAGGGAGGTGATATGGCTATACCCATATCTGTGCTCTTGATCTGTTTGTAGATGTCATCTTGGACATAGGACTTTTGCATCACCCAGGAGAGAAGTTGGATGACCAGAGGGTGCCTTGGGATGACATGCCTGGTGTAAAAGAGAATTGATGTAGACTTGTTTCAAGGTTACGAGGATGCTTGGATAGAGTGCAATGACATTGAATGGTGCAAGAGTCACTGTTGATGGAAGTTTAAGCTTATCTATCTCAAGGAGAAGCGACGTGCTACCTTCAAGAAAGGTTACCTGTTTCTGCACCAGCGGCTGTACCTTTGCATCTAACCACCTAGAAACATTGGTGGTGACCGAGCTATGTCAGGCCAAAAAAGGTCTGCCAACAGAAGGGTTCTTATGCACTTTGGTTAGACAATAGAATGTGGCAGGCTGCCACCCCTTATCTGGTTCCTGGCAAAATAAAGCCCACGGTGAGTTGGGCACTAAGCATGAATTAGCATTTTCATCTTTAAACTGAAGCAGTTGAGCCTTGGTAGCATAAAGGTTGCAGGTCTCTCGGATTTAGGTGCTAAATTCGTTCAAATGAGAGAGGCACTCGTTGATGTAGTACTCTCTGTCCAAAATGGCTAGACATAGATCTTTGTCTTCAACTTTGATGACAACAGATCTGTCCTCCCAAATATGTTTGATTGTCACCCATAGTTTCTTGGGTAGTGCCCATTGAGCTTTGGTTTTGGCTAGTTGGAAGCATTCAGCAACTTCAGACATAATGATCTGTCAGTATTCATCAAGCTCTTCTGGTGCTTTGGATGGCATCCAATCAGGTTTGGGAACCCTAAATCTAGGGATAGACTTGTCAGCATTGTCCCTAAATTTTCCAAGGAGCGTGAAATTTATGAACAGATGTTTCAGGCATGGTTCCAGAGCTGAGAAGGAGCAGGATCCAGGCTTTATGACGTAGTTGAGGCCAAGGTCAAGCAAGGATGACAACCACGGTCTTGGCATTTGTATGTGAATTTGCTCCCTTTTGCTGAACGCTGCCCTTCTTGTTGCCGTTGGCCATGTCACTGTTGCTTTTGTGTTTTTTTCCCACAAAACTGCCACCCTCTCAGCATTTTTTTTTTGTGAGCTCTTGGCAGGTATGCTCCAAATCCATGGTTTTGGTGGTGGTTGTTGCTGCTTCAAGCTTGGCTTCCACTTTCATTGACCTGATGTGATTCATCCCCTTCTATTTTTACAAGTTGTTATGACTACTCGGTTGTGTCCATGCTCGTGCAGATCCCTGATGCAGCCCCCCCTGATGCTGGAGCATCTTCATGTTCTGGCCCACCCACCAGCAGTTGCTAAAAACTACCGCGGCATGCCAGATACTTCATGGGGCCTTTTTCATTCTTTTGCAATCACTACAACTTTCTTCGTGGACTGGCTTAAGATACCAATTTGCACATCATGCGTCCATTGCTCATTGCTAGACCCATGCATATGTGTGGTTGTTGCATTTTACTTGACACTCACCACCCGTATGTTTAAAACGTTTAGCATTCGGATGCCTGTGCTAGATTAATAGGACAAACTGACCACCACCGCACACATCACCCACCGTACAGCGCAACAGTTGCTTCTACTGTGTGCCTCACTTCTCTCTCTCTCTCTCTCTCTCTCTCTCTCTCTCTCTCTCTCTCTCTCTTCACTTTATCTGAAGCCTATGATAGAAATATTTAACTATCAATAGAATCCCTAAAAAGACGTACAAGAAAGACATGAATAGGTTAAAAACGAGCATGAAGAAAACTGTATTTATTTGAAATAAAAAGTTTGCAGCCACTTTGAAGATATAAATTGATTTTCAGTTTTTATGAAGCTTATGAGACTCTGCCTGTCACTACTAGCCACGCCCTTGCCGTTCTTGCATGTGCCTTGCATGCTGGTGTGCTTGCTAACTGTACTCCATCACCACATTAGCGGTAGCAAAGCCAGGAAGCTTATAGGTACTTTCTTACACACTACGTGTCAAAATTGAGATCACAACACCATTTGGCTATCATAACTTTGGCTACCCATCACAACCCCCACATTCTGTTCCAAAAGGCAGTGACGTGTTCGATCAGTTTCTTGAAGTGTCCGAACAACTGTTTTTCTGTCATTCTTTGGACTTCTCAATGACACTATAAGCTCTTTAAAAAGCACCTTAATCTTCTTGATACCCCTTCGCCTCTAAAGTATTCTTGGCTATTGCTATAGAGATCATGGAGCATAATCCAAGCTTGAATGTTGATAGCTAGACCGCCCAGTCAGAGCCATATGGCACGCACAGAGTTTGGAACAGTTATTCTAGCATATCATTGGTGCCCTCAGTCTACCCATCGGTCAAGGGATGGAAGGTCATCCATAGCTGGATGTGACTACTGCTACAACAAGTCACCAGCTTCCACCAAAATCTACTACTGAACCTCCTGTCCCTGTGGCCAGTGATGGAGGAGGGAAGACCATGTATCTGGATGATGTTGCTGAAGGATAGCCGCGATGTTCCCCTAATGGTACCATGGTCGTGAGTGGGACGTAGTGTGACATATTCAAGAACCGGTCGTCCACCACATGTATTGCCTCAAACCCTTTTGTTGTGATGGAGATGTCCGACTATGGTTCTCTGGGTATCAGTTGTACTTAAAGCAAAACCCGGGGAGGGAGGGGGGGAGTTGTTGCAGCGGGAGGGCCAACTCGGCCCTCTCTCCTCACAAAAGTGAGGGGTGGTTGAAAACCACCCCTCGCCTCATCAAGGGCTGGCTGCAGGCTGGTTGGTAGCCGGTCGATTTCACAGCCGGCGGCCAGCAAGGTGGCCGGCCGGCCACTTGCCGGCCATTCGCTGGCCGCCGATCAATCAGGCTGCTTGTTGGATGGCCAACAGCCCACAAGGGCTTGAGGGCCGAGGCTAGTGGCCTTTATCCGTTGTCCTTGCCCATCCATCTTTGCCTTACAGAGTGAGCAAGGTGAGGGAAGAGGCCGAGTGAGAGACCCGAGAAAAAGAGAAAAGTGAACAAGAAATCGCCAGATGTGCCTCCTTCATGAAAACATCATGGTAAAATGAAAAACACAAAACTGAGGTTCATTTAGTCCAAGTTTTGAGTTTTACACTTGGAAAACTCATGCAAAATTATGAGTTCAAGGTAATCCCTCCCCTCATTTGGGACCCAAAACGAGAGGACAAGAAGACCTCCGGAGGCTTGGTACATTCCCATCTCCCTACACGGGTCATTCCTGCCGATTGTCCCCAGAATGACACAAAGTGGAAAACCTCTCTCGTGGGCTCTGGACGCCTTTCTGAGAACTTGACCAAAAACTTCCGTGTAAGAGCTGGGCTCATAGCTTCTATAATGATTTTTAGAGTGGGATGACCCTCGCAACTAACTGTGCAATGGTTTTTGCGGCCACAACATAAAGAAAATGCCACCGGCAGCAACAATGGTATAAAAAATGCCAGAGGGGGATATGGGCTTAGAGCTTAATAGTTTCAAGCGTAATAGCTTTTATTGGAAGGATATTAACAAGATCCATTAAGATTTTCCAACTTCTCCTGGTATCTCACCTCCACTACATAGCTACCTGATTTTTGTCATCAAGGAGTGGGTGGTTTCCAGCCTCCTTTCTCTTTTCTTCAAACCTCTATCCCCTTCCCTTGAACCTAGAATTGGTGCCAGGCATCTGCATATGTTAACAGAGATCCAAGAGCTGAGAGGGCACCAAGACTAAGGGCGACACCGGTGGGGAGAATCTTTTAAGGCATCCCCCTTGCCTTGCGCTCGACGAAGACGTTGTCAAGGTGCCCCAAGAGGAACCACAATAAGCACAAGGGAGTGAAATTCCAAGAAGAGAAGGTCAGACCAGACAAGAGGGGGTAGGAAGAAAGCCAAGGCAAGAAGGAATTTTCCTTCTTGCCTTGGCTTTCTTTCCAACTTTGCTTCTATCTTGAGTTTATGAGCGAAACTCACATTGTTACTTGCTTTTCCTTTGTCATAGTTTCAGGTTCCTAATTTTGGCTTTCAAAAGATTTGGTGCCATGAGCCATGGCTAGAAAGATTAGCTTATGATTGCACAAAATTTGTAGGGCGTAACGGTGTACAAAACTAGGTTACTTTCTACCACGTTATTGTGTGGACTGTGGCAGCCTAGGAATCGATTGATATTACCATGTGGTTGTGCCGTCTATAGAAGCGCACAAAAATGGAATTCATTTCTATCAATGAATCAGAAACTGTGAGAGAATGGATACCAAGAATAGAAGATACATGTTCTTGTGTGAGGGGTGCACACATAACGTGTACGTACTAGTGCCATGCACAATGGCATGACAACTACAAAACCGTTCAAGACCAACAAGGGCAAGGTGATGATGGCCTCACCACACGCCCTTGATGGAATCCAAGTTTTGGGAGCTCTTTGCAGGAGCACGTTGGCCAAATAGATTGGAACCGTGTCATCAATAAAAGCCCATGCTAAACCCACCAAACCTGAGATGTATGCAAAAGCAAAACAAGTGCTTGGTGAGCACATCAACGTGCACGTGGATGAATCCCATAAAACAGAAGATGCGCTTGGGAAGGACCACCAAATTGCGGACCCCAAAGAAGAGCGAATCAATGACAACGTCCACAAGGACTAGGACTACCATCATCGTTGTAAGACAAACTCAAGCCGATCACTTAAAAAAAGCAAGGCGCCCGTCAAGTGTCAAGCAGTTTTCGATAGCAAAAATTTTGCCAACATTAGCAACGGCACCAAAAGCAACCACACAATACTTTTTGTAAGCACTAGGTGGTCAATTCTGCGGTGTAGCCCATTTGGTCCGCTCTTCAGAAGGTTTTTGAGGCACTCGCCAAGGTAGCGAATCAAATCAAAACCATCACTGATGGTGGAGGTGTGACACCATCTCTAGGGGTGAAGGTGGAGTCCCCTTCCTAAGATATGTCTGAAATTGGGCATTTCTATTTCCTCTCAAGCGTTTTCATCGACAATGAAAACAACAAGGAAGTTGATGGTGTGACACCATCAACTTCTTTCCAAAGGTGGACTTCCATAGAGACGTGTACGTGGGCCGCACTCTCCTTCGGTGGACAAAGGTGCACAAACAGTGTGAGGCCCTCGAGGCTATGACCAAGGATTTATCAAAATAAAAGCTAAATTTTATGTTTTCCAGCCTATTGGCTCACCTTGGAGAAAGCGTCACAAAACTCAGCTATGATCACTAACTCCTGCATTTGGCCACTCATGAGAAAACATGTCGATGCAAACACCCCAGCAATGTATTGCAAAGCATGACCCGGATGCAGGTGCTCATGATATTGCCAGTGGAAGCATCAGGGAATCCGCGTGGTGCGGTCCAGGAAGTTTTCAGATCTTGGTGGTTTTTGTCTTATGTTTTGCGCGAATCTGGGACTGAGCGTGAGCTTTCTGGTCGCCTCACACAATGTGAGCAGGAAATTAGAGGCAGTCAATTTTGCGAAGGGAATACGGCGATTCTGAATAAGTTTTTGAACATGGACATGATGAAAACATTTACAGGGGTAATCATGAGCTTTATAATGCACCAAACCGCGTGCAGTTTGGCAAGTGTAGTCCAAGATACGCTTGCCGAAGCGCAGGTCTCACCCACCACAGAAGCCTGACGCCGCCACTCGCCGTGGCGCCTTCCTTCACGTGCGAATCGCCTTTCCCAAGGTGCAGATCCCATTGCACGTGGTGTAGGGGGTCCCCTGCACTGTTTCCACACACCTTCCCTACTTTTGGATCGAGTTTGGTGATGGGGTGTGACGAGGTTCGAACCCTGTCCGCGGACCTGCAGTCAGAATTTTGACAAAGTCCCCGAGCAACACAATGTACTACTGAATTTCAGACGCCGAGCCAGGATTTTGGTGGAGTCGTTCAGTAACAAACTGCAGTACAGTATCCGGTGGATTATCCACCAGATGCCTCGGCAGACATTCCGGAGGAAAATCTCCAGATGTTATCTTTGTTTCTAGGTCCGGTCGAAATCCACCGGATTTCGAGTCGCACACCCCAACTTTGGAAGGCCATGTCTCCCTCAATACTTGTCCGATTCCAGTGAAACAACTTCCACCGGACTCATCAACTTGTCAAGTTTAAGTGGCAATCATCCATTTTAGGATCCCAGCAATCCTCAAGCCTCTAAATCTGCTGGCGCGGAGTTTCCTCTTTCTGGCGGCTCGTCGGCGCTTGACGGCGCCGCACTTGGGCATGCGGAGGGGGAACCTTTCAACATTCTCCCCCCTGTACCTGCCATACCCGCTGCTCCTTGAAGAGCTTTCTCTCACTCATATCCCGCTGCGCCCTCCAGCCCATTGTAGATGGTCATCCCAAGTCCGGCCACGCTCATCGCGTGCCAGTCCGCGGGTTGCGCTTTGGTCAAGCAATCTGCAAGCATGTTGTGCGTGCTCCAGTGCTGCAGTACCACCTGCCCCTTCTTGACTATTTCCCGTGCATAGTGGTAATGCAGGTTGATGTGCTTTGTCCTCCTCTGCTGCGTCGGGCTGTTGGTCAGTAAGATGGAGCTGGTGTTGTCCTCTTGCACCACCTTAGGCTCTTGCTGCGGCACGCCCAGCCTCCCCAGCAACCTGCGGAGCCACACCACCTCCTTGACCGTCTCGGCCAGCGCGATGTACTCAGCTTCCACTCTGGAGGTGGCGACACAGTCTTCCTTCCTGCTGCACCACGAGACCGCTACACTAGCGAGGAAGAGCACGTAGCCGGATGTGGACTTCCGCTTGTCCACATCCCTAGCATAGTCTGCGTCCGTGTAGAAAACCGGGCACAAAATGTCCGCCCGCCCTTTGCCATCGAACCTCAGGCGCGCGTGTTGCATTGCTTGCGGGAAGCGGAGGATGTGCTTCACTGCTTTCCAGTGTAGTGGCCCTGGATCGGCCACGTACCTGCTCACTTGGCCCACCGCGTAGGCCAGGTCCGGTCAAGTTGCCACCATAGCGTACATAAGGTTGTCCACCGCTGATTGGTAGGGCACTCCTACCATATCCTCCTGCACTTCTTTTGTTCGCGGTCCCATTGCCGCACTCAGTTCACAGGTTGTAGAGACAAGATTACACACTGGTTTGAAATCCTCCATGCCGTACCCCTTCAGCACCTCGGCCATGTATTTGGCCTGCCCTAGCTCAAGCGTGCGCGTCCTCCGGTTCCATGTAATACTCACCCTGAGGTAGAACTCCAGCTCCCCCATGTCCGACACCTGTAACTGTTGCTTAGCTTCTTTTTCCGCTCCTTTAGGCTCAGCAGGTCTGAGGAGCACAAGATCAGATCATCCACGTAGAGTGCAGCGATCTGATGGGGCTTCTTTTTGCGTCGCACGCACACCCTGTGATCCGCCTGGCAGCGCTTGAAGCCGAGTTGTGCCATGAAGCTGTCTATCTGCTGGTATTAGCATTGGGGCGATAGTCTTAGCCCATACAAGGACATTCGCAACTTGTACACCTTGCCCTCCAGCGCCTCCACACCCTCGGACACCTCCATTCAGATTTCTTTGTCGATGATGCCGTTGAGGAAGGTCGTCTTCACGTCCATCTGGTGGAGCTCCATATCCTTCGCGGCTGTCACCGCAAGGATTGCCCGGATGCTTGTGAACTTGGTGACAAGGGCAAACGTCTCATTGTAGTGCTTGCCCTTACATTGTGCGTAACCCTTTGCCACAAGCCGCGCCTTATACTTTCCCACCAAACCTTCTTTCGTGAACTTGGTCTTGAAGACCCACTTGGAGCCATTGACCTTGGCATCTTTCGGCTTGCCAACCAGCTGCCACGTGTCGTTTTCAGCAATGGACGCCAACTCAGACTTGATGGCAGCGTCCAACTGCTTCCCCTATGGCCGTCCAAGCACCTCTTGCATGGTCATCGGCTCCGTTAATGCAGCCAGCATGCACCGCGTCATGCCGATCCATCGACTGGTGCCTGCGTCAAAACGCTTCCCCGCTGTCCACTGCCTCCGGCTGCAACACGACATTTTTGGTGGCGTCTCATCGCTCTACTATGATCCTTCCAACTCTACCCGCTCCAGGGAATCATCAGCCGGACGGCTCAGCGAGGATCTCACCTGCTCTGGTGAACCATCAAACAGACACGCGACGCATCCGGAGGATTTTTCTCTGACGCCAGATGCAAAATCTGCCAAGAGTTCGTGCTTTGGCACCCGCGGTGCCTAATTTGACGGATCGTTCCGTCGGATCTCTTGCCTAGCTGCATCACTATTGGATTCCTTCGCGTCGGCTGCTGCACTTGCTCCACCGTCGTATCTTTGACCTCCGCGTCTGCCGGTTCTTCCTCGTAATCAAGGAGCTGGAACCACTCCTCTTGTTTTGGAGTGTTCCCGACGCTCATGTCGATGCTGCTACTACTGAAGCTCTGCTGCTCATCAAACTTGACATCACGACTGCAAATGATCTCTTACGTATGCAGGTCCCAGAGCCGGCACACCCTTTACGTGCTCTCTTAGCCAAGGAACAAGTACGGCTTTGCCCGCGGTTCCAACTTGCTGTTGCGTCGCTGTGCTGCCCGCACCATTGCATGTGCCTTACATCCAAACACCTTCACGTGCGCCATGTTTGGCTTGTGCATGCTCCAAACCTCTTGTGGCATCTTCCAGCCGCCCTTACCCTTCAGTACCGCTGTTGGGGTGAGTTTGATGGTGTAGCTTGTTGTATGCACAGCCTCAGCCTAGAACCCTCTCGAAAACCCCGCATCGGCAAGCATAGTCTGCACCATGTTGAGCAGCGTCTGGTTTGCCCGCTCCGCCACTCCATTGGACTGTGGCGAGTACAGCGTAGTGGGTTCCCACTTGATGCCCTACTGCTTCTTCCACCCGCTACAGCCCACGTACTCTCCACCATTGTTGCTTTGTAGCACTCTGACTTTCCGGCCACGCTGCCTCTCCGCTGTTGCAACGTACTCCTTCAGCCGGTCGAGGACCTCGCCTTTCTACTTCATGAAGTACATGTAGAGTTTTTTGTTGCAATCGTCAACAAAGGTGACAAATTATCTCAAGCCGCTATTTGATGGTGTATTGTATGGTCCACACACGTTGCTGTGCACAACTTCCAGTATGTCCTTTAGGCGAGTTGCATTCTTGTTGAACGGCTTGCGTCATGCCTTGCCCAAAATGCAACGCTTGCAATTTTTGTGCGCCGATGCATCTACTACCGCGTCTGCTGCACCATTGATGACGAGGCCACGCTCCATATCGCGCTTCAAAATCTCCTTAATGGTTTCGGGCGCCGAGTGCCCCAACCATCGGTTCTAGAGCTCTAGATCAGCGCTTCCTCCCTTGGCCATGTTAACGACACGCTCTTGCGAGTCTACTACGTCCGATGCCGCAGGGACCACCTTGGTCTCCACAATGTAGAGACTGCCCTTGCGCTTTGCCTCCAGCACGACCTTGCCGTCGCCGTCGATGCGCACCACTACACCTTTCTTGTGGAAGAGCACGTCATACCCCTTGTCCTTCAAGTGGCTAATACTCAGGATTTCATCAAGGCCGGGGACATGCTTCACATCACTGATTGTGCACAGCTCCATCTTGCCTTCCACCACAACTTCCACCTCCACGTCGCCTTGGCCGGCTGCCGGCTGGACTTTGTCGTTCGTGACCACCATAGCCTTGGAGGACTTCTCGCAGGTGACGAACCCACCTTCTTGATCTGGGTGTGCTCCTCGGCCCCGGAATCCAGACACCGACTATTGGCCTTCTTGAGGAAGCTGTTCTTGTTGTCATTGAGGAGTGACCTGCCCTTGGTGTTTTTGCCGCCGGCCTTTGCCTCCTCCGGGCACTCATGGGTCCAATGGTCCTCCTTGCCGCAATTGCGGCACGCACTTTTCTTCATGTCCTTCTTGCCGTTACCCTTTCTGCCGCTTCATCTGCCCCCACTTCTGCCACCACGAGTTTTGGTGACGAGGGCCGATGAGGAGGACGAGGACTCCCCGCAGCTCCGGCACTGCGCCTCATTGCAGATGTACTTTGCGACCGCGCCATAGGTGAGCTTGTCCTCTAACCATCCTCTGAGAACGGTGATGAGTGGACCCCAACTGTCAGGTAGGGCCATGAAGAGGGCCATTATTTGCAGCTGCGTGTTGATCTTCCACCCCAATTTGTTACATTACGAGGCAAGCGACTCGATTTACTGCATGGCAGAGATGACATCATTTCCCTCCTCGTTTCTCACCGAGAGGAGCAGGTTCATCATGAAGATTTTGTTCGCAAGCGACTTGGATTGGTGGATGGCGCAAAGCTTTTGCCAAGCTTCAGCGGCCAGCTTGTAGCCTTGGAAGTAGCCTCACTAAGACTCGGCTGTCCCGGACACCAAGAGCATGAGCATCTTCGTGTTCCTCTTTTCGAAGGCCTACTTCTCTGCGTCCGTAGCCGTCGCCTCTGCGAGCACCTTCTTTCCCAGCATGACGTACAACAGCCCCTTATGCCAGAGGTGTAGCTCAAACTGCCACCTCCATAACCCAAATCAGGGGCCGCCCGCATACTTCTAAGTGGGTAGCGTCTCCTTCTACGCCATTTGTGCAGCTTCTATTCCGTCGGATTCTAAGAACTTCACAACGATGTCCAAGATGACGATTCCGTTCACTACGGAAGACGTGAACGTTAGAGACAATCAATCTTGTGGGCCCATAACCCTTTTTCAGGGAATCCGTGTGGTGCGGTCTTCAAATTAGTCTGATCGTCTCTTGTTGGTTTACGTCTTCCGTTTTGGGAGAATCTAAGACTGAGCGTGAGCTTTCTAGCCACCTCACGCTATGTGAGCAGACAATTAGAGAAAGTCACTTAGAAAAGGGAGTAATGCAATTTTGAATTAGTTTTTTAACATGGACATGCTCAGAAGAGTTTTATGGCTGATCATGAGCTTTCCAACGCACCAAACTGCGTGCAATTCAGCCATGCGTAGTCCAAGCTACGCTTGTCGAAGTGCAGGTCTCACCCACCATAGAACCTTTATGCTGCCACTCGTTGTGGCACCTTCCATCACGTGCAAAGCGCCTTTCCCAAGGCGCAGATCCCATTGCACATGGTGTAGGAATCCCTTGCACTGTTTCCATGCACCTTCCGCACTTTCGGGTCGGAGTTTGGTGATAGGCTGTGACGAGGTTCGAAATCTGTCCGCAGACCTGCAGTCAGACTTTTGATGAATTCCCCATGTAACAAAACATACTTTTGAGTTTCGGATGCCGAGCCAGGATTTTGGTCGAGTCCTTTAGTAACAAACTGCAATAGAGGAACTGGTGGATGATCCACTGGACGTGTGAACCGGGCGTGGTGTACTAGCCTCAACCTGATAGTGTAGGCACCAACCAACGGCAACAGCGACAAAGGGGAGGCTGGTGCACACCTCTCCGGGTTTGTGGAAGTATAGGGTCATCTTGGGGGAGCACGGGAACACATGTGACACAGTGGGAGTAAACTGTACTTGTTATTCAAGTGTCAACATACAAGACGATACATACATGATGACACATCCTATGCGACCCGGGATCATCAAACCGTGCGTGGCTCCATACAAGCTGGAGATGACCTTATTGTCTTAGCATCACATAGCTCATCTTCCCGGCTTTCCAACGCACCCAGAATCACACCATTCGGTGGAGGAACGGCGAAGATATGGCTGTTTTTGTGAACCACGGCAATCTGCCGCTGGCAGCACCACTAGCGGCGGTGACGGCTGCCCGAAGCACCCTTTCTGGTAACAACACATCAGGACGCCATTCCAAAGCACCCTTGACACTCAATGATCCCTGAACCATTGACTATCTAGGCCCCAAGGTGCGCTTCAGCCTTGTTGGGTCTTCCGAGGGTCGAGCCTTGGTCCTTGGGGACGATTTCCCGTCACCTTTTTCCCCTCGGCCGGTCCAACCTTTGGCTAGGTTTAACTTCCTCAATTCTTGATGGATCGACCCCGTTCTTGGATCGATCTCGCATGATTCCAAATCCAAGTCATATCGTACATTCAAGGAAGCTAGAAGCTGTTATCAGTGCCATTGGCACTATCCGGCTTACACTTACCCCCCTTTAGGAGCGAGCAATCCGGGTTTGCTCTTGGTACTCCCGGAGGATGGCATTCACCCTGCCAACGTTGAAGTTGCGGGCAGGCTCCCATGAGTTGTGGGCTGCATCGTAGCCCCTCCACTTGATGAGGTACTCCCATCCAAGACCACGACAACGGTGGTCGAGGATGGCCTCCACTTCAAACTCTTGCTCGCCCTCGATGACCACCGGAGGGGGAGGCTCGGAACAGTGGCCCGGAAAATGCTCGACTAGATCATGGTAGAGCTTGAGCATGGAGATGTGGAACACGTCGTGGTCCAACTGAACCACCACGGGTGTCCGCATTTTGAGCACCTTGAACAGATCAAGCCACCCGGGTTTCAACTTGTCCGTCCGGACCCCGCGAACCTTGACGTGCGCAATGTTGAGAAGCACGCGGTCACCGACCTTGAGCGTTGCATCAACGCATCGGCAGTCCCCTTGCACTTTCTGCTGCTCTTTCACCTTTGCCAATGCATGCCGCGTCGCCGCCCAAATCTGCGTGAAGTCACGTGCAGTAGACTCCACCACGGGCAAGTTGCTTGCGACGTGCAAACTGAGGGCTGTGGCGGGCAGCGTCCTGGTCACCACCTCAAATGGAACCTTGCCGGTGGAGGCGGACGTGGCGGAGTTGTACGCAGGTTCAGCCACCGGCAACCGCTAGTCCCACGTCGTCTCGTCTGGATCACCCACTGTACGAAGGAGCTGCTCCAGTGTCTGGTTCGTACGCTCTGTTTGCTCCTCAGTTTGGGGATGAAAACTGGTCGACCATTGCACCTTGTTGTTGTACCGCTCCATGAGTTCTTTCCAGAACTTGCTCGTGAAGCGTGGGTCACGGTCGCTCACAATGGACCACAGCACGCTATGTAGACACACCATGTGCTCAAGGAACGGCCAAGCCGTGCCTTCCGCACTCAGCGTATCACGCGTCGTAATGAAGTGCAACATCTTGCTGAAGCCATCCACCACCACAAACACCGCATTGTGGCCTGCCGCTGTCGTGGGGAAACCTGTGATAAAATCCATGGACATGTCTTGCCACGGCTACTCGGGGATGGGAAAGGGTTGGATGAGACCTGGGGTCTTTGTCCTCTGTGCCTTGTGGCGTTGGCATACGTCACAACTCTGGCAGAATTCAGCCACCTCTGATGACATGGTGGACCACCAAAAGAAGTGAGCCACCGTCTTCAATGTCTTGTTGGCGGACAAGTGGCCACTTGGGCCACTGTCATGGCACTCCTCCAAAATCAGCTACCAAAGCACAGGCACCGCGGGAACCATCATCTACTGCGTGTCGCACCGTCACCAATACGGTGCCTCGAAGAAAATTCTCCGAGCCTCGTATTCCCCATGCGCCTCGTATCCCTCTGTGAAGAGCTTCACAAGGAAGGCATCCTCGTGGATGGTGAGAGACACGACCCGCATCATCAGGTCCGGTTGCCGTGAGAGTGCATCGGCAGGGTTGATGCGACCCAGCCGGTACACAATCTCGTAGTGGAAGTGCGAGTCAAGGTACTCCATCCAACGCGCTTGCCGCCGGCTCAGGTCCGGCTGCGTCTTGAAGTACTTCAACAAGTGCTCGTCAGTATAGATTGTGCACTTCCGCACCTCAAGAAAGCACTGCCAGTTTTTGAAGGCTGGAACCATGGCAAACATCTCATTGTCATGGGTGGCGTGGTTTAGCTCCGCCCCGTGCAACTTGCGCGAGTAGTAGGCGATCGGCTGCGACCCGTGGCCAAGGTCCTGCAACAGGATCCCACCAATGGCCAGGCCTGATGCATCCGTCGCCATCTCAAACTCACGGCCGCTGTTGGCCAAGTGCAAGTCCAGCAAAGAGGTCAGAGCCCTTTTGAAGTTCTCAAAGGCTTCTTGTTCGCTAACTCCCCAAATCCACTCACAATCCTTGCGAGTGAGATTGGAGAGGTACTGACACTCTTGCATAGCCAAGGATAAACCTGAGATAGTAGTTGCAAAATCCAAGGAACACTTGCACATCATGCACATTACGTAACTTCGCCCATCCCTGCACGGCCAACACCTTGCGTGGGTCCATGGCAATCTGTCAATTGCCAATTATGTGTCCAAGGAATTCAACTTTCCCCACTGCAAACTCACACTTAGATATTTTTGCGAAAAACTTCTCCTTCCTCAAAAATTCGAGGACCTTCTTCACATGCTCCTCATGCTCCTCCGCCGTCCTGCTATATACCAAGATGTCGTCGAGGTTTACCAACACGAAGTCATCAAAGTACGGCCTGAAGATGTTGTTCGTCGCCGCCATGAAGGTGGCCGGCACATTGGTCAACCCTAAAGGCATCACAAGAAACCCGTAGTGACCATAGCAGGTGCGCAAGGCCGTCTTTTCCACATCATCTGCTGTGATGCGGATCTAGTGGTAGCCAGAACGGAGGTCAATCTTTGTGAAGAAGCAAGCCACACGGGGCTGGTCGAAGAGCTCCTCCGCTCGTGGAAGTGGGTACCGGTTCTTGATGGTCAACTCGTTCAACGCCCGGTAGTCCACGCACATGCGCATCTCCCGCATTTTTTTCTACGCAAACAAGACAGGTACAACGTAAGGACACGAGGATGGGCAGATGAAGCCCTGTTCCGTCATCTCGTTCAGCTGCTTCTTGAGATCCTGTAGCTATGCATTGCTCATGTGGCACATTGCATGAACAGGCGGGCGCGCTTCAGGTTTGAGGTCGATGCAATGGTCCACGTCCCGTTTTGGTGGCAGACCCGACGGGAGAGCGTCGGGGAACACGTCCTCAATCTCCATACACACCTTTCAAAGCCCTTCGGGTACCGTGGCAAACTTGCCTTCGGCCCCCGGCTGCTCGCGAGTGGTCCCATATTCCACAGCAGGCGCCAAGTTCGTAGGTTCGTCAAAATAGTCCTCCACGGCTCGTACGAACGCCAGAAACATCTGCTCCTTTTTTTGGATCACGCGCTTGAGTTGCACCAAGTTTAGCATCAGAGGCGCCGATTCCTCCTTGCAAGGCACCGACTGTTGCGCCGCTTCCTCCCGGCAATTCTCCTCCTCCGCGGCCTCTTCCTCGGACCATGTAGGCAGGGGATACTCCTTGTCTCCGAGGTTGACTGAGACGGTGTGCACCCACCAATTGACGACGGGGTTGTACTTGTGGAAGAAGTCACGATCAGGGATAACATCATAACTTTTCATCAGGCACACCCGGTATACGGTCGTTATGCGAAGCTTCCCCATGTGAATGGACAGGGGACGGGCCAGGTGCTCCACATCAATTGTGCCGTCCACTTGGTTAGCGGTCCGCTTCTTGCTCGTGAGTGCAAGGCCCCACTTCTGAGCGCACTCCATGCTCACAAAACTGTGGCTTGCGCCACAATCCAAAAGACAACAGACTACCTTCCCCTTGACGCCTTTCACTCGTGCCTCCAAGAGAAGTACGGGCTGCTTCTCCTCATACCCCGCATCCCATGCCTTGACCTCTGAAACCCCCTTAACTTCCACAAGGTGTTCGGGTAGGCGGTCAACTGGCGGTTTGGGTTGAGAGGAGCCAGGAGAAACGCCATCTACTCTCGGCTCTCCTTGTTTCCCGACTCCTTTGTTGCTTTCTGTGCTTCCTTTGTGGCTTTTTTCCCCTTCCGTTGCCGCTTATCCTTGCCGTCGCCCTTCTTTGGACTTTGACAGTCGTGCGTAATGTGACCAGGCTTGCCATAGTTGTAGCACTTGCACTGTTGCAATGCTCCAATCTCCATGGGCATGTCCTCGCTCTCGGGCCGCTTGCCGTAACCACCTCCAAAAGAGTTATGGCTGTTGGCATGAGCCTGTTGCACGCGCGAGTCATACCGCTTTGCTACTGCGATCATCCCCGGCAGGTCTTCGTTGAGGTCGAGCATCACCGTCATAGCACGGGCGTCGTTCTTGAGGCCGTTGCTATAGTGGAAGCACAATTCGTGAGAGTTGACGTTACAATTGGCAATGATCTCACAACACCCACGGGTGTCCTTGGCAACACCGACAGTTTGGCGAAGCCAACGCAGTTTGGCGCTCGTGTTGTTCCTCACGTCACCCACCGTGAAATGCTTGATGAACAAATGCGTAAACTCCTTCCACGTAGTTGGCCATTTCAGGGTAGGGTCGCCACTGTTGCAGGTTGGAGGCGGTGGGGTTGAGGTTCCTCTTGCGGCTCATATTCCGGTGACCATTGCTGCTCCACTGCCGCGTGAACTGGACCGCATCACATCGGCCCACCGATCCAACAATGCCCCTATCAACAGGGTCACGATATAGTCGCAGCGCGCCTCGTACCTTGGGGCAACCACGCTGACGGCGGTGAAGTAAAATTCCTATTTGAGTATCCAAGCATGCGGAGCTGGCCCATCCTTCCTCGATAGGTCAAACGGCTCCGGCTTGGGTGGGCTCGGGACGCCCACCGCAGGTACGTTTGCGATGGCAACTGCCACGGGTGTTGTCACGGGACGCTTCGCGAGCTCTTCATTGAGGTACACATTTTACTTCTCCAGCAGGTCCATCTTGGCCTGCATGTCGACGAGCACCTTCTCCAACACTGTGGCTGTTGTTGCTTTGCCTTGCGCGTCAAACGCCGCAGCCATCGGGAACGTGCCGGATGAAGTCATCTCTGCGTCCGGTACAACTTTGTCCTCAACGGGTCCTCCGGCTACCGCCTTGTCGGGGAGTGCGTGGTTGGCCTTGGGCACGGATCCGTCAAATAGATGAGATGCGTGATGGTCTACACTGACTAGGAGAGGTTGCCACGTAGATGATTGTGCTCTTGAGCCAAGCGTGGCTCTGATACCAAGTGTGAACCGGGCTTGGTGTGCTAGCCTCAACCGGATGGTGTAGGTACCAACCGGCGGTAACTGCGACCAAGGGGAGGTTGGTGCACACATTCCCGGGTTTGCGGAAGCGTAGGATTGTCTTGGGGGAGCACAGGAACACGTGTGGCACAGTGGGAGTAAACTGTACTTGTTATTCAAGTGTCAACCTACAAGATTATATGTACATGAAGACACATCCTAGGCGACCCGGGGTTGCCGAGCCGTGTGCAGCACTGTACAGACCAGAGATGAGCGTTACTGCCTTAGCATCAAACTTCTCATCTTCCAGCTTTCCAACGCACCAAGAATCGCACCATTCCGTGGAGGAACGGTGAAGATATGGCTGTTTTCGTGAACCATGACAATCTGTCACTGACAGCACCACTAGCGACGGTGACGGCCGCCCGAAGCGCCCTTTCTGGCGATGACACATCGGGGCGCCATTCCGAAGCGCCCTTGACCCACAATGATCCTTGACTCATTGACTATCTGGGCCCCAAGGCGCGGGTCGGCCTTGTTGGGTCTTTTGAGGGTCGTGCCTTCGTTCTTGGGAATGATATCCCGTCGCATTTTCCCCCTCAGCTGGTCCAACCTTTGGCCGGGCAAAACTTCCTCAATTCTTGATGGATCGACCCCGTTCTTGGGTTGATCTCGCACGGTTTTTTTGGTAGATTCCAAATCCACAGTCAGATTGTACATTCAAGTAAACCACAAGCTGTAATCAGTGCCATTGGCACTGTCCGGCTTACAGGACGCCTCGGTAGACCTTCCGGAGCAAAATCTCCAGATGGTACTTTCGTTACTCGGTCCGGTCGATTATCCACCGGATTTCCAGTCACAAAAGGCTCCCAAAGCCGCTGCACACACCCCAACTTTGGAAAGGCATGTGTCCCTCAATACTTGTCAAGTTCTGGTGAAACAACTTCCACCGGACTCAGCAACTTGACAAATTTAAGTGGAAATCATCCATTTCATGATCCAAGCGATCCTAAAGCCGCTGGATCCGCTGGCATGGAGTTTCCTCTTTCTGGCATTTGTCAGTGCCTTACGGCACCACACTCGGGCATGCGGAGGGAAAACCTTTCAACAGCAAGGATATGCTTTCCGTCAGGACATTGGAGCCAATCATGAACACATCTTTCCTCCACAATGTGAAGATATTTCGAAGCGTTGAAAAACTGGTTAAATTGCACGTAGAATGTCTTGCATGTCTACGTGGCTTCTCTTTGCTAGTGGAATGGCCTTGCCTTTATGTGAATTCAAGATGGGCTCTTCAATTACGTAGTCAGGGAATGGAGTGCACATCGACCACACGTGGAATGACAATCCATGCCATTAGATCTACTCTGTATTATCATGTAGAAGAAGTGTTTCTTGAGTGGGGAGGTGCAATGAGCCTTCTACAAGCTCAAGGACTTGGAGCAGCTGGGTCGCTCATAGTTATCCTCCTTGAGCGTGTTCACTACACCAATTGCGGATGCTAAAATCTTTTCAAAGGGCCATGAGACCCAAAAATTCAAGTACCTAAAGTGCTTGTTGCTCGAATTCTTGCGTGATCGTCTTGCCAGTGAGAAGAGCTGACTAAGAGCTGACATTTGGACAGGCACGGGACGGACTAGGCATGCACTGCTCCCTTGGAGTAAGTCCCCTAAGTCTGGTCCAGATAGACAAGGCATGCACTGCTCCTTTGGAGCTAGTCCCCTTGGTCTAATCTGGATAGTATAGCCAGCAAACACTACCTAGGACAACTTTGTTTTGGCTTAGACGTTCTAGACTTAGTCTCTGGAGGAAGAGGTCATTGGGTCAAACTCCATCCCAGTGACTAATTTTCTTTGTGACCAAAAGGGGAACAGGAAGGTTCTAAGAGACATCTTAGAACATTCCAAGGTCCTTCCCGGTGGCTAGCGCCACTTGGCGGTCACAGGGAGCGCCATGTAGGCAAGGGGGATGACGCAACCCAGATTGCCACCAAAGTGGCTCATCCAAAGGAGCCACTACGCGTCTAGGCTAGAGTTTGGCTCTAAGACTATAAGAACCTGTCAGTTGCCTGTCATTTAGTATAGTTCTTGCTTTTGAGACGCCTAGTAGAGTTGTCCACCAGAGGCAGACACTAAAGAAGCATTGGTTGGTCTAAGCCCCAGGAGTTCGCTCCTCGCGCGAAAGTGACCAGGTGCTAAGGACACAGTGCAAGGAAGTGATTCCTATGAACTTCTCAGTGTGGAACCTTGGCTCTGAGGGTGATATCATCTCTTGGTTGCAATACCAAGAACGGTCGGCGGGAACCATTGTATCAGAACCCGTTTTCTAGACCATCACCTCAGGCAGGTTGACAAAGGGTTATGGGCCCATTCTGACTAGTTGTAAGGCATGCTTCTGCGCACTCTCTCGCCCTCTCAGTCTTGCAGCGCGCATCAGCTCCAATCAGCTCCATTTGCTCCATCTACTCCATCAGCTCCAACGGCGGGTGCTGGCACTTAGCAAACAAGGGCCAAGGATAAGCTCTGCCCTTGGAGGTACGACCCTTGGGCGCTTACCAGGATAAGCTCTGCCCTTGGAGGCACGACCCTGGGTTCGCTAGTGTGCATTCTTCCCTGTTTGCAGGTGATCAATGGCTAAGGGATAAGCAACGGATCTGTACCTTCTAAACTGGTAGCAGCCAATAGCCTACATCAGCCTACATCGGCCTCAACGAAGCAGAGAAATAGAGAAGCAGAGAAGCAGAGAAGCAGTATGACGACACCTGCGACGCTCACCCTTGAGCAGGTCAACAGTGGGATGTCAATATTCATAAGGATAGGTTTTCCCTTGTGGAAATGGCAATTTGAGATTGTCATGAGGGTGCGTGGCTACTTGAAGATGTTCCTTGGAGAAGAGGTTGAACCTCCCAAAACAGATGTTGGATATGAAGCGTGAAGTGTCAAAAATGACATGGCGCTTGCGATCCTTGTGACATCAGTGCATGGGTCACGCCATGTCCACCTCCAAGGTATCACACATGCATCAAAGGCTTATGAGAAGCTTGCATGTGTACACCAGTCAACGGCTCTCGCAAATCGCCTCTTCATTCCTCAAAAGCTGATATTGATGAGGGTGAGTGAGGGAGAGTCGATTCCGGATTTTCTATTGCAGTTTGAAGGACTGTTGCAGCAAGTGACCCAAATGAACTGGGAAATAAACACCAACATGCAGGCCATGATCCTCATGACGCTACCAGAAACCTGGGGTCCTCTGATCACCCTCTTTGGCGGTTAGAAGGAGGAGGATTCGACGTATGAGGCAGTGTCTGAGTACATGTGCAACGAGGCCATGCGTCGTAGCGGTAGTGAGTCCAACATTCCAGCATATGCTGTACAATACGGTGGTCATGGCAACAACTCCTCTTCTGGTCAGAGCAGCAACAAAAGCGGTGGCAGTGGAGGAAACGGCAATGGTGGCGGTGGAAAGAGTTCAAACTGCCATAACTGTGGCAAGCCTGGACATTGGGCACGGGAGTGTAGAACTCCCAAGAAGGAAGACAGAGATCATGGTGGTAGATATGAGGGCAAAGGAAAGGGTAAGAAGGAGTTGACAAACATGATGGCTGAGAGCATGCAGGCAACCAAGGGAGCGGCACTGCTCAAGCGTGGAGCCTACGAGCTTGACTCTGGCACGAAGCACCACTCTTCAAGGGAGAAGGATGGGTTCATCTCCATTAGGGACACTAAATGCAGCTTTAGGTGTGCCAACTGTTGCCTTGTCCATGCGCAAGGCGAGGGAGATAAGTTGATAAGCATCAACGTGAACGGTGCTGAAAAATACTTGAAGCTGGAGAACGTCGTATACATGCAATCTGTTGCGGCAAATCTCTTGTCAGTGTCCAAAATCACGGACCACGACATGACGGTCGTCTTCATGGAGGAGGAGGCCGTGATTGTCAAGAACAAGGACACCAAGATCTCCTATCCCAAGGAGAGTCTCGTCGCACAAGTCCCAAGGTTTGATGGGCTCTATGTGTTGCAGACCAAGCCCCTTGGGATTACAAATGAAAGATATGCGGCGGTCGAAGAGCCCAAGTCTCCAAAGCCTGATGTTGCACCACACGCCATCACCATGGCGGCCAACTTCACCAACACAGATGCTGAGCTTTGGCACAGGCGGTTTGGCCATGTGGCTGAGAGCACGCTGCAAGCTATGCTGCAGTACAAAGTGGGTCATGGGATGGAGGGATGCAAGGCCAAGGATGAGGGAAAGTGCAAAAAGCTATGTGAGCCATGCCTCCAAGGCAAGGCAAAGAGAAAGCCCTTTGAGCGTAATGGGCAATGTACAGCAACAATCTTGGACCTGATTCACTCTGATGTGTGCGGACCATTCCGCACCCCTTCTAACGGCGGCAGCAAGCATTTCTTGACCTTCATGGATGACCACAGTTGTAAGTTGTGGATTTACTTCCTCAAGACAAAGCGAGAGGTCAAGGAGAATCTGCAAGAGTTTGTCGCCATGGTAGAGCGACAGACAAGCAAGAAGGTCAAGGCATTGCGCACGGACAACGGTGGTGAGTACGAGGCGTGCAAAGGCTAGTTGAGCCAACACGTCATCAACCACCAGACCACCACGCCTTACAACCCCCACAGTAATGAAATTGCCAAGCGGATGAACCAGACTATCATCGGCATGAAACGAAGCATGCTCTTCGACGCCAAACTCCCACCTCGCTTCTGGGCTGAAGCTGCAAGAACTGCTTCCTACCTTGTGAATGTCACTTTGGCAGCCGCGCTTGGAAGGCGTGGTAAGAAGCAGCAAGAGAAGCAGCTCAGGACGCCACAAGAGGGTTGGTCAGGGAAGAAGCCAGATGCCTCACACTTGAGGGTCTTTGGCTGTACTGCCTCGGCAAAGGTCCAAGCAGGAGAACAAAGTGACAAGCTGGATGCACACGCTCGTAAGTGTGTAATGGCCAGATATGACACTACACACAAGGCGTACAGGCTGTGGGACCAAGCGGTTGGAAAGCTCATCAGGAGCCGAGATGTCGAGTTTGATGAAAGGACGCTCGGCAAGGGAGAGTCGCTGGACCCTGTCCATGCTCCCAAATTCGGAGAGTGGGTTGTGTTGCTTGAGTCAGGTGATCAGATACCTGAGAACTGGCAGATGGTGCCAGTGAAGGATGGTGCTGCAAGGAGAGTGGCTGTGTAGGCTGACACAGCGACGGACTCTGACACTGAGTCTGAGTCATCTGAGGCCTCTAAGTCAAACTCTGATGCCGGTGGCTCTTCCTCAAACAACGTATCACTGGCAGTGCAGGAGCAATAGGAGCAACTAAGCCTTGAAGCACCACCAGCAACACTCCGGCGTAGTACACACCAGAAGAAACCTCCGCCCAAGTACGATGCTGAGAGTGCGACATGGACCGGACTAAGCTGGTCGTGTTTGGCTCAGGGAGATCCTGTGATCGTAACGGAGGCTATGAACATGCCAGATGTGGCCAACTGGAAGGACGCAGTGGAAAGCGAACTCGCATCCATTGAAGAGAACGGAACATGGGTTCTAGTGGACAGGCCCCCAAACGTGCACGAGGTGGGGTCAAAGTGGGTACTTCGGAAAAAGTTCAAGCAGGATGGTACTATCGACAAGTACAAGGCAAGAGTTGTGGCAAAGGGGTTTTCCTAGCGTATAGGGTCAGAGTACGAGGAGACCTTCGCGCCTGTTGTCACCTTTGCCTCCATCAGATCCACGTTGGGCATCGTTGTTACAAAAGATCTAGAGGTCCACCAGATGAACGTCAAGACAGCTTTCATCTACGGGAAGCTACACAAAGAACTGCTGATGGAAGTGCCCAAGGGAGTGAAAGCTCCAGAGGGTAAGGTTTGCAAACTGGTCAACACAATCTACGGGCTAAAATAGGCCCCAAGGATGTGGTGCAAGGAGATGGGCGGCTTCATGGCCGGGCTTACATTCACGCACCGCCAGAATGACCCTAGTGTCTATGTGCGGGAGGATGAGCAAGGCTTGATGCTGGTTGCACTGTACGTGGATGACCTGATCATCTACTTGTCGTCGGTCAAGCTAAAGACAAATCTGAGCAACAGGTTCAAGATGAAGGACATGGGTCCGCTCGAGTTCTACCTTGGGATAGCCGTCCACCGCAATCCAGTAGGAGACACCATCGAGCTGAACCAGACCAAGTACATCATTGAGGTCCTCAAGCGTTACAACATGGAGGACTGCAAGCCCATAAGCACACCCATGACAACAGACATCAAGCTCTCCTCCTCCAAGAGCCCTTGGAAGAAAGCAGAATGGCGTGAGATGGAGAACATTCCCTACCAGTATGCTGTTAGAAGCCTCGTGTATGCCATGGTAGGAACACGCCTTGACATTTGCTATGCTCTGGGACAAGTGAGCAGGTTTGTGGCCAATCCTGGGCCACAGCACTTGCAATCTGTCAAGCACATCATGCGCAATCTATAGAAGACCCGACACATGGGACTCCAGTTTAGGGGCCAAGAAGGATCTGACCCGCCGCGGCTGGTGTGCTACACAAACGCCGATTGGGGAGGAAGAATCGATGACAGAAAGTCCACCTCGAGCTTTATGTTCCTCTTGAACGGTGGTGCAGTCTCCTGGACAAGCAGAAAGCAAGAGTGTATCTCCCTCTCTACGGTTGAAGCGGAGTACATTGCTCTGTCAGAAGCATGCAAGGAGACACAGTGGCTACGCAGTTTGCTTGCCGAGATGAAAGTGCCACAAACGGATGCAATAGACGTCCGCATACAAAACAAGAGCGCCATGAAAATGGCACAGGATGATGTCATCTCTCGGCGGACCAAGCATATCGACATCAGGTACCACTACTCAAGCGACCTGGTCGTAAAGGAGATCGTGGACCTGGAATACGTGGAGACTAGGAAGATGCTCGCAGATTGCATGACAAACGCGCTGGACAGCGAATTGCACTCTGCAGGTACTCGAGACATCGGTATGGTCAACGCAGCGGACGAAGACTGAGGCCAAGACTTCTAGAGAAGGAGAGATGTCACAACTAATGGACACAGCTGCAAGGGAGAGTTTCTTGACCTGATATGCTCCTTGTCCATGGCTGACATTTGGGCAGGCACAGGACGGACTAGGCAAGCACTACTCCCTTGGAGTAACTCCCCTAAGCCTGGTCCAGATAGACAAGGCATACACTGCTCCTTTGGAGCTAGTCCCCTTGGTCTAATCTGGAAAGTATTGCCAGCAAACACTACTTAGGACAACTTGTTGTGGCTTGGACGTTTTAGAGGTAGTCTCTAGAGTGAGAGGTCACTGAGCCCGGTGACTGATTTTCTTTGTGACCAAAAGGGGGACAGGAAGGTTCTACGAGACATCTTAGAACATTCCAAGGTCCTTCTTGGTGGCTAGCGCCACTTGGCGGTCACAGGGAGCGCCATGTAGGCAAGGGGGATGACACAATCTAGATTGCCCCCAAAGTGGCTCATCCAAAGGAGCCACTGCGCGCCTAGGCTAGAGGCTTGCTCTAAGACTATAAGAACATGTCAGTTGCCTGTTACTGAGTACAGTTCTTACCTTTGAGACTCCTAACAGAGTTGTCCACCAGAGGCAGACACTAAAGAAGCATTGGTTGGTCTCAGCCCCAGGAGTTCGCTCCTTGCATGAAAGTGACCAGGTGCTAAGGACACAGTGCAAGGAAGTGATTCATATGAACTGCTCAGTGTGGAAACTTGGCTCCAAGGGTGATATCATCTCTTTGTTGCAATACCAAGAGCCGTCGGCGGGAACCATTGTGTCGGAACCCATTTTCTAGACCGTCGCCTTAGGCAGGTTGACAAAGCTCAAGAATAAGGCCACTAACACGATAGCGGGCCATCCTTGGACAAGCTAGATGCAATGTGTGACTATACCCTACTAATTTTTAGAGTCACTTTTCACGATTTGCCAATATTTTTATGGTTATATTTGTTGAAAACATTTGGGTTGATGATTTTGCATATTGGTTTCAATTTGTCAAGACCCTCTCCCTGCTCATTAGATTTGGCGACTATCCTTGGTCATGTCCTTTGCACAATCACCTTTTGAATTTCAAAATTCAGAATTCGCATGCTGAACAATGGATGGAGTTGTACTACATTGACACAAACCCATCCAAATCATTCTGACAGCCGAGCGTCATGATAGGTGCTCGGTTGTTACATTCAAGAGTGCATATGTGGCAAGGTAATACAAAGAAAGGACTTCCTTGAGAGTGAATGTGATTCTTTGTCGAAATTGAACCGTGCCTCCTAACAAGGACAAAAATTTGAATGAATCCATTGTGAAAATAAATTTATGAAAATCCGACCAACCCCACAAAAGTTAGTTATGAATTTATCCGCTAGTAGGGTATAAGCAAAGTTTCCATGGCAAACATGAAACACCAATCGCATGAATGACCAGGCACATGCGTAGCAAGGCTGCAATATGCACATGATCGCCATAGGGGCTAGAGGAGAAGTTGGAAAATGAGGTAGGTCTAAGGGAAGTTAGCCTTTCAACCCTATAGTCAATAACACTATTATGAAGTTGACCCTCCATTACAAGCAGAACTGTAAAAACGATGAGCACTAGGTGGTGTGTGACCATGGCAACACGACCTTTTGCCATGGAATTTGCCACGATGCTGAGGTTCTTAGTAAAGGAAAAGAGACGGTGGTGTTGGCTATAAAAATAGCACCTTTTGGGGATGGTGTAACAGAAAGCAAAGGACAGGGCATTGGATAGGGAGTGGCCACTATAATGGACCTCATTGTGGGAAGAGACAAGGTTGTAGTGCGCGTTCTCAACACCCCTAAGTAACGTGTGTGGGGACCACTCCAGGGATTCATGTTGCAGATGAGGATGTAATGAAATTTGAAATTCTCACGATTTCAAAGTTCTCATTTGTTTTCTTCTCTTGCATTAAGCTGGTCTACACACCTTGCATCTCCGGATGAGATGCATGATCAAACGTGCTTGGTGATGGCAACACTTGGTACTGAGTAAGAATCATACAATAAAGTGATTAAACAAAATGTACTTAAGGCAATAAGCATCACCATGTTCAGAGCACATTTGGTAATGAAGTTCAAAGAATAGAAGGTTCTTGTCAAAAGGATACATAGTCAGAAGATGTAGACCCGGGTAGTGAAGCATTGACATTGCAGTTTTCACCATATTGATTTAGTGTTTGTCACAAAGTCGTCTTACTCTCATCAAGCATTTTCAGTCGGAAGAGTGTAGTAACCATGGTGATGAAGTTCCAAGGAAAATTACTTGGTGCTCCTGTGAATGTACTAGCTAGCACTAGAGGTGATGAAACATTCCTTAGCCTTGGCTTGACCCGGCATGTGGGCGTGAAGTACAAACCATTTGATGGCACATTATTCGTCACTGAAAGTTGTGTAGTACCCGTGATTGGCACTTACACAGCAAAAGATTGTATTCAGGGATACACACAAAGGTTGATGTTGACATCATCCAACCTTGTTGACCCATTTGACATGATTCAGGGTGAAAAAAAGGCTCTGTTTTCAATACATTTGAAGCAGTTGATCCTCTTAAAAAGGTAACATGGCTTTGCCTTGTTTTCCAGTTTGGATTTATCACTGACCTTGCTGAAGGTCCATGGAAGCTTGTATGATATGAAGGGACTTTTTGACAGGGTTATCGATACTTGTTGGCTGAGCTAAACAAATTGGAGGACAATGTGAAGGAAGAAACCTTGTAAAAGATCAAATCTCTGCTGATGTAGTTTATGGTTGTATTCCAAGACCCACCGGCTCGGCTTCCACGAGAACGATGCATGGATCACATGAGTCCGCTGCAGCCTAAGCCAAATCCTTTGTTTAGACCCATGTTTCACCTTTGTTTCATAAGAAGGGGAAGGTCGAACGCCAAATCAAAGAGTCCCTTACAAAAGGGTAGATCAAGCCAATTAGCTTGCCGTACAGTGTGCCCAAATTTTTTTATGAACAAAAATGATGGTGGTTTCTTCATGTGTGTTGGGTATTATTTGTTAAACAAGCTGAGTATGAACAACTAGTTCTCCTTACCTTGGATTTCGGGCATGATTGATGAACTCCAAATGGGGAAAATGACCTTATCTCAAGGGTACCGTCCAATCTGCACCTAGGAAGATGATGTGCCTGAGGAAAACTTTCAAACACACTTGGGACATTGTCAGTATTGAGTATTGGTTTTTAGGTTTACGAATGACCAAACAAACTTAATGCGACATGAACACTGTTTTCACCAAGAAACTGCACAATTTTGTCTTGGATTACCCATACGACATCTTATATTCCTCCAAATCGATGGAAGGACAACATAACTAGCAAGGACGGTATTCGCGTGGACCCACAAAAAGTGCAAAGAGTCCTTAGTGGATTCGCCTTGCACGGAAAATGTTGACGTTTTATGCAAGGATTTTTTACATTGGTGTCTTTTCTAACCAGATTCACACAAATAGATGTGAATTCAAAACGAACGACTAAGGACGAGAACGTCTCCCCAAGTGTCAAGGAACTTCTATGCACAATAGACATCTTAACTCTATTAGATCCATCACAACCGTGGGAGGTGCAATTTGATGAGTGGGTCATAGGACTTAGAGAATTCCCCATGTAGAATGGTCAGCCTGTCTCGTATGAGAGTCGGAAGTCCGTCCTCGCTTAGGAGTGGTGCATGACAAGTGATAAGAAGACATTCTGTGTGGTATCTTGCTTCAAGATGTGGCATTGTTACCTCTATATCACCAATGGTGATGTGATGTTTGTGACTAAAAATAACCCGTTGGTGTTTTTCCATACGCGTCTAATCTCGTCTAGTCAATAGGTGCGTTGGAGTGAATATCTGAGCCAGTGTTTGGTCACATGGAAGTATCGACTACGACGCATCAACGTTCCCGAACCATGAAGCCAACAGTCTATGGAGATTAAAGCAACCAACAAGGTTGGTGGGTATTCATGACCATTTCAAAGGCTCTAATACAAAAACCAGATCCTCTCAAACCACTGTGTGAACTACCTTAAGAGGGAATGTACTACGACCGTCTTCAAAACAAGATCTAGATGGGGTAACATCTGGATTTTAGGTTTCAAGACTCTTAGCACCTAGAAAAATACAAGTTGGTGGAGGCCCCATGGATTGACTTGAACATAGAGCGAGTCCCTGTACCGGAATCAAGAGACCTTCCACAAAACAATATCTCCCAGTTCCATGACCCTCCGGTAGTAGGTCATGTGTACCACTAAAGAAGGAACACGTTGCCAAGGTGAATTTTTATGATTTTCATGTCTACCAATGGCAATAATTTTATGACATGCGACCTATGTATTGAAAGCAACTCAAGTGGAAAAAAAACTTGCCAGACTACTCAACCAATTTCTTATCCCTTGGAGTCTACGAGATTGCGTCAACATGGATTTTTTCACCCTTCTTCTGAATAATGCCCATGGCCACGATGAAACACAGGCGGTTGTGGATCTTCTAAGGAAGACAATATATTTGACTCGTAGAACTACTAACGGTTGTAAATGAGACCATTTATCTCTTCCTCGTGGATGTCGTGAAGTGTCACAACTTGTCGTTATGCATTATCTATGCTATAGATAAACGAATTGATTGTAGGCTCCAGCAAAGGATGCATTAACAATTATGTAGCTTGTCCATAGTTCTGACAGTATTTCATCCACGAAAGGATGTGCAAAGAGAGTGCATGAATCAATCTTTTGTACAAATATCTGGTGTGTACATGGGTCTTGCCATGATTTAATTTGAAAAGTTCATGGCATCATCAGTGTTTGAGGTAAAAACTTTGTGAGGATTCCATGCATTTCACACCGTTCATGTTGAACAGTGGCCCACATCCGGTGGTATCCTCTACATTAAAAAAAGCGGGAGCAGCGAGGGATGGGCTCCTTCTACTCAAGCCTTTGTCAAATAGACGTCTTGACTCTTTTCCATAGGAGGCCAATGGTCACCTTCAAGCGGCTCGGTAATGAAAAAGGTCACATGCCCAAAGAAATCGCCGCGAGGTCTTATTTGAGATTGGCGACAAGGTGTTGCTTGGCACTAAGAACCTTCAGCTCAAATACTATTACCAAATTGGATTGGTTTGTTTCCCAGTTTTGAATGCATCGGGCCACTGGCATGCCTTTTGTCGGTTCTGCCAATCATGATTATGCATTACTTCAGTCATGTGAGCCTAGTAGCTCCATACATGGCAAAAGAAGATGTTTAGCCACCATCAAGAGAACTTGCTCTTGACGGCAAAAATGAGGTCCTTTGTCTATTTACGAGCAAAAGCATACACTTCCGTCACATGTTGTTAGGGAGTACCTCCTTCATTACACCGGTTGTGGTATAGAAAACTACTCACGGGAGTTTGAATCTCGCCTTCCCACTGAGATGGTTAAAGAGTACTGGAGGGAGATGGCAGCTCACAAAAATGGATGTGTGGCAGGGGGAACCACGTGAATGCGAAAGTAGTGAACAAATTTACTAGTGGGTGGAACCCATGGGCAAGCGATTGTAGGAAACTCGGAACCGTCAAGATGGTTGTCATGCGGATGCTTCAATCTGTAAGGGGGATTTCACTAGCCATGCTAAGAAACAAGCTGCAGCTCAGGACAGGTTGCCATGCACGCGTTGATTTGTAGCAAGTGTCTTTCACGATGTTGTCATCTAACTATCTAGTGATTCTGATGGTCGGGCGTAAAAGGGGATGGTGCAAGATATGTGGGGAGGGTTCTAACAGGAGGGTCAGGTCGACCCTCCCTCCTTGCAAGAGCAAGGGGCTGTTCACAACCAACCCTTGCCTTAGTGAGGGCTGGCTGGTAGCCAGTCCCTCGCCGCCGGTGAGCTGGAAATAGGCTGACGATACCGCCGGTCGCCGGCCAAGTGACTGGTCGGCCACTTGCTAGCTATCAAGTCGCTAACTACACATCGGCCACTCATTCGCTGCCAATGAAGCTGGCTCCTGGATTGGAGGCCAAGAGGACGGGAGGTCTTGAAGGTCGACACTAATAGCCTGGAGCCCTCATCCTTGCCCTCCCACTCTCACCTCACAGAGTGAGTGAGACAAGGGGAGAGGATGAGCGAGAAATGCATGATAACAAAAGAAAAGTGTTCCCAAAATTGCAAGATGTGCCTCGTACGGGAAGGTTTGATGCCGACGATGGAAAAACATAGTTGAATTCCATGTAGTATGACCTCAGAACTTTGAAACTGGAAAACTCGTGTGTACTCAAAAGTTTTAGGTAATGCACCCTTTGTTTGGGACCTTGAACGAGGGGGTGAGGTAGAGAAGGAAATTATCTCGGCTTGAGGTGTTATGTGCCCTTCGCATGGAATTATAAAGTGTACTTTGATAACGAGTGTCAAACCTGTCAAGCATCTACATACAATAGTATGAATGAGAATGACCATTAATACTTGGGATGTAGGGTGCTTGAGTCAAGCGATGCGTGCATCGGCATGTGGTAAGAGGGTACTTTGAGAAAACTCTATTGAGAAGTTAAGGGGTTCAAGAATATTGAGGTGCAACATGATAAAAGTCTAAAGCCACCGAGGATTGTTGACCCAAAAACATTGAGACATCAATATCATCGACGAAAATCCCGTCAAAACTGCTTGAAATTGGTCAAACCTTTAAGAAAACCCCTTCAACGAGACACTAAAGGTCGGTGCTGTTGATAAAAAATCGCTTGGCGGATTAATGGTGAAGTCTGAAGGTCAATGTGTAGCCGGCAACACTTCTCATGACTGTGACGTGCACGCATGGAGGCTAGGGAATGACTTATTTGACGGGCGCAACAATTTCTCTATTTTGGCTTCTATGTGGAAGCAATGGAGGTTGTATGATATGTGCTCAAAAGTTTCCACAAATCTCATTGAAACTCAGTTTTCACCCATGAAAAAGTCGAAAAGACTCTTTTCAATGTTTTTTGTGTAAGCAGGGGAGGTTCTTTTGTTTTGTTTTTTAGGCCTTGTTTTTGTATGTTTTTGTGTTGTTCTGTTTTGTTTTTCCCTTGTGGGTATCGCTTGCATTTACCTTAATTGGAAATAGTTTTTAGGGCATGCAGGCCCATGCAAAAACAAACATGAGCTCTGTGTGTGAATGCAATGCAAGACGGCAAGAACTTGGCTAAGTCTGGAACGCTGAATAAAAAGAACAAGGAGAGAGTACAAATGAGCCCCTAGCGGGCTTAAGTAGGGGCACCGACAGCTAGCCGCAAAGGGCCCCGTCACCCCCGCTGAGCCCAAAGGAGTCAGCGGGGAGAACACACTGTGTACACCATGATAACAATAACAGTGGTCTCCTCGAGGCACCGGAACAGCTCTCCGAGTGCCCGGGTCTCGACGACCGAGAAAATGGGAGCAGTGCCACAAAATCTCATAATCAACGTCCAGACATCACACACGGCTTTCCGAACATCGGAAGCGCTAGCACAGTCACCGGGTCTCCTCATCACACCGGTATAGTCCACCGGGTGCGCGGGTCTCAACCCACCGAGAAAACTCTCCTAACTCCCGACAAGCCCACAGGGCACCCAAAACGCATTGACTGCGTCTCGCCAGCGTTGTCGTAGGTGATGGAGAAGTCTCGGTGCAGTCCGGAGGCCCGTCGTGTCGTCACGCCCTCCTCTACCATATACCCTGAATGTGGGTATGTCGGTATACTAGCGGTGTCGGTCGTGACGGGTGGAAGCTACACAAACCAACACTCCCCCTGGCTGACATAGCCCTCCACGCCATAATGAATGAACGAAGGCATGGAACAACAATGTATGGCAAGCCATAATATGCATGAGTGAACTCACACACACACACACACACACACACACACACACACACACACACACACACACTCATCTGCTATCCATCTAGGGTCTCCCTGGACACTGGTACAACCGACCAAGTGTCTGGGTCTTGACCATGAGAGGAGTGATGCACACGCACACAAACTAGTGTAATGCACATCATACACATGTCAGGACAAGATGGTCTCCTCGTGACACTTGCGGTACCAGGGCCCGGGTCTCGACCGCTAGGAGCAATCCAACACAATAATATCATCATCTAAACATAGGATCATGGGAGGATCTCCTCGTAACACGGGTGCAACGCACCACGTTTCTGGGTCTCAACCAACAGCTCGCATGCACATGCCACACACAGTATAGCCACACACCAAGACACACGATCACATAGTCTCCTCGTGATACTGGTACAACGCACCAAGTGTCCGGGTCTCGACCAACAGCGTGCTACCATCTATATGCAGCTGTGCAGGCATGTAGCATGAGCCACATGCGTGATGGTGTAGATGCTCACAACAGAGCATGGACCTCACCACGCATCTCCCATGACGTCGCGTCAGGTCAAGGTCCACACAACACTCCCCCTGGGCAGATGAACCTGGTAGCGATATCCTCGATGGAGATGCTGATGTCGTAGCTGAACAGATCCTGGGCGATGAGTCATGTAGTGTGTCCAACATGCAGAGATAGCTCCCCCGGTCACGTGCGAGTCGACTCCCTCCCTCAAAGACAAAGTGGTCTCTCTGGTTATGACTCCACACATCGTAGCTACATCACCTGGGATATACCAGTCCTTGCGTGACTGCCAAGGGTCCGAACTCACAGTCTCTCCTGTCTCCGTTCTGCCGTGATGCATCTGTGTACGCCGGAGCAAAGGGAATGGGTGAGCAGCACGCGTGCGTGGATGAAGTGGAAGAGCTGGCCTCCGATACGGGATAGCACACCCCGAGACACAAGGGTGTAGTGCCAGAAGAGGAGAGTTGGAGCGACGAACCGGATCACCAATCGTGGATAAAGATGACGATTGGGCAGGTGAGTCGGGTGGATGAAGGTGCGTGACGGTAGTAGAAAAAGAAGGAGGAGCGATCATGGGGTCAACAGAAGCTAGGATGGTGGAAGCCGAAGGCACGCTGACCTTTCCTACAACAGTGTCTCCAACGGACGTCATACTCGGAGCTGGTACATGATCTTACCCGAGTATGGGTGTGCTAGATGCTGATGGCAGAAGGATCGTACCGATAGCAGTGATGCCCCCCTCCTCTGCAAATCGCTCACGCGCTGCTATCATCTCTCGTTGTAGCATGACTAAACGCTCCTGTACATCAGCATAATCTATCTCGGACATGTCGAGTTGGCCTATGTCGACCTAGTGTAGGATAGACTCTGCCTCATGGGATGCTGCACATGCAGACTGCACAACTGGTGAGTACAGCGCCATTTGCATCTCTGCTGCTGCAAACGATGGAACTGGTGCTGTTGCATCCTCATGTGGGTCAACCAAGCTCGCAATGTGCAGAGACGTTGGAACATCGCATGGAGCTGCAGGTGTCGCATCCACATAACAACTCGTGTCTGTCATACGAGGAGTCAGCAATCGCATGCCGAGAGAGAAGGAGGAGCATTTGTCAGAGTCCGTGGAGCATGTAGAAATGTCGTCCGTGCAGGTACTGCCACTCTCAGCGTCCATGTGATCAGCAAGGTCACCAATAGGTGACCACGAAAGGGGCAGAACTCAGATCCTGCTAACGAGGTTACTCCATCTGCGAGTAGGGATCTGCACCACTGTCCTCAACGGTCGCCGTAGTGGACACAAGTGTACAGGGCTCTGGCTCGACAACGTCGGTCAAGGCGACCAACAAGCGCAGCTGGCGCTCATGCACTGTCTCGCCGGGAAGGCTGGTCGCAGCCACTTGCTCAATAATGGAGTGTAGACCACCATCTCACTCCGTCATGTGTGTTGGTGCTCCGTCCTGTGCACGGGACGTAGACTCAGGGAACATGGGTGACTCCTGACGTTTAAGCTGGTGCTCACGTAGCGCAGATGACATGGTGAAGTCTGCTGAGTGTGCTGCAGCACGTGTCCCAATGACACCTCTCAGAACTGTTGCTCTCAAGAATGCCTCAACCTCCAAAAGACCAACCGGCCGACTCTGCTCATGCACTGCGACTGCTATCGTATTGGTGTCAATCTCGTGCGCCAATGCCCTCGAAGATCCGTGTGGGGTATCCCGATCCGCATGGGACTCCTGTGCCATCGTCAGGCCGCTACTGGTCGGAGTCGCAAGTGGCACCGCCAAGGCAGGCAGGACCTACACTCCTCCTGAAACAACCTACTGCTGCAGAATGTCCGACTGCTACCCCAGCATAGATGTTGACCTCAATGACATGCACGTCCCAAGCACCCCAATATCCGTTGGGTTGGTGTGAGTCTGCTACACACTCTCTCCCAAAAGTATGGTAGATGCATCTCGATACGTACGAGACACCTGTGCCACCCCTAGGCCTCCACCGTTCGAAGCCGCTAGTGGCACCGTCGAAGGAGGCCATGCCTGTGCTCCTACTGATGTCACCTGCTGCTGTCGAAGATCTGGATCCAACCTAGATGATGAAAGGCATCTCTCCACCATGAACGCCATGTCGGGGTCAGACTTCACGCCATGTGCTGTCACCGTATCATCTGAGTCTGCCTGAGCTGACGCTAAGGCAGCACGGCCCGGCGTGAGTGCGGATCGTATCGCTACGGTCCTATCACTACGGTCATATCAAGCAATGCGCGGTGACCACACTCCCCCTCGACAGGTGCAGCAACAGAGGCCAAGGAGGTGGAGGATGTATTATGACCGGCGCGAGCACGCCGTGCGGAGCGCTGACGCCGACGTCGCGTAGTCACTCGACTGGAAGGATTGGATGAAGACATGTCATCACGAGATGGCGTCATGGTCGCAGCAGAGTGGAGGATTGGAAGGATGGTGGCAGCCAGGGACTCGCTGGCAGATGGAGCTGAAGGTACACCATCGGATGAGGAAAGAGGAGAGGACGGAGGAGATATGATCGAAGGTACCGTCGACAAATGAGTAGCAGAAGTACGCTCAGTGACGACGAGGTCACAAACCCACTGCACTCTCTGCCGGAGGCCGTGGATCTCAGCAAATATGCTCGCCAGAGGTGCAGCTATGGGATCTACCAACGCTGGCAGATCTGTATGCTGTGGAGGACGCAGGCTCGGACGAGGCTGTAGCCAAGGTGGATGCCAGCCGAGAGGGCGCGTCCAACAGCGACGCCAACCATGACGTCCATCACCACTGTAGTAGCAGGCGAACGCACAGGGCGCCTGCTCAGATGTCCGCGCACTCATCTGGTGCGCTGGACGATGGATAGTACCGAGGGCACCTACTCCCAATGGTAAACACCAAGTCACGGGATAGAATGAGGCCAGTATGTGCTGTCATTCCTGGAGGTCACGGCGTCCGGGTCAGCAAACGTGACCAGACGGGAAGAGCTACACTACCTCAGCACGCCCGGAGACTACAGTCCAACTAACTGTGGCCACTAATGCTACTGCCACTAATAGAGAAAATACTGCTCCAAGACGAGAAGGGGTGGCGGCTGCAGGTATGGCTGCTGCTCCAAGCGGTAGCCAACCCAGCCTTCGTAGATGGTAAGAATCGAATCCGCCGTTGATCCTACAAAGTGAATCGCGCGCACCAATCCACAGGCCCCAGGAAGACGTCGGTATAGGACGCGTCTTGAAGCGGAGATCGCCGTCGACAACAGTCCGCTGTCGGCTAAGAAGGCGAAACTGTAAGCTCTCGCGCAGCTGCCACACTCTGTAGTGGTCGACACTCCACCGCCTGATGCTGCTATTGCAGCTATGAAAGCTGCTACTACTGCGACAGTGGTAGTTGGAAGATTATCCTTTTTTCTTTTGCTGTTCTTTTCTTTGTTTTTTTCTTGCCCTCGGCCACCCCCTCTTTTTTCCGTTTTCCATCACCCGCCACCTTTTTATTCTCTATCTCCCCCTCCTTTTTTTCCCGTCCCTCCTCCTTTTTCTTTTTTTTTTCTTTCTACTCACCCCGGGTTTGACCGTCACCCGGTTCTAGATTGCCCCCTAGAAAGGGAGCAGGTCAGGATGTTGGGGGGGAATTAAAAAAAGGAGGTGGCGATGTCAGGTCACCCCCCTCCTCTTCGCTCATCGCTCGCTCGCAAAAAAAAAACGAGCGAGCGAGGTGAGCGTCCGAGCGAGTGAGTGAGGAGGCGAAGGGGGTTTGGGGAGGCGGGGATGGGGGGGGGTCTGCCCCTCCCTCCATCCGTCGGCCGACGGAGCCGACGGGCCCCTCCGAGGGGCCCCTCGGAGGGGCTCGACGGGGCCCTCCAAGGGCCCCCTCGCAAGGAGGGGAAGGGGGGCGAAAGGGGCCGAAGGGCTCCCCCCCCCTCGGAGAGGCCCCCTGATGGGGGACGAGGGGGCCCCTCTGAGGGGGCGGGGGCCCTCACACGAGGGCTGCAAGGCCCTCCAGCAGCAGCTGCTGCAGCGGTGGGTGCAACTGTTGCGTATGATGCTGCTGCTGCTGCTTCCGCCGCTGTTGCTGCTACTCTACGCAGCAGTAGCTGCTGCTGCTGTTTGATGCTACTGCCGCTACTACTGTTGTTGCTTTCGCTGCTGATGCTGCTACTGCTAAACTGCGCAGCAGCTACTGCTACTGCTTGCTGCTGCCACGGCTCCCGCTTATTGCTGCCGCCGCTGCTACTTGTTGCTGCACGCTGCTATTGCTACCGCCGCCGTTGTAGTGACTGCTGCTGCTGTTGTTGCTACTGCTATGTGCTGCTGCTAGTGACGCTGCTGCTCCACTAGCCAATGCGTTGCTGCAGCTACTCTTGCTGCTCCTGCTACGTCGCAATTGCACTGGCTGCTGCTGCTGTCGCTGCTGTTGTAGTGGCTACTGCTGCTTTTGCTCTTGCTGCTGCGGTCGCTATTGCTGCTGTGTGCGGCTCACCGTCCCTGTGGCGTTCACGTGTAGTCACTTCACGTTCCCTCACGGCACTACCGGCATGGCGCCATGTGGCGCGTTCTCTTTGCGTTTTGCCCACTGCTGCTGCTTTGCTGCTCACACGCCCGCCTGTGCTCTGATACCGTATTGGAAATAACTTTTAGGGTATGTAGGCCCATGCAAAAACGAACATGAGCTCTGTGTGTGAATGCGATGCAAGACGGTAAGAATTTGGCCAAGTCTGGAACGCTGAATATAAAGAACCAGGAGAGAGTACAGATGAGCCCCTAGCGGGCTTAAGTAGGGGAACCGGCAGCTATCCGCACTGATGCCCGTCACCCCCGCTGAGTCCAAACGAGTCAGGGGGGAGAACATATTGCGTACACCACGATAACAATAACAGTGGTCTCCTCAAGGCACCAGAACATCTCTCTGAGTGCCCGGGTCTCGACCACCAAGAAAACAGGAACAGTGCCACAAAATCTCACAATCAACGTCCAGACATCACACACGGCTTTCCGAACATCGGATGCGCTAGTACAGCCACCGGGTCTCCTCGTCGCACCGGTATAGTCCACCGGGTGCGCGGGTCTCAACCCACGGAGAAAACTCTCCTAACTCCCAACAAGCCCACAGGGCTACCTGAACGCATTGACCGCGTCTCGTCGGCGCTTTCGTAGGTGTTGGAGAAGTCTCGGTGCAGCCCGGAGGCCCGTCGTGTCGTCAAGCCCTCCTCTACCATATACCTCGAATGTGGGTGTCGGTAAACTAGCGGTGTCGGTCGTGACGGGTGGAAGCCACACAAACCAACAACCTTTGCATGAAATGAGTGCGAAAATGTCCTAAAAAACCATGAAAGCAGGAACACAAGGGTTTGTAAAGTTGTTTTCATTCCTGGTATGAAAGGATTCATCTGTGATGGTGTGATCGCATGGGAATCCATCAAAACATGCCTTCTAGTGTGGATTTTGGCGTGTGGGACCCCTTTGTCACGTTGTCATTTCCCAAGTGGAAACGGTCTCGGACACGAAGAGGCTTCGGAAACAAAATGTTACATCCAAGGTCTTGGTCGAACTATCGATAATCACAGGAGGAAAATCAAATTTTAGCAATGTTTTGAAAAGGGCACGAAAAAAGTCACTTTGTTCATGCAGCACAAAACAAGATCACCTTCTTGGAGGAGCACGCAAGAAGGTCACTTTTTCAGAAGGGGCACACGAGAAGGTCACTTTTCTAGTGGAGCGGGCAAAAATGTCACTTTTCTATGGGGACAAGCAAAAAGGTGTAAATGCAAAAACGTCACTTTTTGTAAGGGCGTACAAAAACGTCATTATCTTCGTGCATGCGGCACGTCGGCGAACATTTCATCAAAACCATGTACCAAAACGAGTGTCCATTTCTTCGTTTTCTCTCTCTTTCGAGAAAACGGAATGCGATGATGTGTTGCAAACTTAAGATCTTGCACATAGTGTTTCTGGATTGACAAATGGGACCTTAACTGGGAGCTCCCACCACTTCTCGCTCCCTTCAACTTGCTAACCTTCGCTTGTTGAATTACATTGTATGGGGGACACAAAAACTACACTTTCTAAATGGGCTGTAAGAGAAAGTCACTTTTCTCACGAACGTAACAAAATGTCATTTTTGTTAAAAACACACAATTATGTCATTTTTTGTAAACAAGTGAAAACTGGCAATCTAAAACCAAAAAATATTTTTTAATCATTTTTGTGGATTTACAACCGATCATTCAAATTTTAGTGTAACGTTCTGTGAGGTCTTGAACTATTTTCATGATACATGGGTGCCCTAAGCTTGGGGAGCTCAATGATGTTGATATGCATCACATTATGTGATACATCCTCCTCCTCCTCCTCCTCCTCCTCCTCCTCCTCCTCCTCCTCC
>SZWC01001047.1:192077-223355 GCA_023375785.1 Penium margaritaceum
CACCGACAAACTCCCCTGAGAGTTACCTTTGCAATGCAAATTTGACCATTATATTGCGCTGAATATGAGTGGCCAACTGAAGGTCATCAGAACCTATTAGACGAGCGACCGATTGCTCATTTTGTTGAACCTCCACATAGATGAGATGCTTGGTCAAGGATTTATCAGCCCATCCACATTACCCTATGTAGCCTCGGTGCATTTTGTAAAATTTAGGACCGTCAAAATGTGGATTTGCATATACTAATGTGCATTGAAAGACTTTAACATCAAGAGCAACGACACTATCCTATAACCTGATGAGCTTTTTGACCAACTTTGATGAGCAAAAATTGACTTGAGGAATAGTTACCACCAAATGCACGTATCTGATGAGGAAATCAAGAAGACAGCATTCCACAGACGTTGCGAGTACTTCGAATTCACAATCATGTTATGACTCACAAATTCCACATGAACATCTATGGTGGCAATGAACAACACATTTTGATTGTACCCATACAACTTTGTCATCATATACCTTGACAACATGCTGGTATACAACCGTACACAAGTGCTACAAAGGGATAATACTTTCTGAACTTACTTGGAGTGTAACTTTAATTGTTGTTCAATCCAGTTTTTGGGCCACATCATCGGCAGATGACGCATTACAATGGACTTGGATCAGGTATCAGCAGTCACCGATTGGCCAACACTCATCAATGTCTGGAAAATCCAAGAGTTTTTGGGATTCTATAACTACTACCGTCAGAAAGCAACCAAGTGGGGTTGTGTGACAGCAAACAAGAGTGTGCAACTCTCTGAGAAATTCTTCGACGCAGTACTAGCCTTACATTTGGAAGATATAACGATGAACTACGTAATGGCCACAAATGCATCGAATCAACCTATCACAGTTATTTCCCTCCAATACAATGGACATGGAAAACAACCGGTCACAGATACATTGAAAAACCATTTGTGCGAGGGCTAATCTACATGGTGTAAAAAAAAAACGTTGGGGGTTATGCACACATTCAAGTCGTGGTGTGACTCTATGGCATGCCAATGATGTGTCATCCACATTGACCACCAAGCACTCAAACATCTCAAGACTCAGCCCAATGTGAGTTATCCATAGATTTGATGGATGGAGTTCCTGGAGTCCTTCTTTGACAAGAAAAAGTCAAGAAATGAAATGGAAAAAAAATCCAGAGGATGCTATGAGTCAACGACGAGATTTGATGGCTGAGATCAGCACACTACAAGTCGAATGAGACACGTACCTCAAAAGCTTGTTTATGAGTGGTTATGAAGAGTTCAATGGGTACAACAAATCCAAGTTCTGGTTCATGGTATCCTACTAGCAATGGCGATTCACTTGCGAAGTCATCGTACCATAGAATGAAGAGCTACGAAGGATGCTATTGGAGGAGTGTCACAGCACCGGTCCATGCGGACACTTTGGCGAGGACATGACATTGAAGAAACCCTCAAAGTACTACTCGTAGAAAAATATAGAAACCAATATAACAAAACATTGCAAGATATGTAACTTGTTTGGTTTCCATAAGTCAAGAAGAACAAGAACCATGGGATTGCTTTGAACTTGTACCAAAGGAGCCATGGTTGGATATCTCCATGGACTTTGTGATGGATTTGCACATCACACCAGAGGGGTTTGATGCACCACTTATGGTATTTGACCTACTTTAAACATGTTAAACTTCATCTAGGCTCTTGCAACAGTCACTACAAAGAAAACACTACAATTGTTCCTCAACAACGTCATCTGACTACATGACATTCCCTCCTCCATCACCAGTGATAGAGATGTATGTGCTCACGACTTGTGGGTAGGTCAAGTAAGGGTGCACACCAAAAGACAGGAACCGCAATCCAGAAGCACGGTTCCGGTTCCCGTATGAGAACCGCGGTTCCATTTTGTGGGAAAGCACCGAGCCAGAACCGCTGTTCAGAACGAAGGCCGAGTAGGGTGGGGGAGGGGGGACAGATGAAATTACGCCAGATATCCAGTTCAAAACACCGTGTAATCGAGGTTCATACCGCCATGGACCACCCGCTTTGACCCCTTGAGATGTTGTTCCACCTGCCCAAGATGCCACAGAGGATGGTTCCTTTGCTGGCAGATCTTCCCACAAAGGAAACATCACTCAACTCCGTGGAACTAGGGTTTCGGTCTCTTGCTTGATGTCCCCAGTCTCCCAAGTCAAGCCCTCTGTTGAGTGTCAGCTCGAGTGACTCGAGAGGAGTCAAATTAGTGGCTCAGCTGTCACTTGTCGCCATGACTAGCGAGCACCAACCAAGTGTTGCAAGACCCTCCTAACACATGCCCCTCTCTCCTACCTGTGCTGCCAGGTCCTCCCAACGTACGGCCCTGTCTCCTACCAGGCCAGAAGCACTCACAACGACGGACAAGTCTCCTGCCACGCCTACTACCGGACTAGAGGATGCAAGAAAGAAATGGCTCAGCGTCGTTTGGCATGTTGTTGAGTACGTCATCATTGATGGGGAGCCACGTGTGGCATGCACCTTGTGCCCATGGAAGGAGAATAGCTTGAAGGGGACTCACACCATGAACGAGAGTGCAACAAGAGGGATGTGGAAGCATTTGAAGGGCTCCCACCAAGCCAAGTGGAAAGATCTCAAGGCACTTGAGGCGGCCAAGAAGCTGACGTCGGCCACCGTTGCTGCCATGAACACCGCGAGCATCATCGACGGCTCCAACAACATCCTCGCCAGGTCATGTGCCAGTGTTGGGATTGTCTTCAATCGCAAGTACTTTATCTGCGCGTTATGGAAGCATGTTGTGGATAAGAACATCAGATTTCTGTCCATGGAATCTGTGTGGCTGAAGCGCTCCTTCTTGCACTACAACGCCCGTCACACTTTTGACGTGCCGCATGACATTTTCACGGCTCATTCACCTTGGTTCTACTGCATACCGCAAACGCTTGGGAACTATACTGGCGGATGTGAAGAGTGTATCTCCTTCACCTCTCATGGGTGGCACTCAGATGCTAACATGAAATTTCTCGGCATCACCACGAATCCTCAAATTTGTCATTTTGCAAGACAAGAAAGTTTTCCACCATGGATTCATTCATGGAGTCCTGGTCAACAATGATGCCAAAACAATTCACCCATGATCCCCACTCCTTCACAGGCTTAAGCAAGATCCTGAACACGTTCTCAACATTTGCAGTCTCACTGATGGAGGAAAAGGCATTGGAGATGCTCTGCATCTCCCAGTATGTGATCTTGAGAAGCCCGGGCACATCTGGTGCATGGGGCATTCCATGAACCCGACTGTGCAAGACTTGCTTGACAAGAGCTCTCTACAGGAGCACGTGTTGAAATCATGTGGCCTCTGCTTGTTTGTGACACGTAATGCCAAGTGGGAGGTGTTGCTGGATGTCGCATGTCCTGTTGTTGGTGTGCAGTACCTGCAGTTGCAGGTAGACACACCCACGCAGTAGAACATCACCCCTAGATATGTGCACAAGGGTTGTGCAGATCAAGAACGTGCTGGAGAAGTGGTTGACATCCAAGGTGTCAACATGCTGGAGAAGGTGTCACAGCTCAAGCTGAGCGGCAATGCGTGGGAGCTGCTGGCACTTGTGACTGCCATCCTGAAGCCGTTCAAAGGATTCACGGAGGAAATGAGCTGCCAGCTGTACCGAACACTCTTCCTGGTCATCCCATTCTTGACAGTGATCATGGGCAAGATGCATCACTGGCAGGTGAAGGTTGGCATTGCCGAGAAGAAAATCCAGTTGAAGAAGGAGGTGGATTTAACAGAGCGCCTACTTCTCGAGCAGAAACCCCGCATAGAATCTTTTGTTGACCAAGTGTTGTTGTGCTGTTGTGTCTGCGCATTGCTTCTTCTCAGAACATATTACTTTGTCGTGTTGTGCTATTGTATTTATAGATTGCTTCTCTGCAAACCGCACCATGACATGGTGCGGTTGTGGTGTTTTGTTTGCACATGGATTCTTTGCACACCGCACCATGACATGGTGATTTTATGACATTGTGTATGAAAATAACCTCTTTTAGAATAGCATAACATTGTGATGTTGTGTTATTTTGTCTGTGTTTCTTTCTGTCACAGGTGGAGAAGTATGTCAAGAAGTTGACTGTGCGCCATGTGTGCGCACATTCAACGTCACATGAGCAATGGATCCACGCTTTTGCTTCCGCTTCTTCGAGTGGGTCCACCATCTCATGGGCATCCGGTGTGTTATGGAGCTAGAGGTGAAGGTGGTGGAGAAGCTGAAGCCATAAAACAACTGTGTGCTCGAGCGCCTTCGAGTAGAAGTAGCTGCTGCAGCAGCAACAGAGGCTGCACGTGGAAGGCATTGGAGATACTGCTACTGGGGAGTCACGTTCTGTTGCAGAGAGTGATTTGAGTGGTACAGGTGCTACTGCTGTTCCATCACCATAGTCTGGACCTGCCGCAGCAGCAAAGAAGGATTAGCAGTCGCGCTCGCATACATCCATCGTGGAGGCAGTGCTTGAGGATGCCATGGAGGAGCTCTTTGAGGAGCCAGACCCCACTCCTGTACGAGAAGAGCCAGATTCCCTAGAGCTTTAGGTGGAGGAGTGGAAAAGGAGCCACGTCTTGGCAGGCAGAACATCCTCCATTACTTCCGTGACTATGTTGTCAAGTTCCTTACATTTGCACTTGTTGCTGCTGACTTTCTTGCAGTGCTAGCTACAAGCACTCCTAGCGCGTGTTCACTCTTGGGGACCATGTGGTCACTCACATTCGTCACTCCCTCAGCAACATGACAATGAAGGAAGTTCTAACTCTAAAAAACTGGTCCAATGATCCAGTTCTTATTGACTATCCTCTTTCCCCTGATGGTACAGTTACACTTCAACTGTAGGAAGCTAAAAACAAAGATAAGGTAAAGCATCGTACAAAACGGTGCCGTGCTGTACAAAACCTGAAAGCGCAAACTTTGGTAGCTGTAGAGGGAAGCAGCACTGAGGAGGAGGAGGGTGACGAGGGTGGAGAAGGAGAGGATGGGGACGACGACGATGATGACGACGTCAAAGAAAATGGAGACGGAGATGAAGCCGCCAATGCCTTGTAGCAGTTTAGCCTTGCTAACAATGAAGGCATCGTAGAGATGTCTTAGGACTAGACACCTCCTGGTAGACGTACGATTTTCTTCTGTAAACTTTGTGACACTTGTTGTAAATCCATGTCTTCTGTTAGGCTGTGGCAGTTGGACGGTGGGGTAGGGGGGGAAGGGGCGGGATCACCATGGTCCCGCCCCTATGAGCACTTTTAATTGCCATAGTCAATTGTTTTTCCACTGCATAGTCAATGTAAATGTGCAAGTTTCATTAATCGGTGTTGATTTCTACCATTCCATTCGCCACTCAGTATCTCCAACCTCTCCTCCTTTCAGTTAGTGCTTTCAGTGTACTGGTCGTACATTGTTGAAGTTAAGCAACAGGAGTTGTGGCATGCCTATGTTTGTCCATAGAAAAAGGTTTAAGGAAAACCTATTTTGTAAATAGAACACTGGTACAAGTGAGATGAGTTCATGTAAGTGTTGAGTGATTAGACTTAACTAGATGGAACCACGTGTCTTCAATATCATGAGTAAAATGTCCACATATCTGACCAATAATCGGCCGAAACACGCACAAAGTACTATAATGTCACAAGTAGTTGGTAAAACTCCCAGTGTAGAAATGTACACCTAGAAAACCACAAATCACCATCTGTGTGACTTCCGGTTCTCAAAACCCAATGTTCTCGGTTCCATGGCAGCCAGAATATATAAAAAAAGGAGCTTAGAACCACGAGTCCATGGAACCGTGAATCCGGTCTGGGAACCGCGGTCCTGGTTCGGACTTACGGCTTGGCTCGTAAATCCGGTTCTCTCTCTAGAACCGCGATTCTGGCATGGTGTGCACCCTTAAACTCAAGGAAAAATCGAGATGCTCGACCAACTACTCCAAAGTGTGTGCGAGCCACATGGCACTGACTGGTTGATCAAGCTACCAACTCCCGAGCTCACATACAAATCCACAACCTCTATAGCAATGGGTGAAATATCTTTCCATGCGGTTTATGGTACTCTACCCACAACACTGGAAGGTTTGTGGAGTGAGATAAATGTACTAGTAGTTGACGTCCACTGTGGAGATTTTTGTAAAACATGGGATGAGAGACATCACATGCTCACAAAAACATGAGCAGCTATGGAGCGAGCTGACGATGAGCATCAGAAGGACATCCAGTTACAAGCTAGTGATTGCAACCTACTCTGCTCAACGAACATCAAGCTTCACAGGCAAGACTACACAAGATTGAAACCAAAATGGCTGGGACCCTTCATCATCAAGGAGATGCACTGTTGCCGCTTTGCTTTGCCTAACTGAGAGCATGTCTATACACCCAGTGCTTCACATGTGTCGACTAAAACTCTAATGAGGCTGAAGTGGGTTTTTCCTAGTAAAGACATACCTCCTCCAAGACATGTGGAATCACAAAAAAGAATAATGAATGTTGTCGAGGATATCATCAGACACAAACGAGGTGGCACGATGGAGTATCTCGTAAAGTGGCAGGGTTACGACACATTGAATGACAGTCTTGAGCCGTACAAAGACCTACAAGACGTCGGCTAGCAGATTGACTACTGATTAGCCAACATCATCCAACGTCTCGCAACACGCCAAGGTGTCACAGCTAAGAGGAGAAGTTTTACTTGAATTATGTGCACAGGCCTATTAACTTTATGCATGGTAATTGATTTCCTTGAATTCATGGTTGGCCATGCCACAACAATGAGATTTTTATGATGTTCGACCGTGGCCATGTTGACCATCTGCCCCATCTCTAGTGTTTTGTTCCAGAAGGTTCTGATATGTTCAACCACGTTCCAGGAGGGTTGGCACAATATCCCAAAACGTATTGAACTTCTGATTTTTTTGGTTGACTGTCTGATGATGCTAGAATTACAGTAAGAATTTCCTCAATACTCCCAACCCCCCTCCCCCAAATTTCAAGGTAAGCACCTGGTAATGATGAGGCATCTCACGCACCAGTCGCCTAAACCACTGAAGACTTTAAGTATGCCTTATTCTTCTATTCACACAAGTATACATGCAGTTCAAAAACTTCTCATCATAACAAATATACTAATGATTATAGTCTCTCACGAATATCAAATTCCCAAATTGACTTTCTCTCAGGATAATCTATCTGTTCACCAACTTTGTTCCATTGTGTTACGCCGTTGATGTACACGAGTGTGTCAACTCTTCGTGTATGCAGTTTTGTCATTACATTCCTGGCCCACCATATGCCTCATTCTGTTTTCTCTCTCTCGTATTTGTACGCTCAACTGTTCTGACACTTGTCATCAACGTACACTTACTGTTAACTAAAAACAATTCAATTGTCCCGATTCCGTGAATCGTCTTCCATTTCTTACCTCATCCATGTAAACCATCCATATTCCACTTCGCGTACCCTTTCTTTTTGTCCCTTCATCGTAATCTTTGGAGTGGAGGGAGGAGAGGGTCTCCTAGACACCAAAACAAGCCCAGGGATTGCACCCCAACAAGCTCAGAGACCTTAAGGTGAGTTGGATAATGGATTTAGCCCTAACTTTCCATGCACTACACAAGAAAGGGGCTTTTTTATGGTGTTCTGAAGGACCCGAGACCGTCGTGTTTTCTTCCTTCCTAGTTGGAGAGAGGTGTTGCACATGATTGCATGTTGTATGTTAGCTTGTAAGGCATTGGGTATGGTGGCTATGAGTGTAGGCGTGGGGTTGCATTTGGGTTGTGCCTAGCGTTCCTGCCCGATTCCATGGTGAATTGTGGCGTGCATGATTTACAACAGTGCTCTGTCTTGTGTGGGATTAATTGATCCCAATAGAAGTTTTGGTATATTGGGATAGAATTTGGGGGAAAAGGGGATGAAGAGAGATTAAATTCATTTTGTCACTTGTTGAAAGAGTTGGCATTGTATAAAGCAATGTTTGATTGTTTTGGGTGTACTACAGTGTGGACAGAGAGGGTACGAGGGAGGAGGGAGAAATTGATAGCAATTGATGACTTGGATGAATCTGTATGCAGAGCATGAAGTCTTGTGTGCAGATTTCAAGGGGGCTTTGTGCAATGCTCTTGTGCATGTATTGCCAATGGAACTGGACATTTGGGTATTTCTCTTTCCACTTTGGTTTGTGTGTGGCAGTTGGTTCATCAATTTCAAGAAATACCTCGTAGAGATCATGAGGGGTTGACTTTTGTTTTTCCACAATTGGTAATTCGGGATGTCCTGCTGGTGAGGTATTCCTGAAAGTATTCCCTCTTGGACATAGACTGGTGTGTTATTGGAACCATGAAGGGGTCAAGGACTGTCCCATGGATGTTTACCTGGATTACCTGTGGTGGTACAAACTTGAAGTGGTGCATCCCATATTTGATTATCTCTTCGGTATTGTTTGTATATAATGCCTAGAGGGAGTCCGTCTAAGGAGGTGAGGGTGATGTATGGTGTGTATTTCTTGGGTCTCTTAAGGGTGGCAGGTTTGTCATGATGGCAACCCAACTGAAGGGTAATTTCTGGCAAACTTTTTCAAGGACTGAAAGTTGTCTTCTTCTCGGTTTTTTTCCTAAAGATTTTCTTAGTTTATTCCTTTGTTATATGTGACAGACCTAAATCTCCTGATTCAGTAGAAAACACTCTTGCAAGGGAGTGCCAAAAGGTTGATTTTTCGGGTTAAGAAGGTGTCAGTTGTAGGATATGTATTTGAGGATTACATCCGGCCAGGTTAGGTTTGGGGGGGGTGGATGTTAGGGCATGTTGCAAGGAAGTAGGAGAAGTTTTTTCACCATCCAATATTGATGTTCAAAGAGCAAAGGTCAATTATTGCCGGGTGAGAAAGGAAAGAGTGTCCCTTTTTGGGTTGGCCTTGTGTATCCAGTACTGTTTGTTTCCACTTGTCTCGAGAGGGTTTCAAGAAATCGTAGACCTATTTTGCACACTGGGCCCTTCTTAGATCTTGTGCCCATTTGGCACAAAGACTTTGTTCCAACAATTGGACACATAATGGCTTGATGAGTTTAGAGGTGTACACGTTTCCTTACACAGAGTCCCAGATGACTCTGTGTGAGAATAGAAACTGGGTAGTTGAACTGATGAGGTTGTTTTGAAGGTCATCTGGTGAGGGGAGGGTGTGAGAGTAGTAGAGGAACTTGGGGTTGAGGAAAGAGTTGATGGCGATTACTGTAGGTCGGATTGGGCTTTGAGAGTTGTTCCCAAGATGAATTACAAAGTTTATCTTGGTAAGTATAGGCTCCCATGTTGACCGTCCTTTGGGTACAAAAACAAGTTGTATTCAAAGGGTAAGTACTGAGCGATAGGAAACTAGGTATGGTGGTCTAGTAGGGATTAATTGGTGATTGCCGATGGGAAACATGACAATTTTAGTGGGACTTGATTTAAGAACGATGTGATTGGATACTGTTCAAAAGAGTTGTTGGGTCTGGCTGAGTTAGTGAATGGACCGAATCACTAGGGTTGTGGTGCCATATCGTGCGAAACGTGGATGGTCGAAAGACATTGAGGGCATTCCAAAACGCGGATATTGGTTCCATGTCGTAGATGAAAAGAAAGCGGGCCTAGAGGGTATCCTTGTCTAACCCCTGAATGCAAGGTAATGGGGGTAGAGAGGTGTCTGTTGATGACAGGACGTGTCGTGGTGTTCTTATGAAGTAGTTGAATCCACTTCATAAATTTGAGCGGGGTGCCGAGATGGAGCAACACATGCATTAGGTATGGTGTACGGAGGGTTTCGTATGCCCTTTCACATTATGCACCAATGTATTAAAGTTGCTCCTTGCTTTAAATGGTCCAATGTTGGATGTCGTTGAGAAATTGTGTGTTGTATGTTCGTCCCTTAAAGCAACCAGTTTGTTCTAGGTGGATGATGTAGGGCAATGCCCAGTTTAGATGAGTGGCAAAAAACAATTCTGAGACCTTAGTAGTACTCTAACTTGAGAAGCAAGATTAGTCTATGTTTAGCGATGTCTGGTGGGTTTTGTATATGTTTGGCTTTGGTTTGGTGTACCACTTGGTATCAGAGTGTTAAAGAAGTAGCCGATGACTTTAATCCAAGGTGAGAACCTCAAAAAAAGACTTCAAAACATCTCCATCGTCTAGAAGATTGCAGAAATTGTGAGAGGATGGTGAATAGAGCAAGTGCACCTGACGACAAGCAGTTGTAACTTGGAAAAACCTTTGGTGATGGAGGATGAGTAATGGGTAGTCCACGATGCTGTCTAAGTGAACCTGGTAGTAGTGGCAGGCTTTGTAGCGAATGCAGCAGCTTTGATAACTCCAATGGCCAATCCATGGACGGAACCCTTAGGCTTGGAGAAACCTCTTATCCCTGTTATTGCCTGTCAGAGTGACACATGCTACGATCGGAGGCACTAGCCAACAAGCTCTCATCGATGAACACCTAGATTAGAAATTATCAAGACTCTAGAGTCTCAATAACCATATGTTCCAACAACTCAATGCATCTTTGGAGGAGCTTTGGAACACACACACTTGGAAAGAAATGCTCATTGAGAGGAACAACCAACTTTCCATTGAACCCAGAATTCAGCCAAACACTTACAGAACTTTGATCATGTACATTTCAAAGGACCAATGGTTTGGATGTGGCTGACCATTTTGGAGGTGTGTTTTACTGCTTCTGAGATCAACAGCAATGAAAGAAAATTGACCACGTGGCCTTGTTTTTGCTAGGCATGGCATTGAGTTGGTTGTTGGGCCTATAGTCTATCACATAGTTGGGTATCAGGAGACTGGCGGAGCTGGATCAATGTCTCATGCAGCCGCCCTCACATCATGGACCAAACACATTATACATCTTGAGCAGATAAATATGACATTGCATGAATCTTTCAATCCACAAAAAAATTGGATGGATTTTGCAGGCTCCTCACTTGCCTCGGAAAACAAAATGAAAAATGTGACACATGGTATAAGCTTCAACGCTTGCGTGAGTATTCTAAAATGACGGAGTACCTACCAGTGGAAAACTAGGCAACAGGTTTGGGCAGCAACGTTTTTGATGCAGCGTGCGGGCTTCCACACTCGTTGCTTAAGTCTGCTGCCCCCTCAGTCTGCTGCTCTAGAGGCTAAGTCTTGAATCTCTGGGTTTGTTACTCAGAAATGCGCATGCCAGTGTTAGCGCCAGAAACCAGCTGAAAACTGAAAGTGACTGATTAAGAATGAAGAATAAGCAATAGTGGGAGACCCCTCCAAGTTCTAACTCCTCTCCACTAGTGTACAACTTGTTACTCAGCTAACCAGCCAATCAGAAAATAGTCCTAGACCTATTTTCTGGAAGGCAAGGTTTTCTCGCTTGGCCCTGCCGACAGCTCAAAACCCGGGCGTTGTCCGTTTTTTCCTGACAACTGGACCACACCATAATACCAAGGCTGCAAACACAGTCGTGTGGTCAAAATCAGCTAGAAAAACAGCAGCAAAGAGTTATGGCTGCCCAAAACCAGGCAGTGCCTACGATGGTTCATGGTGCCAAACAGTGCCACGCAACAAGAGACATGGATCCTAGGAAGAGCATGATGCTACAGACACAATGGCACAGTCAGAATCAACACTGGGTGCATGCATACAGCATCTGCAGTGGCAGTGACCGCCGGTGCCTCTACCGCCGAGGAGGCCTACTGATGGAGCTTCACACGTTGCTGGAGGAAGGAGGCTCCAGCGATCTGCGAGTAGGCTTCACAGTCCGTCGGCTCCACCAAACGACTCACCAGCAGCATCGAGTCTCGCCGTCAGTCATCTGCATGCCGATGCATACAAGCCGGGAGGACACAACAGAGCAGAATGAGAGATGCGCAAAAACCAATACTCCCCCATGACTCATAATGCACATGTGCAGGCAGAGACATAGTCAACAACCACACTTCCCCATGGCACGCAGAGACGTAGGCAGGGACAATGAGAGTCACTCACAGACGCACCCCAACCGAACTCACAGCCCTCTTGAACAAGGCGCGCTTCAGTGCCTTGGTCAAGAACAAGTCAGCCAGCTGCCGTGCTGTCTCAACCCACACAATGCTGATGCTTCTGTCATGTAACAACGAACGCACATAGTGATACTCAATGTTGATGTGCTTTGTGCATGTGTGATGCACTCCGTCATTGTCGGCAATGGCCATGGCACTCTCATTGTCAGAATGCAGCGTGATGGATGCGACGGACTGACGTAACTCGGACAAAAGACGATACAACCATACACTCTCACATGCGCCTGAGCCAAGGGCCACTCAATCTCAGCAGTGCTGCGTGCAATGTACCCTTGCTTGCCACTTCGCCAGGATACAGCCGTGCTGCCGATCAGAAAGATCCAGCCTGTACGACTCTTACCGTCTGGACTGCCGGCCCAGTAACTGTCGGTTTACCTCACCGCGACGACAGACGACTGGCGGCAGAACATGAGACCTTGCTGAGGAGTCAAGACGACGTAGCACAGTACTCGGATCACAGCCTCAAAGTGCAGGTGACGCAGCTCCTGAGAAAATTGAGCTAGGAAGATGATGGAAAACGCGATGTCTGGGCGCGTCGTCGTCGCGAGGAACATTAGTGACCCGATGACTCATAGATACGTGGTCACGTCATCTTGCTCTCGCACAACGGTTGGGTCAGGACGCTTTAGCTTCACCTGGCCATCAAGTGACGTGGGTGAAGATGCACTAGGATGAGGGCCAGGTCCTCGGTGAAGCGAGTGGACAGAGTCATCACATAGGAAGCCTGGTGGACGTGCAGGATGCCCTGGGAGCAATCATGCTCGAGCTCCATGCCCAGGATGCCTCGGGCAGACCCCTGATCCTTCTTCTGGTCGGCGGTGTGCATCAGGTTCTTGATGCACTGGATGGCAGCCATGTCTTGCGATGCAATGAGGAGATCGTCGACGTAGACCAGGACATCGGTGAGGGTCTGGCCTCGTGCGGTGACGTATAGTGCGGGGTCAGTGGTGCTGCGCTGAAGGCCGCAGCGAAGGAGCGTGCTGCTGATCTCGTGGTTCCAGCACCGAGGCGATTGTTTCAGGCTGTAGAGGGCCTTCCGCAGCCGCCAGACTCTCCTAGTGCTATTGTCAAAGCCTGAAGGCTGCACCATGTAGAGTACCTCACCCTCCAATGAACCATGGAGGAAGGTGTTGCTCACGTGCATCTGATTCACCTCCAACCCATGTTGGGCAACCAGACTGAAGAGCACCCGGCTCGTGGAGAACCGGCCAACTGGGACAAAGATCTGTTCGTAATCAACTCTAGGGACCTGAGCAAATCCCTTGGTTGTGAGGCGGTCCTTGTACTTGTCTAAGGATCCGTCGGGCTTCCGTATGTGCCGAAAGACCCACTTGGCACCGATGGCCTTCCCGCTTGGAGGGAGGTCGACGAGGTCATACACGTGGTGCTGCCGGATAGCAGCGAGCTCGTTAGCGCAGGCAACATCCAAGTGTGCGGCCTCAGGAGAGGCGCAAGCCTCGCGCAAGGTGGCTAGGTCCTCCGGGCGTGCTATGGAGCAGACTGAGAGAGCATGTGCATGTTGAGCTCTAGGTGAGATGCGTGCAAGTGCAGCCATGACAGCATGCTTATGCTTGTTATGAAGCATGACGTAGCCCAGTGCAAAGCTATGGTGAAAGTCTACAATGATAGCCGAAGTGGTTAGGCCGAGGGCCTTGGTGCCACGGTCCCCACTCACGACTGTAGGAGTTGAAGAGACACGTGGAGTGACAGGGGGCGGAGACGCCAGAGTGCAAGGTGCTACGGCCTGCACGCTCGCTGATGGCCTGGGTCGGATGCTGCCGACTGGGCCACGCGTGTAGCGCGATAGGGAAAGAGATGGCCTCGAGTCTAATGGGTCAACAGATGCAAACTGGGCTACTGGCCCGGAGGGATTAGCGGACGCGATTGGGGCTGCTGGTCCGGAGGGGTCAGCGGACGCGACTGGGGCCGCCGGCCCGGAGGGGCCAGCGGGCGCGACTAGGGCGACTAGCCTGGAGGGACTAGTGGAAAAGAATTGGACCGTCGGCCCGGAGGGGCCAGCGGGCGCGACAGGGGCGGCTGGCCCAGAGGGACCAACGGACACGACTGGGACCGCCGGCCCGGCAGGACTGGTGGATGCGACTGGGGACACCGGCCTGGAGGGACCGGTGGATGCCACTGGGGCCGTCGGCCCAGAGGGACCGGTGGACGCGACTAGGGCCGCCAGACCGGAGGGACCGGTGGACGCAACTGGGGCTCCTAGCTCGGAGGGGCCACCGGGTGTGACGGAGGCTGCTGGCTTGGAGGGAGTAAGTGATTTGCCACCTGGAAGCGGTAGGATGGAGGACGGACTCACCACTCTCCCACGCGACGGGAGGGACACAGACAAGCCGGAGCAAAAGAGATTGCGCGGAAAAATTTCCTCAAGGAAGAGGGCATCACAGGACTCGACAATGTAGTGTCGAGAGGGATCCCAAAAGCGTCAAGCCTTGTACTGACGAGAGACATCGAGAAAGGTGCAAGAATGCCCGCGGGGGGCGAGCTTGCCTTCCTGCTCCAGGGCGGGCAGCCATACGATGGCTACGCAAGCCCAGACGTGAGCAGGGCGGAGGTCGGCACGTGTACCGCACCAGTGCTGGTACGGCATGGACTGGCGGGGACGGGGTCCGTGAGGAATCCGGTTCCAGACCCACGTCATGTAGGCCATGGCTTCAAAGTAGAAGTCACCGGAGAGGCCAGACTTAACCCGCATGGAGCAGAAGACATTGGCCATGGTACGTTTCCACTACTCGGAGACGCTGTTCTGGGCGAGCATGTAGGACGTGGACGTCTCGTGGTAGATACCGCGAGAGGCAAGAAAAGTCGTGGTCTCACCCATGTCCTCACCACCGCGATCGGAGCGAAAGCGGTGAAGGGATCGCCCACTCTCGCACTACGCAAGGACAATCCACTCTTGAATGGCACGGGTGATATCGCTCTACTTCCGAAGGCAGAATACCCAGCGGTAGCATGAGTAGTCGTTTGTGAGGGTGAGGAAATAACGACCATGCTCTCCGACGGACTCTGTAGGGAGAGGATCCATGACATTGGAATGGACCAGGTCGAGAGGGGCGGATGCACAGGAGGAGGACAGAGGGTATGTGGACTGGTGCATCTTGCCATGAGCGCAATCAACGCACTCCGTGGGGCACAACAAAGGGAAAGTCTGAGAGTCAAGGCCCTTGGCTGGCTGGGTGCCGAGCATGCTGTCGATGGTAGTAGAGTGGACGTGGCAAAGGCGGCGGTGCAGGAGATGGGTGTGCCGCAGAGAGAGTGTGCTGGTAATAAACACATGGTCTATGGTGGCCGACGGGGAGGGGACAGAAGGAGAGGGTGACAAACGGGGCACGTGCCACACGTTTCCACTGGCGGTAGCGTGAAGAACGACAAGACCGGACGGACGCAACGATACAGTGCCAACACCATGCGGGTGCACAACATCCATGCTCATGCAGTTAAGGGCAATAACGTACAGGAGGCTGAGCTCAAGACCGGGGAAGGAAAGGACATCGGTCAGGAAGACATCACCGGCAGGATCACGGAAACGAACGACACCAACACCGCGGACAAGTAACATCTGGCCGGATACATCGCCAACAGGACCAAGCATACTGAAAGCCTCACGAGAGGCCTTCATGTGATGCATGGCCCTCGAGTCCATGATCAAGGTCTCGGCCGGTTCCTGGACCGGAGTGGCCTGATCGCTAACGGTCACATGGCAGCATGCAAGAGATGCGGACGTGGTGGAAGGGGGCGCGAAACGAGAATGCCAATCAACAAGCCACGCGACGTCATCACGGAGGGGGACAAAGTAGAGAACGGGAAATGGCAAAACAGACGAGGAGGCAGAATACGATCGTAGCTCAGTCTTGGTCATGCAGGGCGAGGGGGACGAGCAGGAGGTGACGCAACTCACACTTCCCTGGGGGGGAGGGCGAGGCAAGCCAAGCTGGAGCTCAGTGAACTGCTCCAACTGTCGCTCACGCGTGGAAGGCCCGGTAGTATAGACTGAGTGTGGAGTGACAACGCCGGAGCCCGGATAGAGGGAGGACGACACCGATGAAGGGAACGGGGGCGCCGACGGCTACAAGTGATGTTGCTACGGAGTTGGCGCCTGCGGGACCGATGCGGCAGTCAGAGGAGCGGAGCTACTGGACGATGTTGGGGCGTCAGGGCCAGCGACAGCAATTGCGGCAGAGGCAAGACGGTGCTCCCGCTGGTGACGCATGGTGGCGATGACGCGCGCCTCGTCCGTGGGCAGTGGGAACGTAAACCACCCATGCCCGGGCTGGCCACAGTTGGCAGAATGAGCCACCACCGCTGGACCCGGTCAGCCGCTGCTGCTGCTGACCCTTGTCCTTCTTGCTCTAACGTTTCTTCTTCCCCGGCGACGAAGAGCCGGTACAAGTAGCTGCTGCGGGGGAAGCGACGGCCGCGGAGGCAACGGCAGGGGAGGCTAGAGCCTGTGTGCGCTGAAGGCGAGACTCCATATGAGCTTCCTCATTCCTGAGGAAGAGCTCGTATGACCAGGGCATGAGGGTGCCCTGCGCCGCCATGGTGGAGAGGACATCCTAGGAGTAGTGCATGAAGACGTCCGCGTATGCTATAGTGGCACCGCGCTTGATGGTGTGGAGGGTGGCCACAAGGGGTGGAGCAGCGGTGCCGAGGCGACGAAGGATGTCTTCAGCTCGTAGGCGGTGATTGTCTCGGTCTTCCCCATGTGGAGGGAGTTGAACTCCCGGAGCAAACGGCTGGTCTCAACCTCGCTGGACAGGCGATGGGACCAAGTAAGGACGTGCCATGCGGCTACAGGGTCTGGGACGCTGGTGGCGGTGAAGTCGCCACGAAAGGGCTCTAGGGCTAGGCGAGAAGCCAGAGGAGCGATGGATACGAGGGTGCAGACGGTGCCACCAGCGTCATACAGCTGGTCGGCCTGGGTGGAGTCGTACGGAAGAGTGTAGTATGCCCACATGCCCTCACCCTGAGCCCAGAAGCGGAAGCTGAGCTCCCAACTCCAGAATTGCTCGCCGGCCTGAAGCGGCGGGGGCGGCGTCTCAAAGGCCTTTTGCCTGCGGCCGCCACCCAGATTAGGGCCAAGGACGGAGGTCACTGACTGCAGCTGGTGTTGAGTCTGCTATAGCGCTAGGTAATGTGTGGCAATAGACACATCGAGGCTTGCGTGCCCAGGAGGAATGAACGGCGGCAGAGCACCGGTGGTCGTCTGTGAGGCTAGTGGCTATAGTGCTCTAAGCTGCTGCGTTAAGGCGGCAAGCTATTGTTGAATGGTAGCTAAGGGATCAGTGGTGTTGGCGACGACGCCTGTTGGCTACTTTTGCTGTTGTTGCCGTTGATACTACTGATACTGCTACTGCTGCTGTTGCTGCTGTTGTTGCTGCTGCTACTGCTGCTACAGCAATTGCACCTGCAACTGCTGTTGTTCCTGGTCCTGCTACTGCTGTTGTTATTGCTGCTACTATTACAGCTGTTGCAACTGTTGCAAGAAAAGAGGGGGTAACCCCCAGGGGTCCGCCCAACAAGGAGGACCCCTCCCCACGGGGGTTGTTAGCCATGGTTTTGGTGCCCCCTCTCTTTGTTTTTTTTGCTTTTGGTTGCTGTTGATGTCAATAGTGACGTCAGCCTAGGATTGTTGGCGTCATCAGATGCTCCGACGTAATCTGTTACTACTACTATAAAGTTTCTTCCCCATCCCTCTGCCCAATTTTTGTTTCTGATGACATCATTAGTGATGTTAGTAGCGACGTCCGAGGCTGGATGATGATGTCAGCAACGGCTATGGTTAGGGCCGCTACTGCACAATTGTAGCAGCTGCCATTGCTGATTCCGCTACTACTAATGCTGCTGCTGTAGCTACCGTTGCAGCTATTGCTGCTGCCGCTACTACTGCTACGGCTACTGTGGCAGCAGCAGCTACTGCTACTGCTTCTGCTGTTGCTGTTGCTGTTCTGGCTGTTGTGGCAACAGCAAATGCTACTACTGCTATTGGTGTTGTTGTTGCAGCTGTTGCCGTGTAGGTATTACTGCTACTGCTATTGCTGCTGTTGTTGCTATTGATGCTTATTGATGTGACTGTTGTGGCTACGGCAACTGCTATGGTAGCTACTGCCGGGGTGTGGGAATTTTTTACTACTCCTTTTTTCTTCTTCTTCTTTTTCTTTCCCTTTGTCTGGCACAGTGAACGTCGCTTCTCATTGTGGGCAGCGGGCTGCAAGCAGCGAGCTCACTGCTTGTTGCCAGCACCTCACTTCTCGTAGCAAGCAACGGGCTCACTACTTGCAGCCCGCTGTTTGCGGTGAGCTACGGGCTGCGAGCAGTAGCAGCTGCTACTGGCTGCTGCCTGCTACTGCTCAGTACTGCTACAACTACTGTCGGCTGCTGTTAATGCTCACTGCTGCTTGCTGCAGCAGCTATTGTAACTTGTTGCTACTTCTGCTCACTATTGCTTCTGTTACCCGCTATAGCTACTGTTGCTACTGCTACGAGATGTTATTGCTCGCTCCCGCTGTTACTTCTTGCTACGGGCTGCTGCTACTGTTGCAAGCTTCTAGGAGCTACTGCTGTTGCCGATAGCTACTGCTGTTACAAGCTGCTGCTGTTGCCGGCTGCTGATCCTACGCGCAGATTTTGCTGGCTATTGCTGCCACTGCTTGCTGTAGTTGCCTACCGCTGGTGCTGTTGCAAGCTGTTGATGTTGCTCACTTGTGCCAGTCACTGCACCTGGGTGACGTTGCCACGTGCGTCGTTGCTCGCAGGTGTCGGACGTGGCCTCCCCGCTCATCCCCTCGTGTCACGGATAGGGGTCAGCGCTGCCGAAAAAAATCCGACAGCATTTTTCCTGGCCCAGTGGCCGTGGGAAAAAATCGGACACCGCCACCAGAGGGGTTAATGCTACCGGAAAAAATCCGGCAGCATTTTCCTTGCACTGGCGCATATGGGGATCCGTCGGAGTTGTCTGGCACATGTACGCCAGTCTTTTGCTACTACTGCTATGCTCTAGCTGTGATACCACAATGGAAAACTAGGTAACACATTGGGACAGCAGCGTTGTTGATGAAGCGTGCAGGCTTCCACGCTTGTTGCTTAAGTCTTCGACTCCCTCAGTCTGTTGCTTTGAAGTCCAAGTCTGGAAGCTCTGGATTTGTTACTCAGAGATGCCCCCGCCAGTGTTAGCCCCGGAAAGCAGTTGAAAACGGAAAGTGACCGATTCGGAATGAAGAATAAGCAACAATGGTAGACCCCTCCAAGTTCTAGCTCCCCCCCACAAGTGTAGAACTTGTTGCTCAGCTAACCAGCCAATCAGAAAATAGTCCTAGACCTATTTTCTGGCAGGCAGGGCTTTCTCACTGGGCCCTGCCAGACGCCCGACTGCCCACATTTTGGACGTCGTCAGTTTTGCCTGAAAACAGGACCATACCATAATACCGATGCTGCAAATGTAGTCGTGCAGTCAAAATCAGCTAGAAAAAGAGCAGCAAAGATTTATGGCTGCCCGAACGCAGGCCGTGCCTACGACGGTCCATGATGCCAAACAGTGCCACGCAACAAGAGACATGGACCCTAGGCAGAGCATGATACTGCAGAAGCAATGGCATAGTCAGAAACAGTACTGGGTGCATGCAGATAGCATCTGCGGTAGCAGTGACTGCCAGCAGCCCGACCGCCGAGGAGGCCTGTCGATAGAGTTGAGCACATCACTGGAGGGATGAGGCTCTTGCGAACTGCGAGTAGGCTTCAGCGTGCGTCGGCTCCCCCGAACGACACTCCAACAACGTGGATTCTCGCCGTCAGTCATCTGCACGTCGATGTACACAAGTCGGGAGGACACAACAGAGCAGAATGAGAGATGCGCAAAAACCAACACCTATTGCGTTTTCGTGGAATCATTACTGGTAGTGACCATGTCTCTGATGATCCCTTTTCCCACTGTAACAATGGCATGAAACGAGACATTAGGTAAGAATTTCTAACATTCGGCATTTAAGATGACCTTTCGCAAATGATTGAAGCATGTGATCACACCGACAGCGTCGATTACAAATGCAAGATGTAGGAATCCAAGGATTGACAACTCAAGAGGCCACAACCCATGTTTTGGTGGCATGAAGTCTTAGTCGACAGAACCCTCGTCTCTGATGGAAATCGACGCCATCGATTAGCATGACCAATGTATGTATAGGACTTGTAGGAAGTCGGATCAAAGCTCGTGAAATTGTCGCAAGGGACAAAAACATGCCAAAACGAGGGGTAAGTGACATAGAAAAAAGAAGGTTTTATCAGATACCAAATGATAGAAGTAGATGGCAAGCCTCTTGCCCGGTCGGAAGATTTTGTGTCAACTGATCGCCCATCTGAATGGCTCGCAACATTACAGACGAGGGTTCTTGAGGTCACAAAGTTTGGTGAGGAGTACACGTATGACCAACCAAGATAGTGCTACGAGTACAATTGAGGGGTTGTAAAAGTTGTACAACGGTATCGGCACTACTAGATGGAGGAGTTTTCTCACTGTTTAAGGGAAAAGGTGGTTCAAAAGTTGCGTTTGGACGCCAAACCAAGTATGTTTGAAGAAGAATCTTAGACGGACAACTCGAAGATTCGTCCACTTTGAGAACCACTCCAAGTGCAAATTAGAGAACTGCATGATGTAATGCTTTGGAGGAATTGGCCAACTTCAAATTTCAACGTGACAACATCAGCCTCGTCAACCGGTTCTTGAAGATGTCACACTTCATCTCGATGACAAACGCACTCATGGATGAGGGAACATTACAACTGTTCGTCAACAACATAGTCTAACTACACAAAGTCCTCTCCTCCATCACCAACGACAAGGATGGGCGGTTCACTTACAGATTTTGACACAAGACGATGACATAGTTTGGCAGTCGGATCTAGCTATCGATGACCTTCCATCCCCAAACTCACAATCAGACTAATTCCAACTATCAGACAGTAGACCATCTGCTCCAAACTTTGTGCAAGCCACATGGCACTGATTGGGCCGTGAAGTTGTCGACTGCCAAGCTTACATGGAACTCATTGACATGTGCCGCAATACGCTTTGCAAGAAAAGATTGGGTGAGGAGTGGATATCATTCTAAAACAGGAGGCAGGTGTTGCACGCAAAGCGTGCATAGGGTAACATAGTAACCGAGCAAAAGCATTAACATTGGTATCTCTTAAGAGGCTAAATAATTGCTCGCAATCTGGACCACATAATGGAAGGTTTGCCATGAGAATTTACTTCATCCATGGAAACAAAAACTGGTTGTAAATGGACTGCCAAACTGTCACCCGCATTCGTTCAAGATATTCTTTTTGTTGCCCATTGTGTATGGTTTAGGCGAACTCTTTCTAAATTACATCAAGCTACGCTAGTTTTTTTTCTAGCTTTTGTGGATGTAAAGGCGAAAAAAAAAACCAAAAAGTGAACGAATGCGCTTGAAAGTATAGTATTATGTATAACAATTCACCAACATAGTGAACAAGAAACTCAAAAGGTACTTCTTCTCTTTTTTATGAATATGGTTTTGGACGGAGTAGTTTTATACCCATCGTTTCGCCAGAAAAAGCTTCGGTGCCCATAGTCGAAAACGAACTGACAATGGTGCCCATAGTCGGAAACGAAGTGACGGCGGTGCCCATAGTCGAAAACGAGATGACATCGATGCCCATAGTGAAAACCGACATGACAACTGTGCCCCCGGTTATTGCACGTCATGGGCACGATTGGTGTATATTTCATGGTTTCAACAAATTAGTCTTTCATTTAAACGTGGATTATCGCACGACTTTGTGCCATTTCGTCGGCGGCCGTACTAGTAATATGAAAACCGATGGACATGGTTTGACACTGCTCCCGAGCTTTATTCATGGGTGTGTTCACATAATGTCGCACGGATTCCACTTCTACGTAAGACCTAGTCATGGTATGCCTCATTGCGTCATGGTATTGTGTACACGAACGGCTCGTTGAAGTTTCCCGGTTTGCAAATACGACCATCGGAAACGCGTCCTAGTCATGCAGTGGATTCCTTCCACGTATTGACAGCCTGTCGCGTTGGACGTTCCACCGATCTCCTGCGTTGCAATGCCCCGCATATCACTCAGGTGGTCCATGCGATTCACACGGCTGTTTCTCAGACGCAAGCCTGAAAAATATTTTTCTTGGTCCCAGGCTTGCGCGTCATCGGGGGGTGTCGGATTGCTGGCCATTGCGGTGCAGTTCGTCGTCGATGCTGTTGCACGCCCTCACAATGGCTTCATGCACCGCACATGGGAGACGATTGCCGGCACGAATGCTATTTACAGCCATGTTTTATGCACTGCATGCCCATGTTGCCGTGCGATGGCGGAGAACACGTACCAGAGACGTGGTGGACCTATCACGTCTTCGTGGTTCCCACCCGACGACTGCGACCTCGACGACACTGACGAACCTTGCTTGACGCAACAGACTTCTCACGACGACGAGGATGCAGCCCCCACAACAGCGGACGGGGCTGCACGCCGTGAAAGTCAGGGTCCACTGCGGATGTCGCGTGTAGGTGGTGTGCACTCTACCAAGGGTCTGCCCCACGGCTCCAACAATGAGGCACGGGCAGCCGACGCCATGGCGAAGACTGTGTCCGATAACATCGCGAGGCCGAAACCCGACCCTGCAAGCAGAAGGTAGCGGAAAGCAGACGTTGACTTCCTGGGCGGCTCTTCCTTCGACACTATGGCAGCATGCAAGGTTGCCATGGAAGAATATGCGGTGGTAAACCGCATGTCCCTCAGGTGGCTCAAAAGTGACCCCATGCGTTTTGTGGTGCGGTGCAAGCAGTACGCCACCAAGAAGTGCCCGTGGGTTGTACGTGCGGGGTACAGCAAAAAGTCCGGTGCTTACAACATCACGTCCTTCACAGACAGCCACCTCTGTAATCCTCGAGTCTCCCGGGGCAACCCAGTGCGCACCACGCGGTGGGTGGTCCGGTACATTCAAGGCACCCTCGCCAAGGACCCTTCTGCTTATGCAAAGGCACTGCAGGCGGTCGTGACGAAGGTCAGCAACACTAAGATACCGTACACCACCTTGTACCGCGCGAAAAAGGCGTGCCTGGAGAAGATGTACGGAAAGAAATCCGAGTCATGGATCATGTTTCCTGGTTACGTGGCCGAGGTACGTCCGCAAGGTGTTGTTGTCGTTTACACCTGTTATCCGCACCGTTTCCTTCCTAATTTGTGTGTAATCTCGTGTCTTCATTTGCGCAGCTGTTGAAGGTGGACCTGCTGGCCATCGCGAAAGCTGAGAAGGACCAGGACACTGGCGCGTTCGACCATGTTTTCGTCGCACCCGGTGCCTGCCGCAAGGGTTTTGAGTACTCGTGCCGAGTCATCGTCATGGATGGAACGCACCTCAAGAATGGTCACAAGCAGGTGCTGCTGATCATGCAGTTCTTCGACGCCAACGACAACGCCATGCTCGCGGCGTACGCCCTTGTTTCAGGAGAGGACGAGCGCAACTGGACGTGGTTCTGTGAGCTGGTGGCAGCGGCCTACCCGTCTGCAGCACTGCAGGGAACAACGATCATCTCAGACCGTGAGAAAGGACTGGCCAATGCAGTGGAGTCCAAACTAGCGGGTGCTACGCATACCTACTGCGCGTGGCATCTGATGCGCAACGTGCAGTCCCGCTACCAGGGCCGGTCGGGGTCCTTGTTCTGGAATCTCGCGCACGTCACAACACAGGAGGACTGGGATGCATGCTTGGCCGAGATGCGCCTACAAGCACCACGGGCTGTGGACTACCTGTTGGGTGGAAACGGCGAGCCGGGCATCCCCAAGGAGCGCTGGAGCCGTCTGTACTGCCCAGTGCCGCGTGGCGGGCACACCACGAGCAACGCCATGGAGTCCCTGAACGGGAAGCTCGTGGAATTGCGAAAGATGTACCCGTACTTCTGTTTTGTCAACCTCCACGTTTTTGTGCAGAGGCTGTGGCACATCCGTCGCAGGATGGCTCACGACGCTGTGGACAACGTGGCGCCGGCTCTGTACCTGAAGGTGAAAAACAACTGCGACAGGAGCCGCGCGTACAACCTGGACTTGGACAGGGACGAGGCCGGACCATGGACGAGCGGCACTGTAGTGCGGGCGGACGGTACTCCACGAGACGTCAACATCAACGGCAAGGAGTGCACGCGCGGCAGGTGGCGTGAATACAGGGTGCCATGCCCACACGCGTGCAGTCTCTTGCTCGAGAATGCACTCAACCCCGTGGCCTACGTGGACTACGGATACCTCACCCTCAACTGCAAGAGGACGTACAACGCGCCATTCCCATTGCTGAAGATGCGACTTGTGAAGCGGGCTGACCCGAAGTGGCTGCAACCTGGAGCACGTCGTGGGCGCGGGCGTCTGGCCACGGTCAGACTTGACCGGTACGCCAAGGTGAAGAAGAGGCACATTTGTGCACGCTGTGGGCAGATGGGCCACGTCCGGCGTGCATGCCCAAACATGGAGGCGCCGATACCAGAAGAGATGGCTGCAGCCCGCGTGGCAGAGCTAGATGCAGAGCGCCGCATGAGAGCGTCCTGCAGGTCAAACGTGGACGCCATGGGGTACTCCGGGGACGAGCCTGATGATGCACCCCCTACTAAGGAGGAGGGAGAGTCAGACGAGGAATCAGAGGAGGAGGGGGAGGAGGAAGAGGAGCAGGGGGAGGAGGAGGAGGAACAGGAGGGCAGGGATGGTGTGCAGGAGGGACAAACAGATGACTCGGAGGGGGGTGAGGAGGGGGATGAAGACGAGGAAGATGAGGGGGGGGAGGGGGGGCAGGAGGTGGTTGACCCCGTGGCAGTGTCCAGTGACGATGAACAGGGGGACCGTGATGCTGCTGAGGACCGTGAAGAGCTGTGGATGGCTTTCCACGCGGAGGTNGGGGGGGGGGGGGGGGGGGGGGGGGGGGCAGGAGGTGGTTGACCCCGTGGCAGTGTCCAGTGACGATGAACAGGGGGACCGTGATGCTGCTGAGGACCGTGAAGAGCTGTGGATGGCTTTCCACGCGGAGGTGGACAGCATCACGCGTTCCTTGGGCCTGTGGTAAGTTTGTTCATGCTTATTCACGCTAAGTGTTCTCCATCCTTTCACTCATGTTCCTATTCCACTTACTAACTCATACCCTTGTGTGTCCTTTGCAGAGCCGACGTAGCACCGTTTGGGACCAGGGAGGTGCAGGCCAGATAACAAGTGGCCCCTGATTGCACCTCTTCCTTAGAGTAGTGTTTCCTTGCACTTTACTCTGGGATGGTACATGTGTTGGGACAATTGTTGGACTTGTTACTACATGGAGCAGTGAGCATGTGCTGTACTGAACATTTGCTAGTCACTGAAGTCCATGTTTCCATTGCCAAAAAAATGCCATGAACGACATGAATTCCCAGTATTTGTGTCTCGAAGTGCCCTTTGTTGCCTTGATGTAGTACTGCATAATGGTGTTCTGTAATTCTAGTGCACATTAGTGACCTTAAAATGATATGCAGTGAATTTCCCTGAAGGAGTTCCGTAGTGTACATATATGCTATGAACAAGTTCATTTCGTTCTCTTTGCGTCAGTTGTTTCAAAGAACCAGAAGATGAGTTTATGTGAACAAGCAGACTTCACTATCATCTTCCTCATGGGAGTTGGTGCGACACTAATGTGTCAGAAACTGTATTCCTATCTGTTGCCGCCAAGAACAACAAGATATGTGCCAATGTGCCACTGTCCACCAACACACAACGACACATGTCAACTGGATTCCTACACAAGTGTAGCAGAGGCAGAGGAGAGTGAATGGGACGATGTCTTGTACGAGGGAGGAGACGACACTGTCTACACGGTTCATACCGATGAGGACATCTTCTATGATGCACTAGGATGTCAGGGACGTCAAGGTTGTGGTTATGACTTGTGCACCTGGCTATGGCTGTGCAGTGTAATGGATCCGAAGTGGTTAGATCCAGCGTGGACTGGGTAGTACCTCCTTCATTATTACTTTCATGCCCACGATTCTCCGTGAAATGATTGAATTATGTCCATACTTTGGATAAGAAAAAGACATCCATGCCCATTATCGTCTGAATATTAAGACAATTGTGCCCATACTTTATTTCGCCTGTGCCATACATTGACAATGAAAGCACAACTTTATGCCCTCAAATGTACTTCACATGAACACAACGTGCCCATTACTTTCGGGAAAAAATGTGTTATGTACCCACATCTGTCTGTTTTATACATCTGCTATGCCCATTGTCGTCAATTGAAAATACCTCGCATGCCCACGACTGTCATTGAAATAATTCTCGGGTGCCCAGAATTCCCCAAGAAATACATCTGCCATACCCAATGTTCTGCATGGAAAAAAGCTCAGATGCCCAAACATGTCAGTGGAATAACACTCATACACCCAGTACTCTCACTACAATAAATCTCACATGCCCAAAGTTGTCGACGGCATTACCATGGATTCCTCATGACGGACTCGGTGGCTCCGACCATATCCACGGCTCCCATGGGTCGGGACAGTTGAGCGGCCTAGTACTTGGCATGGGCACTCCCAAAACCCAGGCCATATGGTACGGAGAAACCGGAGTCTCGACCCATGGTGGTACAATGTAGCCCAACCTTGCGTTGCGTGCGACACAGCGGTCCCACGCCTCCTTCAATGCCACCCATGCCTGGTGTACGGCGACAGGATCCTCCAAGGGAGTACCCCATCCCTGATGTGCCAGGCCATTTCTACGGGCGTCGTTGTCCATGACCTGCAAACATGGTCGTCAAACTTCGGTAGTAGTAGTGAACTGAGCGCATTTTACTATCGGGGAAGCACCTTCAACGCACGGCAAAGGACCGGTTCATCGTGCGAACCGGCACAAAAAGCGGGTCACTTGATGAACCTCTTCGCGTCATCGTCAGTAGACGTCGACACCTGCCGCCGACATCGGGTTCAGGTGCGCGCGGCGTCGGCAAATTCCACCGTGGACCTGGCAGTGTCCTTTTGGCGAGCATTCATTGGCGATGAAAAAGACCTGCTCCGAGCGACACGCAAACGTCTGCTACAACGCACTAGAATCTGTCCACATGCATGAGTCGATGTTGTACGAACTCCCTGCCGCAGAACGGAACACGATAAAACGAACCATCGGCTGCCAAGACAGGCTGTCCACATTCGAGGTTTGTTTACGACATGCAAGTCGAAGACGATTGAATACCTCGAGCGAATACTGGGCACAGTTGTCATTACATTCCGTTTTTGCACGCTCCCTGAAAATCATGGGCATCGATGTCATCTCGTTTTCGACTATGGGCACCGCCGTCACTTCGTTTCCGACTTTGGGCACCGATGTCATCTCGTTTTCGACTATGGGCACCGCCGTCACTTCGTTTCCGACTTTGGGCACCGATGTCATCTCGTTTTCGACTATGGGCACCGCGGATATAAGGAGCGAAACGATGGGCACCGGAGCATTTGTGCTCTATGGTTTTATGTTATGATTAATTTATTTAAATGATATTAACTTGTTCGTGTATTGTGAACATGCTAGTTTCACACGTTCATTATGAGCTTCACTTAATAAAACAGTATCTTTGAGAAACTTGGATGAATCTTGAATGTTTCCTTATTTCATGAAAAAAGACTTAATTATAGGCATAACTTGATTTATTCACCTTCTTGTATGAAGGTGGTTGAATTCATTTTCTTTCAATTGCATTTTTACCGTGCTTGAAGCTGAGAAGATTCCAGGAAGCTTCCTAGCCTTTCTGCTTGCTAGCCTGACAACACGGGTCTGGCTAGTTGACACGCAAGTCATGCAAGGGACAGCAAGGGTAGGGAGAGACACGTGCACTTGTATCTCAAGCTTCAAATGAAGTAAATGCAGAGAGGAATAACAAATGACAGGTCCACAGCATGAATAGCCGCCGTGGCTCACGGCGGGTGGCGCACACGGCGGTGCCTGTCAAACCTGAACCGGCCCAAAACCACTGTTTTGGCCATAATTCTGTGCACAAGCGTCTAAACGGAACGCCGTCTGATCCTACGGATGCACAACAAAAAGACAGACACAACGACTGGTCACACGCCTACGTCCGGGAACAGCCAGAGAGTGTAAGAAAACAAACATGTAAATCAGCCTGGCAGGGCTGTCCACCGAGAAAATCCTGAAGACCTCCAAACGTAGTCCGTGGGCTGTGGGAGCCCTCTGGTGCACTGGGTAGGCTGCCAGGCTGCCTCCAGCGGGTGGAGCATCACTTCAGGGAACTCTGTCTCCAGCTGGGTCCGCCTCAAGGATCTGCACGAGCATGGACACGGCCGAGTGGTCACAACCAACTGTACAAATGTGTATGACTGACAACATCACAACAGAAGCCGGGTTCACGAGTCTCAAGAGTTTAGCATTACGACCAGTTCTGTGAAACAACACAGGGCGAGGCCAAGGGGGAGCAAGTGGAGGACCTAAACGTACAGTCCGCGACCTTTTATCCTAGCATCAAACTGCTCATTCCGTACTATCCGGGGTCTGTCCGGAATCCTAGGTCGATGTCCGTGATTTTTTTCGTCTGGGCCGAACTCACCTAAGCGTCCGTGGACGTGGGGGTGCATACAGTCCGACTGATTCTTGCACCCTGATTGGTGGATATGGCAGAAAAACGACCGATGCACCAATCACGATTTTCTTGAAGCATGTTTTGGCCACGAACCGATTGTAATAGGTTAATATGTAACCAAACTAGTGGTTAGTTTTGAGGATGCTGCTGTGCGTCCGGGGCAGGTCACAAATTTGCCCCAAAATTTGCCTGATCCAGCCCTGTTGTCCTAAGGCTGATGCGGCGAGGTGGGCATCAGCAGCAGAAGCAACACGTTGCGCAAAGGCGGCAGGCGCACTCATCTCGGCACTGACACAGTAATGACTACGTTTCTCAACCCATGCCACGGCGCTTGCTGCGACAGCGTTCTGCTGCGTTGAGAATAGCAACTGCAGTCACCACAGGTACAGGAGCAGCTGCTGCGCTGGTAGCTGTAGCGACTTTACATTCAAGACTGGCTCCAGTACTACATTCCGGGTCTGTTTTGGCTCTTTACCCCAATTCTCCTGCACCCACAGTTGGCAGTTCCACGGGATTGCGCCTATCGCAGTCCGACAGGAAGCTTGTGCACATTCGCTGCCGAACCACGCACCCCTTCACGTCGGCAGCAGTAAGCGTACTCGGCTTTACAGCCTCAGCGGCAGAAGCTGCTGGAGGCGCGGGGAGCGCAGAAAGAGAAACAGGACGTGGAGGGGCAGCGGCTGCTAAGATCTTTGAGACCTTTGAGACGAGAGTAGCGTCTATCGCTGACGCTACATCTCTTGCTGGTGCTCCTTCAGCGGCCGCCGCCGTCACCGCTGCTGCTGCTTCTGCTGCTGCTGCTGCTGCTGCTGCTGCTGATGCTTGTTGCATTTGTCCAGGTTCTGAAATGACAGCAGCGTTGCCTAACTCAACTCATATCCAGCTAGCCTGCAGCAGCAGCAGCAGCAGCAACAGCAGCAGCAGCAGCATACTTGGCAGCAGCAGGGGTTTCAGCGCAACCATTATGCCTTCAGCTACCGCCATCATCATGTCCAGTCTGCCCGGAGCAGCCTGCCCAGTTACCTCTGCTTCCAAGAAGTTTCCCAGAGTATCCTGCTCGCACCATGGTCCTGTCATGATGACATGGCCAACAAGGGAGCCAAACCGAGTAGGGGTCGCGGCAGTGTGCGGGCCCTCACGGCCGGAGACAAAGTCGGCGTCGTCCATGCAAAAGCAACTGCAGCAGCAGCAGCAGCAGCAGCAGCCTCAGCAGCGGCAACATCAGCTATGGCCTAGCCAACGGCGGCGGCAACAGCCACCAAACCGGCTTCAGGCCTGCGCTTCAACGCAGCAAGGCGGGGATGCGGTGGTGGAGGATCCAAGACTAAACCTCGCACCGCAGAAAGTCACGGAGGCAGCCGTGGCAGAGGATCAAAGACGGACCAAGTTTTGTTCGCAGTGTGGTGCTCCCACTCACCACGTTGTGCCATTGGGTACACCCTCCTCTCCCTCTCTCACACGTCAGAGCTGTAGTGACTGTTTCATGGTTTTGACTATCACCCGGTGCCGACAGGTAGCCCTCTCCTTCTCTCCCTCTCCAGGCTCCTTACGTTGCTCATCAGCTACACACCCCTCCCCCGCCTAGTGACCTCCCCTCTGTTGCCCCTTCCACCTATCTGTACAGTTTAAACACACATTGCATTGCAGCAAAGTGCATCCTAGAACATGCTTCACCATGCAACACCATGCCATACCATGCCATGCCAGGCCATGCCATGCCATGTCATGTGATGCCACGCTACACAATGCCACGCCGCGATATGCTACGCCATGCCACACCACGATATGCTACGCCATGCCATGTCTTTCAGCACCATGCCAGGCTGTGCATGCCACACCACGCTACGCCATGACATACCAGGGTATGTCATACCCTGCTATGCCATTCCATTCCAAAACCATCCCATGCCATGCCATGCAATGGCATGCCCTGGTATGTCATCCCATGCAAAGCTCTCATAGGCCATGCCATGCCATGCCATGCCATGCCATGCCATACTATGCCATCTCACACCATGCATGCCAGGCCATGCCACGTCATGGCATGTGATGCCATGCATGCCATGTTGCACCGTGCCATGCTGCAGCATACCATGCCCTGTCAAGCCATGCCATGCCATGCTGTGCCGTGCCATGGCATGTCATGGCCGGTGATGGAATGAGGTGCGTCTCAACTATGTCGAGGGCATTCAAAGTGTGAAGCGATCCTGGACGCCTTGAATGCCATCTTTGTATCGCAGATTTCAGAAAAGTTTCGGAAACTCATGGGAGTTTGTGTGCATCATCAATCATGTGCAGAGTCGCATCCGCACGTCAGATCCAGCTAAAGAATTTTGTCCTTTTTCTTACAGTTGGCAAATGTTTCCTCCATGTAGGATGCCATGTAGGATGCTCTCCCAAAAGCACATCACACAAGCACACAAGCACACAAGCACACAAGCACACAAGCACACAAGCACACAAGCACACAAGCACACAAGCACACAAGCACACAAGCACACAAGCACACAAGCACACGAGCACAC
>SZWC01001047.1:296286-308991 GCA_023375785.1 Penium margaritaceum
AGAGAGAGAGAGAGAGAGAGAGAGAGAGAGAGAGAGCAGTCAAGCATGATGACTTTCTTGGGCATCCTCAAGATTAAGCGATTCCTTTGTGGTTTGGCATTATCTTGATGGTGGTTGAATTTTCCTCCCACCATCTTCACAAAGAGCTTGGAAACCATGTATTACTATCCCAAAGAAGACAAAACATTTGATCACTTCCTCTTGGGTATGAGCCTTTTGTAAAACTGTTTTTGATAGAATGTGAGGACCTGAAAACCCCTGCAATCATCGGTGGAGCCTCTTTGCACAAAAACAGGACGCATGCCACCAGAAGAGAAACCAAAGATTACATAAACTTACCGCTAAGAATTCATTGCTTCTGTATGATAACATCTATGCACTCAATGTCCACACTTTTGAATGAGAACTATAGTTTGATCCCTGAAAATGCTCGTGTGACCATTGTCGAGGAACGCATGCACCCTTCACCCTCTTATGGACCATGCCTCGTGCCCCCCTGACGATGTTGTAAGGAGGGGTAAGCTGCTGGAACATATCCCCAATGCAAAATCATGCTCGATCGCGGCAGGCATTGCCAAACGAGAAAAAACCAGGACATCGAGTCATCGCTCCCTCGCAAGATCAAAACTGATCGATGACCCCTTATTCTTTTTTTAGAAGAGCAAAGCATGCAAAGCCCTACACTAAAACATGGTGTTTGCCACTCAACAAAGATGGGGTCATCACCCGATCGCGATTAAAAAAAAAAACAAATTAAAATTTACAATGGGTCTTCGGTACACCCAACGTGATCTCGTTTTGTAAGGAAACCACCTTCAAATCCTAATCTGAATTAAATTTGAGGTTACGGGTTTTGTTTTCGTATAGGAGCCTGCCGGGCCCCACGGATGTGGGGCCTGGTAGGTTGCCTTTCAATGCATAAAGAGTCTTGAATCCCCAGCACAAACTCTCCACAGTTCAAAGAATTGTTACAAACTCCTGTATCAAGGGGTTGTGGTGTTTTGCATCCCAAGATCATGACATCGTCATGTCGATGGCAGGTGGGAGACGTCATCGACATTGCATCTACGCCCTTGTTATCTTCTTGGCGGTAGTGATATCAACCAGATATTTGAGACATTGTTAAGGTTGCATTCAGGTGTGCATTATGTTCTTGTGAGAATTGGATACAGAGAACTTTCACTCAATGGTTTTTCAAAACAGGGATGTCCCCTTTTCCAAACCAAGTCAGTTTTGATTTTACACACATGGAAATTTGGACTAGATGTCAATCATTCAATGTTTTACTCCAATGTCATGTTCAGTCCCAAGTTGTGAGGCATGGTGAAAAACGTATGTACGATCCTCTAAAGTTATCAACCAAGTCTCTAAATGGAAACCTTTCATCAAGGAACATAGTAGAAGTTTGACTAATTTCGTGGCTATGATACTATGCATTAGTAACTGCCCTTTACCCATACAAAGGCCCTTTGTTGTATAGCACACCCATGTTTGTATGCATTTTTTATCCTACCCGGGGGCAATACCCAAGTCCAAGTCTATGTCATATGGTGATTGCCTGCTCTTTTCCATGCTGTGAATGCACTCATAAATGTAAAAACATGTCTAAATTGCATTTACGTGTTTGAAATCAACTGCCCCTATCATGTTATCCCTCGTTTTTCAGCACACTTAAAATCACCACCAATCTAGCTAATGGCTCGATCAGCGGCCGAGAGGCCACGAGGGCCTCGAGGGCGAGGCTCATGGCCTTGTGCCCTCACCCTCACTCGCCCTCCTTACCAGCAAGAGCCAGCAAGGATGAGAAGCCATACATGATATCGAGATTAATGTTATCGAATTCCGCCTGTTTGGCCATGCTAATCGCCTTGAGCGCTTGGGTGCTTGAATGGGTACGGCCTAACTGGATTCTCGATGGCAAGGTAGGCGTAAGAGAGAAGGAATAGCACCAGCACAAAATCGTCGGACATGCCTTGGATGCGACAATTTCACGCCATCGCAAAAAAAACGAAACTCGAGTTTGTTTTGTACAAAATTTGAGTTTCGAATCCGGAAAATTCATGTGAACTCATGAGTTTGGAGCAATACTCCCCTTGTTTTGGACCCGAGATGAGGAGGTGAGGCAAAAACGGAAATTGGCCTCCTGAGACTTGATGTTCAAGTCTCTTCGTACAGGACGTTGATGACAATTGATCTCAAGTGTGACACAGGTGGGAAAATCCCTTGAGCAAACTCTGGTTACCATTCTGCAAACTCCGACGACAACCTAAATGCAGGAGTTGGAGACACAACCGTGAGAGCAAGACCACAGTGATTTCTAGAGCAAGACGATGCTCCCAACCAAGGGTGCAATGAACCTGGTGGCTAAAAGAGATACAAAATGCTAGGAGCAGCTGCACCAATAGTAGAACTGCCACAGATAGATACGGGCTTAAAACTTAACCGGTTTTTGTGCCATAAACTAGGTTGGAAAGTTGTTGAAGAGCTCTGATTTTTTTGGTAAGCTCCTCTAAGGTTATCCCACTCCTTAGGGGATGAGGTTGATTTCTCTTGGACAAGGTGTGGAGCACCCACCTCCAAAACCATCACTTTCTCCCTCTACTCAAGATGCCCTCCTCTATCCTTCAACCAAAACTGGGACAGTGTTCATCCGTAAGAGAAGGTCATCTTACAGTCCAAGAGGATAAGAAAAAGGGGGAAGGCAATTCTTGGGGAATGCTTGGAGGCATCCCCTTTGTCGTGGGGCAGAAACAAGCCGTCTCCAAGAAGGCAAGAGATGAACCAAGACGTCTCAAGAGGAGGCCAAGGAAGACCAAAAGACAAGAAAGAAGACAAGAGAAGTGAAGGAGGAACACACGAGGGTGGGAACATTAGGTTACAGTTGACCCCCCCTCCCCTCCGCCTCACCATAGGAGCAGTGCTCAAGTGTGTATAGCTTCTTTTTTAGTTTGTTCTTAATTCTGTTCTCCTATGATTTCTACCTTGCCTAGTGTCATGAGTCACAACTTATGGTGTTGCTTGGAATCCATGCACTTGTGCCAACCACGGTGGCACAGAAAAATAGTGTTTTTCTACCACGTGATTGTGTGGACCACAGAAGCCTAGAATGATAGAAATAAAAAATTTAACTGCCCCGCCAATAGTGAGAGCACGGTGAATTTTGCAGATGACACCTCCTCAAGGTTGTGGGATGATCCTCACAACAGTCTTCACATTCTAGGTGCACAGGCGACAAAGTGGTTAGTGTCGGACATTCCAAGAACAACAAGGGCAAGGTGATGACGGCCTCACCACACGCCCTTGGTAGACTCCAAGCTTTGGGAGCCACCGCTACAAGAAAGGTTACCACACCAAGGGAAACCACACTGCCAAAGGCAACTGGCACCAAAATCAGCGAAAGCAAGAAGTATGCGGTAGCCGAAAAAGTGCTCAACGAGCACGCCAACGTACACGTGGTTGACCCCATGCAACAAAGGAGGCACTCGAGGAGGTACACCTGAGCGTGGACCCGAACAAAGAGCATGATGCCGACGATGGCAAAGGCGATGAGGATCGTGATCATCGCCATCGTCATGCGGTGAACTTGAGCCAATCACTCAGGAGGGACAAGGTGCTCGTTGGATCACCTAAAGCTTCCAATAACAGCGAAACTGCCAACAACAGCAAATAGACCGGAAGTAGCCACATAGGAGGCTCCTATGAGCACATACTGGATGATGTCACTGCAAAATCAATTTGTAACAACCACCGGAGGCTTAATGATTTGGCCGCCGAGGCGGTGGGCCACCTCAATATGACCATGGACGATGGAGGTGGGACATCATCTGTAGGAGTAAGGATAAACCCTGACTCCTACGATGTGGTTGCGATGGGCCAGACCAGCACCTACTTGAGCGTCATCGCTAATGGAAGCCTTCTCAGGATGGTGGAACTCTTTGCATGCGTATACGTGAATTGTACCCTCCTAAAGTAGGTAAAGGTGCATGAACAACGTGAGGCCCTTGAGGCTATCACCGTCGCTGTGACGACATCAGAGTCAAGTTTTGCTTTTGCCAACCTATTGGCCCACGTCTTACAGAGTATCACGGAACTTATCTTTGATCGCTAGCTGTAGCACCTGGCTGCTCATGAAGCAAGCCGTCGACACGAGGACCTCGACAAGGCATTGCAGAGCGTGATCCAAGTGCGGATGTAGTAGTGATCGTAGCGAGCCACAGGTGTTGATGCCACCGCCAATGGCAACGATGACTTGCCTACCTTTACGGCTTTAGGGTAGGTCATGAACACGTCCTTCCTCCATAGTGTAGAGGTCGTTGAGAAGGGTGTGAAGTTGACCGGCTAGCTAAATCACAAGGGACACAACCTGCATGTCGACAAGGCACCACTTTGTCAGTGGGACGAACTCGTCACGAAGAGACTTTAGGACAACCTCTTCAAGTACGTGGTCACGGAGTGGAGCATGTAGCAAGCATACCTTGAGTGGGAGCCCATGCTGTGGAAGGCCTTCTGCATTATCATGCACAAGAAGTGCACCCACCATGAGGAGGCATAGCGCTCCTTCCACAAGATTAAGAGCTTCAGGTAGTTGGGTAGATCACTCCTACTTGAGGCCTACTTGATTGAGTTCACTACACTCATGGAGGAAGCCAAAATCTTCACCAAGGGTGATGAGACCCAGACCTTGTAGTGCCCGGAGTCCTTGCTGCTAGAGTACTTGTGTGATGGTCAGGCCAGCGAGTAGCTGAAGGACAAGACCACCATAGTAGAAACCAGCCAAGCTTGGACAAGCTAGAGGGCGTTTGAGACTACATGATCAAAGTACATTTGGCAAACCCAAACCACTACTCTGATGCACAACTGAAGGATAGTGTACAGCAAGGCCGCGACATGCGCATGGACGATGTAGGGGCCAGTGGATCAGCCGGACAGCGGGACGGGGCCAAGGGTAAGTAGCCCACGATCCCTCTGGCAAAGATGGCCAGTGGGCACAAGTTCCCCAACAACAGGCGCAGCCAAGGAAGCGACAATCTGCGGGCAACATATGAGCATTACAATGCAGCATCCAGCGATGGGCTTTACCACAACTGCATACAACCTCACCACTTTAGGGCCTAGTGCCCTCATGCTCCTAGTGGTGCGCAAGAGGCCGCAGTGTTGGCTGTAGTGGCGGTAGTTTGCGGGGATGGCGGAGCTGGAGGCTGTGGGCATGGCCGAGGTTGCGTCAATGGCTCCGGTCATGGTAACGAACACAGTTATGGTGCGGGTTTTTCCCACCCCTGTGTGATGCTAGTAATAATGTTTTTCCCCATGATGATGCATTTCAAAGGACATCTAGATGCTGCTCCTGTGAACATACTGGCTGACACTGGAGGGAATGACTCTTTTGTTAGCCTTAGCTTTGTCCAATAGGTGGTCCTAAAGTACAAGCCATTGAATGGCACAGTTGTCGTCGTATAAAACCGTACAATATCTTTGATTGGTACCTATAAAGCAATAACTCAAGGTTACACGTGGAGTCTCACGTTTAAGGTACTCAACCTTCTTGATCCGTTCAACATTGTGCTAGGCGATCCTTGGATCCGTGACAACAAATTTTGGATGTGCGTTGAATCGAAATGCAAAGGGACGGATTTTTCCCTTTGGATTTGGTTTGAAAAATCCTTTTTGTCCTTGGATTTGTCTAAAAAGTACCATCAAATCTGCATCACGGACGATGTATCAAAATCTGTGTTATGAACACACTTGAGACACTATCAATTCCAAATTTTATGCTTTGGGCTAAAGAATGCCCCAGCAACCTTCCGAGGAGAAATAGACCGAATGTTTGCCAAGCAACACAGCCTGTTTATCTTGGTTTACCTGGACAAAATCGTTTTTTTCTCGAGGTCCATGGAAGAGCACATAGAGCATGTATGCAAAGTCCTTGCAATCCTTTGAGAACATAAGTTCTTTGCAAAAGTGAGCAAGTGCAAGTTTGCACAAGATGAGCTCGCATACCTTGGAGACATCTTCGACAAGGACAAAATCCATGTCGACCCACGAAAGGTGCAAATTGTGGTGGATTGGCTGCGCCCAGAAAACGCTGGGTAGATTCGATCTTTCTTCAACCTTGCAATCCACTTTTGATGGTTTATGCAAAGATATTCCACCCTGTTAGTGCCGTTAACCAGGCTCACGTAGAAAGAAGTGCATTGGAATTGGACACCTGACTACAAGAATACATTTCTCAAAGTGAAATAGGTTCTATCCACAGTGCTCGTCTTAGCTCTTCCGGACGCAACCTTACCATTGGAGGTGCGATGCGATGCATCTATAGTAGGACTTGGAATAATCCGTGTGCAAAATGGAAATCCGGTTGTGTATGAGAGTCAAAAGCTCATCCCTGCAGATACCCGATACACAACTGGCGATCAAGAGCTCCTGCCGGTGGCACACGCTTTCAAGATGTGGTATTTCTACCACAAGGATGATGAAGGGGGTGCGACGGTCGTGACCAGTTGCAACGCATTGGTGGTTTTCCAAATGCAATCGAGCCTATCAAGGCAAAAGGAGCGTTGGAGCAATTACCTGAGCCAATTCTCGTTCACGTAGGAATATCAACCAAGGCACATCAACGTGGCCGATCCACTGAACCATAGCCTATAGCAATTAAAACAACCAACAAAGTTGGTGTCTTTTTAAAACATTTCGACAGCTACAATGGAAACACTTGACCCACATGCACACCTATGGCAACCACTTCGAGAGATTATCCACTAGAACAGCTTTGCTAACAGGATCCGAATGGGATACTGTGTGGATTCGTGGTTCCAAGACTCTCAAAGTATGGACAAGTACGAATTAGTGGAGGTTGGAGGAATCTTCTGAAATGGAGAACAAGTTGTGCTAGACTCGGAGACCTTCAAGAGAAGATTTTCTCCCAATTCCATAGGTTGCCGGTCGCAGGTCATGTGGGACCTCGAAAAACCGGACAAACACTCTCAGACCACTTTAGGTGGCGAGGATGGAGTGTCAATGTTTGTAAGTACTACATGACATGCAACCAATGTCTTCTGAACAAGACTAGTAACAAAAATCCTACTAGACTCCTCCAACAGCTTCCCATCCCTAGGCTCCATGGGAGTACGTCAGCATGGACCTTATGACTGGTCTTCCGGACATGTCTAGTGGCCACGATGCAATACTAGTGGCTGGGGATGTTGTGACGAAGATGACACACTTCCCTCCAACCAACGATGTGAACGTAGAGGAGGCCGCTCGTCTCTTCTCTGAGGGTGTCGTCAAGTACCAGGACTTGCATCTGCGCATTCTCTCCAATCGATATTGAACATTCGTTTGTAAGATGTATGCGTACTTTGGCAACACGTCGCAAACATCGACATCGTTTCACTTCAAACCAATGGATAAACAGAATGCATGAATCGTAGTGTAAAGCACATGCCTTGCATGTACGTGGATCCTGTAATGAATGATGTGGAAGAATTCTTAGCACTAGTAGATTTTCCAGTGAACAAGTCGGTGGGCGATTGCTGCTTCAGCCGTGTATGAATACATATGGCGTGTTTCATGTGAGCCTGTAGGCTCCATACACGGCAGAGGGAATCGTTAAACCACTACCACCAGTCCTTGCTTCCAACGGACAATAAGACGTTCTTTGCGTACTCCAACACCGAGAGCGTACTCTCCGGTCGTAGGTTGTTGGAGAATACCTCGTTCATTGGGCCAGTGTTGGATCGGAGCATGGGAGCCCGAATCCCGGTTGCCCACAAAGGTGGTCAATGATAACTAGAGCGAATGGGCACCTTGCAGAAATCTATGTGTGGCAAGAGGCACGCGACACTCGTGAAAACATTTCATAGGGCGGCATTCATGGAAGACGACCACCCCTTTCCACTGCGAGGGTTTGCAACGATCCCTTTCCATTGCGAGGGTTGGTTGATGGCCAGCCACGCGCTGGCCGCCGGCATATTGGCAGATGGTCGGCTAGGTGGCTGGCGGCCAGTCAAATGACCGGCTGGCCACCCACTGGCAATCCAATAGCCGCCGATTGAGCTAGTTACTCGATTCATGGTTGAGAGGCCACAAGGGCCTCGAGGGCGAGGCTTGTGGCCTCGTACCCTCGCTCTCGCTTGCCCTCCTCGCCAACGAGAGCGAGCGAGGACGAGAGAATCTCGCGAGCGAGAGAGGCGCGAGAGAGAAGGAATAGTGTAGTGATCTATGTATTCGCTCAAAACAATTGTTTTTCATTCTCCCATGAGCACCACCATGATTTTGAGTGGTTTGGGCAAATCACTTTTCTTATTATGAAAAGCCAACCTCAACACAACAAGAAGCATAAAAATGGAAAATGAGCTCGCTCGACTTAACGGGGGGCTCACGTCAAGCACCGAGTTGTACTCAATTGCTGACAAGAGTGCACTCTGACGTGTCAGCAAAGAGACGTGCTCGCTTCACTTACACGTCAAAGTGCGCCGGCCCTAATCAGCCGCAGACACACTTGTTTGAAGCGGCCATCGTTTGACGGCTAACACCTTCAAAGTCAAACACCAATTTCTTAGAGCGGAAAGACATTGAGGAGGACCTGAGAAGGATTGGTGGAAAATTTAAGTATCCAGTGCTAAAATAGGTCCATTATGGGAGAATCAGTACAAAAAATAAGTGAGGGCCGAAATTGGGCGATTTTAAAGATCGCGTAATTCGTTTTGAAAAAGTAAACGAATACAAGAATTAGTATGGTAGTGTCGGCGAGAGATCATCGGAAATGGCTCGCACATGAGGATTTTGTGCCATTGCGTAGAAAATGAAATGAGTTTTGAACGCAGAAAAATCGTGTGAACTCACGATTTCTGAGGAATACCCCTCTTGTTTGGACCCTGCACGTGGCGTTGATGAAAATCGTCCCTAAGAGTGAAAAGAGGGGAAAACCACCTGAGTGAGGTCTTGAAGCCATTATGTGAGCCCTGAAAATGATCTTAGTGTAGAGCTGGAGGCACAGAGAAGGGAGTGCCGCAGAACAGGAGAACACCCTAATCTGGTCATTTGCACATACACACATTGTGGTGATCTCAAGTCTTATGGAATTCCCTTTTCAAAATCGTTACAATTCCCTTGATTTGTCTCACAGGTTTTACGAGGATACATGATAAAGAAAACATTGATAACAGTTCTTTGGAGAAGAATACGCGATCATATTGCTTCACTTTTCTTGAACGGCTCCTTGGAAAGTCCTGCAGCCGAGCTGTCTCACTCCTTGCCACACACAGTACAGCTTGGCGGTCCCTCGTTGCTTTGTAGCGGTTGGTGGACAGGCGTCCGGTTGGCATTGATGTACTTTTTGGTTACATGGGCTCCTACCCTAAGCGGCCCGCCGGACAGCTATGTCCTGCACTCGCCAGGAGTCCGGCTGGTTGATCTTGTCTTGCCACACAGACCAGTTCCGATTGTCGGCATGTCCATGGCGTCGATCGCCTTCATCGTCGCCGTTCTCACATGGACTGAAGGTCCACTTCCAGCTCTGGACCCATGAGGCCGTCGGCCGCAGAAGCTGTTCAATGCATACGCTGTCTAGTGAGTAGGCAGTCCGTCGGTATGATCGTGTGAAACTTCAGAAGCACGCGTGATCCGAAGCAACGCTTTCGCGCGGCAAGATCTGGGCGTGACATTGAAAGCTGTGGTGCTGAAGCTAGCTGAAAACCGCGGGCCTGATCCCTTGCTGCCCCCCCACCCCCCTTTGCGCGATACCGGACGACGTAGCTTCCCTCACACCCTCTTCTCCAACGCCTCGTTCCATGTTCAGCCCTCCGTAACGCACATCCTGCTCCGTCTTCTGTCGCCTCCCCCTTCCCTTCCTGTCCCTCGGCCGATCCACTCCGACTTGTCTTTTCTGTCGCTCCTCATCTTCTGCTGCTTCGTTCTTGCGTTTCTGGGAAACCGAAAAAGTAGGTCATAAGTCACCAGCTTTGGCCCAACACACTCAGTTCATTCTTGAGCACAAATGGCGGCGGATTCGGGGGCAGGAGCAGCAGCAGGAGGCGGAGGCGGAGGCGGAGGAGGGGCGGCGCCGGGTGCCACGTCAGCGCTCCCCGTGGACAAGGTGGTGGTGCACCCCCTGGTGCTGCTGAGCATAGTAGACCACTACAACCGCGTGGCCAAGGACACGCACAAAAGGGTGGTGGGGGTGCTTCTTGGCGAGACGTCGAGGGGGAGAGTGGACGTCACCAACAGCTACGCGGGTGCGTTCTCAGGGAACAATTGCACGGATTCGCCGCGGAATTTTGATCTTTCTCGTGCTGCTGAGCATTGTGGACCACTGGAACCGTGTAGGCAAGGCCAAGGACACGGACACAAAGGTGGTGGGTGTGCTTCTTGGCGAGACGTCGAGAGGGACAGTGGACATCACGAACAGCTGCGGCGGGTGCGTGTGAGGAAGAATCGCGTTGTTGAGAGTCGCGGGCGGAGAGAGAATGTTCTAGACTGCACAGGCTCGTGCTGTGGTTTTTAAGACGCTTGTCCAAGCGTCTTGAACTCGAAATTTCTTGCATGGAGGAAGATTAGTATGAGACTCTGCCATGGTGGACGAATTGTGTGATACTCTCGCGTGGAGGAAGAATGTTCTGGATGGTCCAAGCTCGCGCTGTAGCTTTTGAGACGCTCTGCATGCGAGGTTGAAGAGATTCCAACTCTCGCTCGCGCGTAGAGGAATGATGTTGTGGACAGGCCAAGTTGTCGCTTCTGCCGGGCACAGAACATTGCTGTTGCAAAAGTACATGTTTTGTGAACTCTTTGCAAAACGTCGTAGAGAAAATCTAACCCAAGCTGCTGCTGCCGACGGGGGCAACAGCTTTCTTCCCACACCAATCGCTGAGCAGATCTCAGCAGCAAGTTTCCGCTGGGCACAGAAAACCGCTGAGGGTGGATGGTCGACTGCGTGTGTCACCAGCTGTTGTTGACACGTAGATTTCTGGAGCTTTTTGTGTGACCCACAGCTCTCTAAGCGGGTGCATGAACGATTCTCGTTTCTTCCCCTTCAGAAGGGACTAGTTTCAGGGTCTTTCATCCGAAGATATCGGTTTCGGGATCTTTTGTTGGGAGACAATGGGTTCGGCCCGGAACCTTTCTCTTTTGATGCATTGTTTAAAGTTTTCATTGACTTTGCAAAGTATCTGCAACCATTCTCTTTCGACGCAAGCGTCGAAAAGTCCTGAACCTTTTGGGGTCTTGCATTGGGCCGCCTAAGCTGTTAATAATTCTGCATGGTGGTCGCCTGTGGTGGACTTCCAGAATTTCCTGCGTAGATTTGCGTCAAGAATTCTGTTTTTCTTTGTTGTTTTCGTCATTGTCGTCGTCGCCTCCGCGCCGCCACCGCCACCGCTGTTGTCGTCGCCGTCGTCGTCGTCGTCGTCGCCGCCGCTGTTGTCGTCGTCGTCGTCGCCGCAGTCGTTGTCATTGTCGTCATCGTCGTTGTCTATCATCGTCGTCGTCGTCGTCGCTGTCGTCGACATCGTCATCGTCGTCTCCTCCGCCGCCGCCACCGTCGCTGCCGCGGCTGCTGCCGCCGCTGCCACCGCCGCCGCCATCGTTGTCGTCATCGTTGTCGTCGTCGTCGTCGTCGTCGTCGTCGTCGTCGTCGTCGTCGTCGTCGTCGTCGTCGTCGTCGTCGTTGTCGTTGTCGTCGTCGTCGTCGTCGTTGTCGTTGTCATCGTCACGATGACGACGACGACGACGACAACGACAACGACAACGATAACGACGACGACGGCGACGACGACGACGACGACGACGACGACGACGACGACGACGTCGTCGTCGTTCTCATTTTTGTTGTCGTTGTCGTTGCCGTTGCCGTTGCCCTGTTGCCATTGCTGCTGCCTTCGCGGTCGAAGCTGCCATTGGCGCCGCCGCCGCTGCCATCGCAGCCACCGCCGCCATCGCCGCCATCGCCGCCATCGCCGCCATCGTCGTCGTTATCGTCGTCGTCGTCGTCGTCGTCGTCGTCCTCTGCGCCATCGTCGTCGTCGTCCTCTTCGCCATCGTCGTCGTCGTCGTCGTCGTCGTCGTCGTCGTCGTCGTCGTCGTCGTCGTCGTCGTCATTGTCATCGTCGTCGTCCTCTTCGCCATCGTCGTCGTCGTCGTCGTCGTCGTCGTCGTCGTCGTCGTCGTCGTCGTCGTCGTCGTCATTGTCATCGTCGTCGTCCTCTTCGCCATCGTCGTCGTCGTCGTCATCGTCGTCGTCTCAACCATGACGACTCGTCATGGTCACTATGACGACCCTTCATGGTTGTGGTGGTCATCATTGTCGTCATCGTTGCCATTGTTGTTTTTGTTCATGTTGGTGTCGCCGATGTCGTTGGTGTTGTTGGTGGTTGTCGTGGTGGCGGTGGTAGTGGCAGTGGTGGTGGTTGTGGCAAGAATGGTGGTGGTGGTGGTGGTGTCAGTGTCGGTGTCGGTGTCGGTATCGTTGTCCATGTTGGTGTCGGTGTCAGTGCCGGTGCCGGTGCTGGTGCCGGTGTCAGTGCCAGTGCCGGTGCCGGTGCCGGTGCCAGTGTTGGTGTCGGTGCTGGCGGTGCCGGTGCCGGTGCCGGTGCCGGTGCCAGCGCCGGTGCTGGTGCCGGTGCAGGTGCAGGTGCCAGTGCCGGTGCAGGTGCCGGTGCCAGTGCCAGTGCCGGTGCCAGTGCCGGTGCAGGTGCCGGTGCCAGTGCCAGTGCC
>SZWC01001048.1:9267-25523 GCA_023375785.1 Penium margaritaceum
GGCACAACTCTGGCACAACTCTGGCACAACTCTGGCACAACTCTTGCACAACTCTGGCACAACTTTAGCACAACTCTTGCACAACTCTGGCACAACCTTGGCAAAACTTGGGCACAATTCTGGCACAACTCTGCCACAACTCTGGCACAACTCTGGCAAAACCCTGGCACAACTCTGGCACAACTCTGGCAGAACTCTGGAACTACTCTGGCAAAACTCTGGCACAACTTTGGCACATCTCTGGCACAAATCTGGTACAACACTCGCACAACTCCGGCAGAACTCTGGCACAACTCTGGCACAACTCTTGCACAACTCTGGCACAACTCTTGCACAGCTCTGGTACAACTGTGGCACAACTATGGCACAACTCTGGTACGACTCTGGCACAACTCTGGCACAACTCTGGCACAAATTTGGCACAACTCTGGCACAAGTCTGGCACAACTCTCCTACAACTCTTGCATAACTCTGGAAGAACTCTGGTACCACTCTGGCACAACTCTAGCATAGCTTTTGCACAACGCCAGCACAACTCTGGCACAGATCGGGCACAACACTGGCAAAACTCTGGCACAACTTTGGCACAACTTGGGCACGATTCTGGCACAAGTCTGGCACAACTCTAGCACACCTCCGGCACAACTCTGGCACAACTCTGGCACAACTCTGGCATTACTCTGGCACAACTCTTGCACAAACGTTTCACAGCTCTCGCACAACACTGGCACAACTCTGGCACAACAGTGGCACGACTCTTGCATAACTCTGGCACAACTCTGGCACAACTTTGGCAGAACTCTGGCACAAATATGGCTCAACTCTTGCACAACTCTGGCACAACTCTGGCTCATTTCAGGCAGAACTATGGCACAACTCTAGCACAACTATTGCACAACTCAGGTACAACTCTGACACAATTCTGGCATAACTCTGGCACAACTTTGACACAACTCTGACACAATTCTGGCACAAATCTGGCACAACTCTGGCATAAATCTGGAAAATCTCTGGCACAACTCTGGCACAACTCTGGCAGAACTGTGGACCTACTCTGGCACAACTCTGGAAGAACTTTGGCACAACTCTAGCACAAATCTGGCACATCTCTGGCACAACTCCAGCACAACTCTTTTACAACTCTGGCAGAACTCTGACACCACTCTGGCACAACTCGGGCACAACTCTGGCACAAATCTGGCACAACTCTGGCACAACTCTTGCAGAATTCTGGCACAACTCTGGCACACCTCTGGCACAAATCTGGCAAAACTCTGGCACAACTCTGCCACAACTCTGGCACAACTCTGGACCTACTCTGGTACAACTCTGACACAAATTTGGTTCAACTGTGGCATAAACCGGGCGAAACGTTAGCACAACCCTGGCACAACTCTGGCACAACTCTTGCAAAACTCTGGCACAAGTTTTGCACAATTGTGGCACAACTGTGGCAAAACTTTGGCACAACTCTGGCACAACTCTGACACAACTGTGGCATATCTCTGGCACAACTTTGGGACAACTGTGGCACAACTCTGGAAAAACTCTGGCACAACTCTGGTACAACCCTGGCACAACTCTGGCACAACTCTGGCTCAACTTTGGCACAACTCTGGCACAACTCTGGAACAATTCTGGCACTACTCTGTTACAACCCTGTTACAACTTTGGCATAACTCTGGCACAAATCTGGCACAACCCTGGCACAGCTCTGGCACAACTCTGGCACAACTCTGGCAAAACTCTTGCACAAATCTGGCACAACCATGGCATAACTTTGGCACAACTCTAGCACAACTCTGCCACAACTCTAGAAAAACTTTGGCACAACCCTGGGACAGCGATAGCACAACTCTGGCACAACCCTGGCACAACTCTGGCACAACTCTGGCACAAATCTGGCACAACTCTGGCACAACTCTGGCACAACTATGGCACAACTCTGGCACAACTCTGGCACAACTCTGGCATAACTCTTGCAAACGTTTGGCACAACTCCAGCACAACTCTGGCACAACTCTTGCACAACTCTGGCACAACTCTGGCACAACTCTGGCACAACTCTGGCATAACTCTTGCAAACGTTTGGCACAACTCCAGCACAACTCTGGCACAACTCTTGCACAACTCTGGTACAACTCTGGCACAACTCTCGCATAACTCTGGCCCAACTCTTGCACAACTCTGGCACAGCTCTGGAATAACTCTGGCAAAACTCTGGCAGAACTCTGGTTTATCTTTGCCACAACCCTTGCACAACTCTGGCACAACTCTGGCACAACTTTTGCACAACTCTCGCACAATTCTGGCTCAGCTCTGGCACAACTCTGACACAACTCTGGCTCAACTCTGGCACAACTCTGGCACAACTCTTGCACAACTCTGGCACAACATAGGCACAACTCTTGCATAACCCTGGCACAACTTTGGCACAACTCTGACACAAGTCTGGCACAACTCTCGCAAAACTCTGGCACAACTCAGGCACAATTCTGGCAGACCTATGGAACTAGTCTTGCACAACTTTGGCACAAATATGGCACAACTCTGGCACAACTCCGAAAAAACTCTCGCACAACTCTGGCACAACTCTTGCATAACGCTGGCACAACTCTTGCACAACTCTGGTATAACCATAGAACAACTTTGGCACAACCCAGGGACAACTCTGACACAATTCTGGCACAACTCTAGCACAACTTTGGCACAACTCTGACACAGTTCTGGCACAACTCTGGCACAACTCTGGCAAAAAACTGGCAAAACTCTGGCACAACTCTGGCACAACTCTGGCAGAACTGTGGAGCTACTCTGGCACAACTCTGGCAAAACTTTGGCACAACTCTAGCACAAATTTGGCACAACTCTGGCACAACTCTGGCACAACTCTATTCCAACTCTGGCACACCTCTGACACAACTCTGGCACAACTCTGGAACAACTCTGGCACAACTCTTGCAGAATTCTGGAACAACTCTGGCACAACGCTGGCACAAATTTGGCAAAACTCTGGCACAAATCTGGCACAACTCTGGCAAACCTCTGGAACTACTCTGGCACAACTCTGAAACAACTTTGCAACGTTAGCACAACTCTGGCACAACTCTGGCACAACTCTGGCACAACTCTGGCACAACTCTGGCACAACTCTTGCACAACTCCGGCACAAGTCTTGCACAATTGTGGCACAACTCTGGCAAAACTTTGGCACAAATGTGGCACAACTCTGGCAAAACTCCGGCAAAACACTGGTACAACTCTGGCACAACTCTGGCACACCTCTGGCTCAATGTTGGCACAACTCTGGCACAACTCTGGCACTACTCTGTTACAACTCTGTTATAACTTTGGCATAAATCTGGCACAAATCTGGCACAAATCTGGCACAGCTCTGGAACAACTCTGGCACAATTCTGGCACAACTCTTGCACAACTCTGGCACAACCATGGCATAGCTTTGGCACAACTCTAGCACAACTCTGCCACAACTCTCGCAAAACTTTGGCACAACCCTGGGACAGCGATGGCACAACTCTGGCACAACTCTGGCACAACTCTGGCACAACTCTGGCACAACTCTGGCACAACTCTGGCACAACTCTGGCACACCTCTGGCTCAATGTTGGCACAACTCTGGCGCAACTCTGGCACAACTCTGGCACAACTCTGCCACAACTCTGGCACAACACTGGCACAACTCTGGCAAAACTCTGGCACAACTCTGGCACAACTCTGCCACAACTCTGGCACAACACTGGCACAACTCTGGCAAAACTCTGGCACAACTCTGGCACAACTCTGCCACAACTCTGGCACAACACTGGCACAACTCTGGCAAAACTCTGGCACAACTCTGGCACAACTCTGCCACAACTCTGGCACAACACTGGCACAACTCTGGCAAAACTCTGGCACAACTCTGGCACAACTCTGCCACAACTCTGGCACAACACTGGCACAACTCTGGCAAAACTCTGGCACAACTCTGGCACAACTCTGCCACAACTCTGGCACAACACTGGCACAACTCTGGCAAAACTCTGGCACAACTCTGGCACAACTCTGCCACAACTCTGGCACAACACTGGCACAACTCTGGCAAAACTCTGGCACAACTCTGGCACAACTCTGCCACAACTCTGGCACAACACTGGCACAACTCTGGCAAAACTCTGGCACAACTCTGGCACAACTCTGCCACAACTCTGGCACAACACTGGCACAACTCTGGCAAAACTCTGGCACAACTCTGGCACAACTCTGCCACAACTCTGGCACAACACTGGCACAACTCTGGCAAAACTCTGGCACAACTCTGGCACAACTCTGGCGCAACTCTGGCACAACTCTGGCACAACTCTGGCACACCTCTGGCACAACTCTGGCACAACTCTGGCACAACTCTGGCACAACTCTGGCACAACTCTGGTACAACTCTTGCAGAACTCTGGCACAACTCTGGCTCAACTCTGGCATATTTTGGGCACAACTCTGGCACAATTCTAGCACAACTCTGGCACAACTCTTGCATAACTCTAGCAAAACGTTGGTACAACTCTGGCACAACTCTGGCACTACTCTGGAACTAGTCTGGCACAACTCTGGCACAACGTTGGCTCAACTCTGGCACAAATCTGGCACAACTCTGGCACAACTCTTGCACAACTCTGGCAGAAGTCTTGCACAATTGTGGCACAACTCTGGCAAAACGTTGGCAAAACTTTGACACAACTCTCGCACAACTGTGGCACTACTCTAGAACTACTCTGACACAACTCTGGCACAACGTTGGCACAACTCTGGCACAACTCTGGCACAACTCTGGCACAACACTGGCAAACCTCTGGCACAACTCTGGTACGACTCTGGCACAACGCTGGCACAACTCTCGCACAACTCTCACACAACTTTGGCACACCTCTGGCACAATTCTGGCAAAACTCTGGCACACCTCTCGCACAACTCTGGCAAAACTCTTGCACAACTCTGGCACAACTCTTGCACAACACTGGCACAGCTCTTGCACAACTCTGGCACAACTCTGGAAAACCTTTGGCACAACTCTGGCACAACATTTGCACAACTCTGGCACAATTCTGACACAACTCTGACACAACTCTGGCCCAACTCTGGTACAACTCTCGCACAACTTTGGCACAACTAGGGCATAACTCTGGCAAAACTCTGGCAAGACTCTTGTATAACTCTGGCAGAACTCTGGCACAACTCTGGCACATCTCTGGCATACTTTTGGCACAACGCTGGCACAACTCTGGCACAACTCCGGCACAACTCTGGCACAACACTTGCAAAACTCTGATACTACTCTGGCACAACTCTGGCAAAACACTGGTACAACTCTGGCACAACTCTGGAACACCTCTGGCTCAATGTTGGCACAACTCTGGCACAACTCTGGCACTACTCTGTTACAACTCTGTTATAACTTTGGCATAAATCTGGTACAAATATGGCACAACTCTGGCACAGATCTGGCACAACTCTGGCACAACTCTGGCACAACTCTTGCACAACTCTGGCACAACCATTACATAACTTTGGAACAACTCTAGCACAACTCTGCCACAACTCTCGCAAAACTTTGGCACAACCCTGGGACAGTGATGGCACAACTCTGGCACAACTCTGGCACAACTCTGGTACAACTCTGGCACAACTCTGGCACAACTCTGGCACAATTCTGGCACAACTATGGCACAACTCTGGCACAACACTGGCACAACTCTGGCTTTATTCTGACAAACGTTTGGCACAACTCAAGCACAAGTCTGGCATAACTCTGGCACAACTCTGGCACAACTCTGGCACAAATCTGGCATACCTCTGGCCCAACTCTTGCACAACTCTGGCACAGCTCTGGAATAACTCAGGCACATCTCTGGCAGAACTCTGGTTTAACTTTGGCACAACTCTTGCACAACTCTGGCACAACTCTGGCACAACTCTTGCACAACTCTGGCACAATTCTTGCTCAGCTCTGGAAAAACTCTGGCAAAGTTCTGGCTCAACTCTGGCACAACTCTGGCACAACTCTTGCACAACTCTGGCACAATTCTTGCTCAGCTCTGGAAAAACTCTGGCAAAGTTCTGGCTCAACTCTGGCACAACTCTGGCACATCTCTTGCACAACTCTGGCACAACATAGGCACAACACTTGCATAACTCTGACACAACTTTGGCACAACTCTGGCACAATTCTGGCACAACTCTCGCAAAACTCTGGCACAACTCTGGCAGACCTCTGGAACTAATATGGCATAACTTCCGCACAAATATGGCACAACTCTGGCACAACTCTTGCATAACGCTGGCACAACTCTTGCACAACTCCGGTACAACTCTGGACCAACTTTGGCACAACTCTGGCACAACTCTGGCACAACTATGGCACAACTCTGGCACGACTCTGGCACAACTCTGGCACAACTGTGGCACAACTTTGGCACAACTCTGGCAAAACTCCGGCATAACTCTCGTACAACTCTTGCTGAATGCTGGCAGAATTCTGGCACAACTCTGGCACAACTCTGGCATAACGTTTGCACAACGCCGGCACAACTCTGGCACAACTCTTGCACAACTCCGGCACAATTCTGGCACAACTTTGGCAGAACTCTTGAACTACTCTGGCACAACGTTGGCACAACTTGGGCACAACTCTGCCACGAATCTGGCACAACTGTAGCACACCTCTGGCACAACTCTGGCACAACTCTGGCACAACTCTGGCACAGCTCTGGCACAACTCTTGCACAACTCTGGGACAACATAGGCACAACTCTTGCATAACTCTGAGACAACTTTGGCACAACTCTGGAACAATTCTGGCACAACTCTCGCAAAACTCTGGCACAACTCTGGCACAATTCTGGCAGACCTCTGGAACTAATCTGGCACAACTTTGGCACAAATCTGGCACAACTCTGGCAGAACTCTTGCATAACGCTGGCACAACTGTTGCACAACTCCGGTACAACACTGGACCAACTTTGGCACATCTCTGGCACAACTCTGGCACAACTATGGCACAACTCTGGCACGACTCTGGCACAACTCTGGCACAACTGTGGCACAACATTGGCACAACTCTGGCAAAACTCTGGCATAACTCTCGTACAACTCTTGCTGAACTCTGGCAGAACTCTGGCACAACTATGGCACAACTCTGGCATAACGTTTGCACAACGCCGGCACAACTCTGGCACAACTCTTGCACAACTCCGGCACAACTCTGGCACAACTTTGGCAGAACTCTTGAACAACTCTGGCACAACTTTGGTACAACTTGGGCACAACTCTGCCATGAATCTGGCACAACTGTAGCACACCTCTGGCACAACTCTGGCACAACTCTGGCACAACTCTGGCACAGCTCTGGCATAACTCTGCCACAACTCTTGCACAAGAGTTGCACGGCTCTGGCACAACCCTGGCACAGCTCTGGCACAACTCATGCACAACTCTGGCACAACTCTTGCACCACACTGCCATAACTCTGGCACAACTTTGGTACAACTCTGGCAGAATTCTGGCTCAACTCTGGCACAACTATGGCAAAACTCAGGTAGAACTCTGGCACAACTCTTGCACAACTCTTGCACAACTCAGGCACAACTCTGGAATAACTCTGGCACAACTTTGGCACAACTCTCACAGAATTTTGGCACAACTCTGGCACAACTCTTGCACAACTCTGGCACAACTTTGAAACAACTCTGGCACAACTCGGGCAAACCTCTGGCACAACTCTGGCACAACTCTGGCACAACTCTGGCACAACTCTGGAACAACTCTGGGACAACTCTTGCAGAACTATGGCACAACTCTGGCTCAACTCTGGCCTATCTGTGGCACAACTCTGGGACGATTCTGGCACAACTCTGGCATAACTCTGGCACAACTCTGGCACAACTCTAGTACAACTCTGGCACAACTATTGCCCAACTCTGGCACAACTCTGGCACAACTCTCGCACAACTCTGGCACAACTCTGGCACAACGTTGGCACAACTCTGGCACAACTCTGGCACACCTCTGGCACAACTCTGGCACAACTCTGGCAGAACTCTGGCACAACTCTGGCACAACTCTGGGACAACTCTGGCACAACTCTGGCACAACTCGGGCAAACCTCTGGCACAACTCTGGCACAACTCTGGCAGAACTCTGGCACAACTCTGGCACAACTCTGGGACAACTCTGGCACAACTCTGGCACAACTCGGGCAAACCTCTGGCACAACTCTGGCACAACTCTGGCAGAACTCTGGCACAACTCTGGCACAACTCTGGGACAACTCTGGCACAACTCTGGCACAACTCGGGCAAACCTCTGGCACAACTCTGGCACAACTCTGGCAGAACTCTGGCACAACTCTGGCACAACTCTGGGACAACTCTGGCACAACTCTGGCACAACTCGGGCAAACCTCTGGCACAACTCTGGCACAACTCTGGCAGAACTCTGGCACAACTCTGGCACAACTCTGGGACAACTCTGGCACAACTCTGGCACAACTCGGGCAAACCTCTGGCACAACTCTGGCACAACTCTGGCACAACTCTCGCACAACTCTGGCACAACTCTGGCACAACTCTGGCACAACCATGGCACAACTCTCGCACTACTCTGGAACTACTCTGGCTCAACTCTGTCACAACGTTGGCACAACTCTGGCACAAATATGGCACAACTCTGGCACAACTCTGGCACAACTCTGGCACAACTCTGGCACAAGTCTTGCACAATTGTGGCACAACTCTGGCAAAACGTTGGCACAACTTTGACACAACTCTCGCACAACTATGGCACTACTCTGGAACTACTCTGGCACAACTCTGGCACAACGTTGGCACAACTCTGGCACAACTCTGGCACAACTCTGGCACAACTTTAGCACATCTCTAGCATAAATCTGGTACAACTCTGGCACAACTCTGGCACAACTCTCGCACAACTATCACACAACTTTGGCACAACTTTGGCACAATTCTGGCAAATCTCTGGCACACCTCTCGCACAACTCTGGCAAAACTCTTGCACAACTCTGGCACAACTATTGCACAACACTGGCACAACTCTTGCACAACTCTGGCACAACTCTGGCTCACCTTTGGCACAACTCTGGCACAACATTGGCACAACAATGGCAAATTTTTGGCACAACTCTGACACGACTCTGGCACAACTCTGGCACAACTCTCGCACAACTTTGGCACAACTAGGGCATAACTCTGGCAGAACTCTGGCACAACTCTGGCACAACTCTGGCATACTTTTGGCACAACGCTGGCACAACTCTGGCACAACTCCGGCACAACTCTGGCACAATTCTTGCAAAACTCTGATACTACTCTGGCACAACTCTGGCAAAACACTGGTACAACTCTTGCACAACTCTGGCACACCTCTGGCTCAATGTTGGCACAACTCTGGCACAACTCTGGAACTACTCTGTTACAACTCTGTTATAACTTTGGCATAAATCTGGCACAAATCTGGCACAACTCTGGCACAGCTCTGGCACAACTCTGGCACAACTCTGGCACAACTCTTGCACAACTCGGGCACAACCATGGCATAACTTTGGCACAACTCTAGCACAACAATGCCACAACTCTCGCAAAACTTTGGCACAACCCTGGGACAGCGATGGCACAACTCTGGCACAACTCTGGCACAACTCTGGCACAACTCTGGCACAACTCTGGCACAACTCTGAAACAATTATGGCACAACTATGGCACAACTCTGGCACAACTCTGGCACAACTCTGGCTTAACCCTGACAAACGTTTGGCACAACTCAAGCACAACTCTGGCACAACTCTGGCACAACTCTGGCACAACTCTGGCACAACTCTGGCATACCTCTGGCCCAACTCTTGCACAACTCTGGCACAGCTCTGGAATAACTCAGGCACATCTCTGGCAGAACTCTGGTTTAACTTTGGCACAACTCTTGCACAACTCTGGCACAACTCTGGCACAACTCTTGCACAACTTTGGCACAATTCTTGCTCAGCTCTGGCAAAACTCTGGCAAAGCTCTGGCTCAACTCTGGCACAACTCTGGCACAATTCTTGCACAACTCTGGCACAACATAGGCACAACTCTTGCATAACTCTGACACAACTTTGGCATAACTCTGGCACAAATATGGCACAACTCTTGCATAACGCTGGCACAACTCTTGCACAACTCCGGTACAACTCTGGACCAACTTTGGCACAAATCTTGCACAACTCTGGCACAACCATGGCACAACTCTGGCACGACTCTGGCACAACTCTGGCACAACTGTGGCACAACTTTGGCACAACTCTGGCAAAACTCCGGCACAACTCTCGTACAACTCTTGCTGAACTCTGGAGAACTCTGGCACAACTCTGGCACAGCTCTGGCATAACTTTCGCACAACGCCGGCACAACTCTGGCACAACTCTTGCACAACTCCGGCACAACTCTGGCACAACTTCGGCAGAACTCTTGAACTACTCTGGCACAACTTTGGCACAACTTGGGCACAACTCTGCCACGATTCTGGCATAACTGTAGCACACCTCTGGCACAACTCTGGCACAACTCTGGCACAACTCTGGCACAGCTCTGGCATAACCCTGGCACAACTCTTGCACAAGGGTTGCACGGCTCTGGCACAACCCTGGCACAGCTCTGGCACAACTCAGGCACAACTCTGGCACAACTCTTGCACCACTCTGGCACAACTCTGGCACAACTTTGATACAAATCTGGTAGAATTATGGCTCAACTCTGGAACAACTCTGGCAAAACTCAGGTAGAACTCTGGCACAACTCTTACACAACTCTTGCACAACTTAGGCACAACTCTGGAATAACTCTGCCACAACTTTGGCACAACTCTCACAGAATTCTGGCACAACTCTGGCAAAACTCTTGCACAACTCTGGCACAACTCTGAAACAACTCTGGCTTAATTCGGGCAAACCTCTGGCACAACTCTGGCACAACTCTGGCACAACTCTGGCACAACTCTGGCACAACTCTGGCTCAACTCTGGCACAACTCATGCAGAACTCTGGCACAACTCTGGCTCAACTCTGGCTTATTTGTGGCACAACTCTGGCAAAACTTTGGCACAACTCTGGCACAACTCTGGCACTACTCTGGAACTACTCTGGCACAACTCTGGCACAACTTTGGCACAACTGTGGCACAAATCTGGCACAACTCTGGCACAAATCTGGCACAACTCTGGCACAACTCTGGCACAACTCTTGCACAACTCTGGCACAAGTATTGCACAATTGTGGCACATCTCTGGCAAAACGTTGGTACAACTTTGACACAACTCTCGCACAACTGTGGCACTACTCTGGAACTACTCTGGCACAACTCTGGCACAACGTTGGCACTACTCTGGCACAACTCTGGCACAACTCTGGCACCACACTGGCAAACCTCTGGCACAACTCTGGTAAAACTCTGGCACAACTCTAGCACAACTCTCGCACAACTCTCACACAACTTTGGCACAACTCTGGCACAATTCTGGAAAAACTTTGGCACACCTCTCGCACAACTCTGGCAAAACTCTTGCACAACTCTGGCACAACTCTTGCACAACTCTGGCACAAATCTTGCACAACTCTGGCACAACTCTGGAAAACCTTTGGCACAACTCTGGCACAACATTGGCACAACTCTGGCACAATTCTGGCACAACTCTGACACGACTCTGGCACAACTATGGCACAACTCTCGCACAACTTTGGCACAACTAGGGCATAAGTCTGGCACAACTCTGGCACAACTCTTGCAGAACTCTGGCAGAAATCTGGCACAACTCTGGCACAAATCTGGCATACTTTTGACACAATGCTGGCACAACCCTGGCACAACTCTGGCACAACTCTTGCAAAACTCTGATACTACTCTGGCACAACTCTAGCAAAACTCTGGAACTACTCTGGCACAAATCTGGCACAACTTGGGCACAACTCTGGCAAAACTCTGATACAACTATAGCACGCCTCTGGAACAACTCTTGCACAACTCTGGCAAAACTGTGGCACAACTCTGGCCTGACTCTTGCTCAACTTTGGCACAACTCGCGACAACTCCCGCACAACTTTGGGACGACTCTGGCACAACTCTGGCACAACTCTGTAACAACTCCGGCACTACTCTGGAACACCTCTGGCACAACTTTGGCACAACTCTGGCACAAATCCGGCACAACTCTGGCACAACTCTGGCACAACTCTGGGACAACTCTGGCACAACTCTTGCTCAACTCCGGCACAACTCTTGCACAACTGTGGCACAACTCTGGCAAAACTTTGGCACAACTCTGTCACAACTCTGACACAACTCTGGCACAACTCTGGCGCAACTCTGGAACAACTCTGGCACAACTCTGGAAAAACTCTGGCACAACTCCGGTACAACTCTGGCACAACTCTGGCTCAACTCTGGCACAACTCTGGCACAACTCTGGGATTCTGGCGCAACTCTGGCACAACTCTGGCACAACTCTGGGATTCTGGCGCAACTCTGGCACAACTCTGGCACAACTCTGGTACAACTCTGGCACAACTCTGGCACAACTCTGGCAAAATTCTGGCTCAACTCTGGCACAACTCTGGCACAACTCTGGAAAAACTCAAGCATACCTTTGGCACAATTCTGGCAAAAATCTGGCACACCTCGGGCACAACTCTGGCAAAACTCTGGCACAACTCTGGCACAGCTCTTGCACACCTCTGGCACAACTCTTGCACAACTCTGGCACAACTCTGGCAAAACTTTCGCACAACTCTGGCACAACTCTGGCACAACACTGGCACAACTCTGGCACAACTCTGGCACAACTCTGGCATGACTCTCGCACAACTCTGGCAAACCTCTGGCATTACTTTGGCACAACTCTGGAACAACTCTGGCACAACTCTGGCACAACTCTTGCGGAACTCTGGCAGAACTCTGGCACAACTCTGGCACAGCTTTGGCATAACTTTGGCACAACGCTGGCACAACTCTGGCAGAACTATAGCACAACTATGGAACAGCTATTATAAAACTCTGATGCAACTCTTGCACTTGTCTAGCAGAACTCTGGAACTACTCTGGCACAACTCTGGCACAACTTGGGCACAACTATTGCAAAAATCTGGCACAACTCTAGCACACCTCTGACACAACTCTGGCAAAACTCTGGCAGAACACTGGCACAACTCTGGCACAACTCTCGCACAACTTTGGCACAACTCGCACACAACATTTGCACAACTTTGGGACAACTCTGGTACGACTCTGGCACAACTCTGGAACAACTCTGGCACTACTCTGGCACACCTCTGGCACAACTTTGGCACAGCTCTGCCACAAACTCTGGCACTACTCTGGCACAACTCTGGCACAAATATAGCAAAACAATGGCACAACTCTGGCACAACTCTGGAACTACGCCGGAACATCACAGGCACAACTTTGGGACAACTCTGGTACAAATCTGGCACAGCTATGGCGCAACTCTGGCATAACTCTGGCACAAATCTTGCTCAACTCCTGCACAACTCTGGCACAACTCTTGCACAACTCTGGCACAACTCTGGCATAACTTTGGCGCAACTCTGGCACTACCCTGGCTCAACTCTGGCACAACCTTGGTACAACTCGGGCAGAACTCTGGCACAACTCTGGCACAACTCTGGCACAACTCTCGAGCTTCTCTCGCACAACTCTGGCACAAATTTGGCACAACTCTGGCAAAAATCTGGCACAGCTCTGGATCAACTCCGGCATAACTCTGGCACAACTCTGGCACAACTCTTGCACAAATCCAGCACAACTCTTGCACAACACTGGCACAACGCTGGCACAACTTTGGCACAACACTGGCACACCTCTGGCACAACTCTAGCACATCTTTGGCACAACTCTGGCACGACTCTGGCACAACTCCGGCACACCTCTGGCACAACTTTGGCACAACACTGGCACACCTCTGGCACAACTCTGGCACAACTCTGGCACAACGCTGGCACAACTCTGGCACACCTCTTGCACAACTCTGGCACAACTCTGGCCAAACTCTGGCACAACTATGGCCCAACTCTGGCAGAACTCTGGCACTACTCTGGCACTACTCTGGCACAACTCTGGCACAACTCTGGCACACCTCTGGCACTACTCTGGCACAACTTTGGCACAACTCTGGGACAACTCTGGCACAAATCTGGCAAAACTCTGGCACAACTCTGGCACAACTCTGGCAGAACTCTGGCACATCTCTGGCACAACTCTGGCACAACTCTGGCACAACGCTGGCACAACTCTGGCACACCTCTTGCACAACTCTGGCACAACTCTGGCCAAACTCTGGCACAACTATGGCCCAACTCTGGCAGAACTCTGGCACTACTCTGGCACTACTCTGGCACAACTCTGGCACAACTCTGGCACAACTCTGGCACAACTTTGGCACAACTCTGGCACAACTCTGGCACAACACTGGCACAACTCTGGCACTACTCTTGCACAACCCTGGCACAACTTTGACACAACTTGGGCACTTATCTGGCACAACTCTGGCACAAGTCTGGCACAACTCTGGCACAATCTTGGCATAAATCTTGCACAACTCTGGCTCAATTCTAGCACAACTGTGGCACAACTCTGGCAAAACTTTGGCTAAACTCTGGCACAACTTTGGCACAACTCTAGCACAACTCTGGAACAACTTTGGAACAACTCTGGCACAACTTTGGCAAAACGCTTGCACAAATCTGGCATAACTCTGGCACAACTCTGATACAACTCTGATACAACTCTTGCACAACTCTCGCACAACTCTGGCACAACTCTGGCACAGCTCTGGCAGAACTCTGGCACAACTCTTGCAGAACTGTGGCTCAGCTCTGGCACAATTCTGGCACAACTCTGGCACAACTTTGGCACAACTATGGCGGAGTTCTGGCACACCTCTGGCACAGCTCTGGCAGATGTCTGGAGCTTCTCTCGCACGACTCTGGCACAACTTTGGCACAGCTCTGGCAAACATCTGGCACAACTGTGGAACAACTCCGGCATAACTCTGGCACAACTCTGGCACATCTCTTGTACAACTCTAGCACAACTCTTGCACAACTCTGGAACAACTCTGGCACAACTTTGGCACAACTCTGGCACAACTCTGGCACAACTCTGGCACATCTTTGGTACAACTCTAGCACGACTCTAGCACAACTCTGGCACAACTCTGGCACAACTTTGGCACAACACTGGCACACCTTTGGCACCACTCTGGCACAACTCTTGCAGAACTCTGGCATACCTCTGGCACAACTCTTGCACAACTCTTGCACAACTCTGCGACAACCTTGGCAAAACTCTGGCACAACTCTGGCACAACTCTGGCAGAACTCTGGACCTACTCTGGCACCACTTTGGCACAACTTTGGCACAACTATGGCACAAATATGGCACAACTCTGGCACAACTCCAGCATAAATCTGGCGCAACTCTGGCACAACTCTTGCACAACTCTGGCACAACTCTGGCACAACTTTGGCACAAGTCTGGAACATTTCTGGCATTACTGTTGCACAACTCTTGCACAACTCAGAGACAGCTCTGGGAAAACTCCGGGACAACTCTGGCACAACTCTTGCAGAACTCTGGCACAATGGTGACACAACTCTGGCACAACTCTGGTACAACTCTGGCACAACTCTGGCACATCCCTGGCACAACTCTGGCACAACTCTGTCACATATCTGGCACAACTCTGGCACAGTTCTGGAACAACTCCGACACAACTCTGGCACAACTATGGCAAAACTCTGGTACAACTCTGGCACAACTCTGGTACGACTCTGAAACTACTCTGGCACATTTCTGGCACAACTTTGGCACAACTCTGGCACAAATCTGGCACAAATCTGGCACAAGTCTAGCATAACTATGGTACAAATCTGGCACAACACTTGCAGCACTCCGGCACAACTCTTGCACAACTCTGGCACAACCCTGGCATAACTTTGGCACAACTCTGGCACAACTCTGGCACAACTCTGGCACAACTCTGGCACAACTCTGGCACAACTCTTTCAGAGCTGTGGCTCAGCTCTGGCACAACTCTGGCACAACTCTGGCACAACTTTGGCACAGCTCTGGCAAACTTGGGCACAACTGTGGCACAACTCTGGCACAACTCTAGCTCAATTCTGGCACAACTATGGCACAACT
>SZWC01001048.1:48244-58375 GCA_023375785.1 Penium margaritaceum
CTGGCACAACTCTCGCACAACTCTGGCACAACTCTTGCACAACTCTTGGACAACTCTGGCACAACTCTAGCACAACTCTAGCACAACTCTGACACGACTCCAGCACAACTCTGGCACTACTCTGGGCTAACTATGGCACAACTGTGGCACAACTCTGGCATGTTTTTGGCACAACTTTAGCACATCTCTAGCATAACTCTGGCACAACTCTTGCACAACTCTGGCACAGCTCTGGCTTAACTATAGTACAACTCTCAAACAACTCTGGCACAACTCTGGCACAACTCTGGCACAAGTCTGGCACAAGTCTGGCACAACTCTGGTACAACTCTGGCACAACTCCGGCACAACTCTGGCACAACTCTTGCAAACTATGGCACAACACTGGCACAACTCTGGCAAAACTCTGGCACCACAGTGGCACAACTTTGCCACAACTCTGGCACAATGTTGGCACAACTCTGGCAGAAATCTGGCACAACTATGGCACAACTATGGCACAACTATGGCACAGCTCTGGCTTAACTATGGCACAACTCTCAAACAACTTTGGCACAACTCTGGCACAATTCTGGCACAAGTCTGCCACAACTCTGGCACAACTCTGGCACAACTCTGGCACAACTCTGGCAAAACTCTGGCACAACTCTTGCAAAGTCTGGCACAACTCTTGCACAACTCTGGCACTACTCTGGCACAACACTGGCACAACTTTGGCACAACTCTGGCACAATTTTGGCACAACTCTGGCAGAAATCTGGCACAACTTTGGCACAACCCTACCAAAACTCTAGCACAACTCAGGCACAAATCTGGCACAACTCTGGCACAACTCTGGCATAACTCTGGCACAATTCTGGCACATATCTGGCACAACTCTAGCAAAACACTAGCATAACTCTGGCACAACTCTGGCACAACTCTGGCAAAACTCTGGCACAACTCTTGCACAACTCTGGCACAACTCTTGCACAACTCTGGCACAACTGTGGTGCAACATTGGCACAACTCTGGCACAACTCTGTAACAACTCTGGGACAACTCTGGCACAACTCTGGCACTACTCTGGCACAACCATGGCACAAACGTGGCACAACTCTGGCCCACATCTAGCACAAATCTGGCACAACTCTGGCACTACTCTGGCATACCTCTGGCATAACTTTGGCACAACTCTGGCGCAATTCTGGCACAACTTTGACACAACTCTGGAACAACTCTTGCACGACTCTGGCACAACTCTGGCACAACTCTGGCACAACCCTGGCAGAACTCTGGCACATCTCTTGTACAACTCTGGCACAACTCTGGCACAACTTTGGCAAAAGTCTGGCACAACTCTTGCACAACTATGACACAACTCTGGCACAAATCTGGCACAACTCTGGCACACGTTTGGCACAAATATGGCACAACTCTGGTACAACTCTAGCACAAGTCTGTTACAACTGTGGCAAAACTCTGGCACAACGCTGGCACAACTCTAGCACAACCCTGGCACTTCTCTTGCACAATTTTGGCTCAACTTTGAAACAACTCCGGGACAACTCTGGCACAACTCTGGCACAACTCTGGCTCAACTCTCGCACTACTCTGGCACAACAATGGCACAGGTGTGGCACAACTCTAGCACAAATTTGGCAAAACTCTGGCACATCTTTGCCATAACTTTGGCACAAATTTTGCATAACTCTGGGAGAACTATGGCACAACTGTGGCACAACTCTGGGATAACTCTGGCACAACTCTGGCACAACTCTGGCACAACTCTAGCACAACTCAGGCACAAATCTGGCACAACTCTGGAAAACCTCTTGCATAACTCTGGCACAACTCTGGCACAACTCTGGCACAACTGTTACACGACTCTGGCACAACCCTGGCACAATTCTTGCACAACTCTGGCTCTACTATGGCATAACTCTGGCACAACTCTGGCACAACTCTGGCACATCTCTGGGACAACTCTGGCACAACTCTGGCACAACTCTGGCACAACTCTGGAACAACTCTAGCACAACTCTGGCACTACCCTGGCACAACTCTGGCATAACTATGGCACTACTCCAGCACAACTATGGCTCGACTGTGGAACAACTCTGGCACAAATTTGGCACAGCTCTGACACATCTCTGGAATAACTGTGGCACAACTATTGCACAACTCTGGCACAGCTCTGGCACAGCTCTGGCACAACTCTGGAACATCTCTGGCATAACTCTGGCATAACTCTGGCACAACTCTGGCACAACTCTGGCACAACTCTGCAAGAACTCTAAAACAACTCTGGTACAACTCTGGTACAACTCTGGCACAACTCTGGCAAAAGTCTGGCACAACTCTTGAACAACTCTGGCACAACTCTGGCACAACACTGGCAGAACGCTGGCACATCTATGGGACAACTCTGGTACAACTCTGGCACAAATCTGGCACAACTCTGGAACAACTCTAGCACAACTCTGGCACAACTCTGGCACAACTCTGGCATAACTCTGGCACTACTCCAGCACAACCATGGCACGACTGTGGCACAACTCTGGCACAAATTTGGAACAGCTCTGACACATCTCTGGAATAACTGTGGCACAACTCTTGCACAACTCAGGCACAGCTCTGGCACAACTCTGGCACAACCCTGTCACATCTTTGGCACAACTCTGGCATAACTCTGGCACAACTCTGGCAAAACACTGCCACAACTCTGGAAGAACTCTAAAACAACTCTGTTACAACTCTGGTACAACTCTAGCACAACTCTGGCAAACGTCTGGCACAACTCTTGAACAGCTCTTGCACAACTCTGACACAACACTGGCAAAACTCTCGCACATCTCTGGGACAACTCTGGCACAACTCTGGCACAATTCTGGCACAACTCTGGAACAACTCTAGCACAACTCTGGCACAACTCTGGCACAACTCTGGCATAACTCTGGCACTACTCCAGCATAACCATGGCACGACTGTGGCACAACTCTGGCACAAATTTGGCACAGCTCTGGCACATCTCTGCATAACTGTGGCACAACTATTGCACAACTCTGGCACAGCTCTGGCACAACTCTGGCACAACTCTGGCACATCTCTGGCTTAACTCTGGCACAACTCTGGCAAAACTCTGGCACAACCCTGGCACAAATCTGGAAGAACTCTAACACAACTCTGGTACAACTCTGGTACAACTCTGGAACAACTCTGGCAAAAGTCTGGCACAACTCTTGCACAACTCTGGCACAACTCTGGAACAACTCCGGCATAATTCTGGCACAACTCTAGCACAACTCTGGCACTACCCTGGCACAACTTTGGCACAACTTTGGCACAACTCTGGCACAAAACTGGCACAGCTCTGTCACAACTCTAGCACAACTCTAGCACAACTCTGGCACAACTCTGGGACAACTCTGCCACAACTCTGGCACAACTCTGGCAAAACACTGGCACAACACTGGCTCACCTGTGCCACAACAATGGCTCAACTCTGGAACTACTCTGGCACAACTATGGCACAAGTGTGGCACAACTCTGGCAAAAATGTGGAAAAACTCTGGCACGTCTCTGGCATAACTCTAGCAAAACTCTGGCACAGCTCTGGCACAACTCTGGCACAACTCTGGAACAACTCTGGCACAAGTCTGGCACAACACTGGCACAACATTGGCTCAACTCTGGCACAACGTTGGCAAAACTCTGGCAAAAATCTAGGATAACTCTGGCACAAGTCTTGCACAACTCTGGCACAGCTCTGGCACAGCTCTGGCACAACTCTGGCACAACACTGGCATAACTCTGGCAAAAGTCTGGAAAACTCTAGCACAACTCTGGCACAACTCTGGCACATCTCTGGCACAACTCTGGCATAACTCTGGCACAACTCTTGCACAACTCTGGCACAACTCTGGAAGAAATCTAAAACAACTCTGGTACAACTCTGGTACAACTCTAGCACAACTCTGGCAAAAGTCTGGCACAACTCTTGAACAACTCTGGCACAACTCCTGCACAATACTGGCAAAACTCTGGCACATCTCTGGGACAACTCTGGCACAATTCTGGCACAACTCTGGCACAACTCTGGAACAACTCTAGCACAACTCTGGCACAACTCTGGCACAACTCTGGCATAACTCTGGCACTACTCCAGCACAACCATGGCACGACTGTTGCACAACTCTGGCACAAATTTAGCACAGCTCTGGCACATCTCTGGCATAACTGTGGCACAACTCTTGCCCAACTCTGGCACAGCTCTGGCACAACTCTGGCAGAACTCTGGCACATCTCTGGCATAACTCTGGCGCAACTCTGGCACAACTCTGGCACAACCCTGGCACAAATCTGGAAGAACTCTAACACAACTGTGGTATATCTCTGGTACAACTCTGGCACAACTCTGGCAAAAGTCTGGCACAACTCTTGCACAACTCTGGCACAACTCTGGCACAACTCTGACACAACTCTGTCACAACTCTAGCACAACTCTAGCACAACTCTGGCACAACTCTGGGACAACTCTGCCACAACTCTGGCACAACTCTGGCACAACACTGGCACAACTCTGGCTCACCTGTGCCACAACAATGGCTCAACTCTGGCACTACTCTGGCACAACTATGGCACAAGTGTGGCACAACTCTGGGACAAATGTGGAACAACTCTGGCACATCTCTGGCATAAATCTAGCAGAACTCTGGCACAGCTCTGGCACAACTATGGAACAACTCTGGCACAAGTCTGGCTCAACACTGGCACAACATTGGCTCAACTCTGGCACAACGTTGGCAAAACTCTGGCACAAATATGGCTTAACTCTGGCACAAGTCTTGCACAACTCTTGCACAGCTCTGGCACAACTCTGGCACAACACTGGCACAACTCTGGCACAACTTTGGCAAAACTCTAGCACAACTCTGGCACAACTCTGGGACATCTCTGGCACAACTCTGGCACAACTCTGGCACAACTCTCGGACAACTGTGCCACAACTCTAGCACTACGCTGGCACAACTATAGAACAACTCTAGCAGAACCCTAACACAACTCTGGAACTACACTGGCACAACCATGGCACGAGTGTGGCACACCTCTGGCACAAATTTGGCACAACGCTTGTACGTACATGGCATAACTCTGGCACAACGTTTGCACAACTCTGGCACAGCTCTGGCACAACTCCGGCACAACTCTGGCACAACTCTGGTACAACTCCGGCACAACTCTGGCACAACTCTGGCACAACTCTGGCACAACTCTGGCACAACTCTGGCACAACTCTGGCACAACTCTGGCACAACTCTTGCACAACACTGGCACAACTCTGACACAATTGTGGCACAACTCTGGCACAACTCTGGCACATCTTTGGCACAACTCTGGCTAATTCTGGAACAACTCTGCCACAACTGTGTAACAACTCTGGCGCAACTCTGGCACAACTCTGGCACAACTCTGGCACAACTCTTGCACAACACTGGCACAACTCTGACACAATTGTGGCACAACTCTGGCACAACTCTGGCACATCTTTGGCACAACTCTGGCTAATTCTGGAACAACTCTGCCACAACTGTGTAACAACTCTGGCGCAACTCTGGCACAAACTTCTCACAACTCAGGCACAATGTTGGCACAACTCTAGCACAACTCTGGCACAACTCTAGCACAACCCAGGCACAAATCTGGCACAACTCTAGCACAACTGTCGCATTACTCTTGCACAGCTCTGGCACAACCCTAGCACTACTCTAGCACAACTCTGGCACAACTCTGGCACAACTCTTGCACAACTCTGGCACAACTCTGGGACTACTCTAGCACAACTCTGGCACAACTCTGGTACAACTCTGGCACAACTCTGGCACAACTCTGGCACAGCTCTGGCACAACTCTGGCACAACTCTGGCACAAGTCTGGCACAACTCTGGAAACATTATGGCACAACTCTTGCACAACTCTGGCACAACTCTGGGACACCTATGGCACAACTCTGACACAACTATGGCACAACTCTAGCACAACTCTGGCACAACTCTGGCACAACTCTGACACAACTCTGGCACAACTCTGGCACAACTCTGGCACAACTCTGGCACAACTCTGGCACAACTCTGGCAAAACTCTGGCACAACTCTGGCACAACACTGGCACAACCCTGGCACAACTCTTGCACTACTCTGGCACATCTTTGGCACAACTTTGGCACAACTCTGACACAAATCTGGCACAACTCTGGCAGAACTCTGAAATAACTCTGTCACAACTCTGGCACAACTCTAGCACAACTGTGACACAACTCTTGCACAACTCTGGCACAACTCTGCCATTACTCTGGCACAACTATGGCACAAGTGTGGCACATGTGTGGCACAACTCTGGTACAAACTTGGCACAACTCTGGCACATCTCTGGCATAACTCTGGCACAACTCTTGCACGACTTTGGAACAGCTCTGGCACAACTCTGGCAAAACTCTGGCAAAACTCTGGCACAACTCTGGCACAACTCTGGCACAACTCTGGCACAACGCTCGGACAACTGTGCCGCAACTATGGCACTACTCTAGCACAACTCTAGAACAACTCTAGCAGAACCCTAACACAACTCTGGCACTACTCTGGCACAACTATGGCACGAGTGTGGCACAACTCTGGCACAAACTTGGCACAACCCTTGCACGTCCATGGCATAACTCTGGCACAACTTTTACACAACTCTGGCACACCTCTGGCACAAATCCGGCACAACTCTGGCACAACTCTCGCACAACTCCGGCAAAACTCTGGCACAACTGTGGCACAACTCTTGCACAACACTGGCACAACTCTGGCACAACTCTGGCACAAATCTGGCACAACGCTGGCACAACTCTGGCACAACTGTGGCACGACTCAGGTACAACTCTGGCACATCTTAGGCACAACTCTGGCTAACTCTGGCACAACTCTGCCACAACTGTGGAACAACTCTGGCTCAACTCTGGCACAACTTTCGCACAACTCAGGCACAATGTTGGCACAACTCTGGCACAAATCTGGCACAACTCTGGCACAACTTTGGCACAACTCTGGCAAACCACTGCACTACTATGGCACAACTCTGGCACAAGTCTGGCACAACACTGGCACAACTTTGGCACAACTCTGGCACAACGGTGGCACTCTTCTGGCACAAATCTGGCACAAATATGGCACAACTCTGCCATAACTGTGGCACAACTCTGGAAAAACTCTGGCACAACTCTAGCATAACCCAGGCACAAATCTGGCACAACTCTGGCACAACCGTCGCATAACTCTGGCACAGCTCTGGCACAACTCTAGCACTACTCTAGCACAACTCTGGCACAACTCTGGCACAACTCTTGCACTACTCTGGCACAACTCTGGGACTACTCAGGCACAACTCTGGCACAACTCTGGTACAACTCTGGCACAACTCTGGCACAACTATGGCACAACTCAGGCACAACTCTGGCACAACTCTGGTACAACTCTGGCACAACTCTGGCACAGCTCTAGCACAACTCTGGCACAACTCTGGCACGACTCTGCTACAACTATGGCACAACTCTGGCACAGCTCTGGCACAACTCTAGCACAGCTCTGGCACAACTCTGGCACGACTCTGCTACAACTATGGCACAACTCTGGCACAGCTCTGGCACAACTCTAGCACAGCTCTGGCACAACTCTGGCACGACTCTGCTACAACTATGGCACAACTCTGGCACAGCTCTGGCACAACTCTAGCACAGCTCTGGCACAACTCTGGCACGACTCTGCTACAACTATGGCACAACTCTGGCACAGCTCTGGCACAACTCTAGCACAGCTCTGGCACAACTCTGGCACGACTCTGCTACAACTATGGCACAACTCTGGCACAGCTCTGGCACAACTCTAGCACAGCTCTGGCACAACTCTGGCACGACTCTGCTACAACTATGGCACAACTCTGGCACAGCTCTGGCACAACTCTAGCACAGCTCTGGCACAACTCTGGCACGACTCTGCTACAACTATGGCACAACTCTGGCACAGCTCTGGCACAACTCTAGCACAGCTCTGGCACAACTCTGGCACGACTCTGCTACAACTATGGCACAACTCTGGCACAGCTCTGGCACAACTCTAGCACAGCTCTGGCACAACTCTGGCACGACTCTGCTACAACTATGGCACAACTCTGGCACAGCTCTGGCACAACTCTAGCACAGCTCTGGCACAACTCTGGCACGACTCTGCTACAACTATGGCACAACTCTGGCACAGCTCTGGCACAACTCTAGCACAGCTCTGGCACAACTCTGGCACGACTCTGCTACAACTATGGCACAACTCTGGCACAGCTCTGGCACAACTCTAGCACAGCTCTGGCACAACTCTGGCACGACTCTGCTACAACTATGGCACAACTCTGGCACAGCTCTGGCACAACTCTAGCACAGCTCTGGCACAACTCTGGCACGACTCTGCTACAACTATGGCACAACTCTGGCACAGCTCTGGCACAACTCTAGCACAGCTCTGGCACAACTCTGGCACGACTCTGCTACAACTATGGCACAACTCTGGCACAGCTCTGGCACAACTCTAGCACAGCTCTGGCACAACTCTGGCACGACTCTGCTACAACTATGGCACAACTCTGGCACAGCTCTGGCACAACTCTAGCACAGCTCTGGCACAACTCTGGCACGACTCTGCTACAACTATGGCACAACTCTGGCACAGCTCTGGCACAACTCTGGCACAATTCTGCCACAACTCTGGCACAACTCTAGCACAGCTCTGGCACAACTCTGGGACAACTCTGGCACAACTCTGGTACAACTCTGGCTTAAGTCCGGCACAACTCTGGCACTACTCTGGCACAACTATGGCACAAGTGTGGCACAACTCTGGTACAAAATTGGCACAACTCTGGCACATCTCTGGATTAACTCTGGCACAACCCTTGCACAACTCTGGAACAGCTCTGGCACAACTCTGGAACAACTCTGGCACAACTCTGGCACAACTCTGGTTCAACTCTGGCACAACACTGGCACAACTCTGGCACAATGTTCACACAACTCTGGCACAGATCTGGCACAACTATGGCACAACTCTGGCATAGCTCTGGCACAACTCTGGCACAACTCTAGAACAACTCTGGCACAACTCAGGCACAACTCTGGCACAACTCTGGCACACCTCTGGCACAACTCTGGCACACCTCTGGCACAACTCTGGCACACCTCTGGCACAACTCTGGCACACCTCTGGCACAACTCTGGCACACCTCTGGCACAACTCTGGCACACCTCTGGCACAACTCTGGCACACCTCTGGCACAACTCTGGCACACCTCTGGCACAACTCTGGCACAACTCTGGGACAACTCTGGCACAACTCTGGCACAACTCTGGCAGAACTCTGGCAAAACCTGCACAACTCGGGCACAACTCTGGCACAACCCTGGCACTACTCTTGCTCAACTTTGCCACGACGTTGGCACAACTCTGGCACAAATCTGGCACAAATCTGGCACAACTCTGGCACAACTCTGGAATAACTCTGGCACAACTCTGCCACAACTGTGGCATATCTCTAGCACGGTTCTGGCACAACTCTGGGACAACTATGGCACAACTCTGGCACAACTTTGGCACAACTCTGGCACAGCTCTAGCACAACTGTGCCACAACTCTTGGGCAACTCTGGCACAACTCAGGCACTACTCTGGCCTAACTATGGCACAAGTGTGGAACAACTCTGGCACAACCCTGGCACAACTCTGGCACAACTCTGGCACAATTCTGGCACAGCTCTGGCACAACTATGGCACAACGGTGGCAGAACACTGGCACAACTTTGGCTCAACTCTGGCACAACGCAGGCACAGCTCTGGCACAAATCTGGCACAACTATGGCACAACTTTGCTATACCTCTGGCACAACTCTGGCACAGCTCTGGCACAGCTCTAGCACCACTCAGGCACAAATCTGGCACAACTATGGCACAACTCTGGCACAACTCTGGCACAACTCTGGCACAACTCTGGCACAACTCTGGCACAACTCTGGCACAACTCTAGCACAACTCTGGCACAACTCTGGCACAACTCTGGCACAACTCTGGCACAAC
>SZWC01001048.1:58492-75758 GCA_023375785.1 Penium margaritaceum
GGCACAACTCTGGCACAACTCTGGCACAACTCTGGCACACCTCTGGCACAACTCTAGCACAACTCTGGCACAACTCTGCCACAACTCTGGTGAAACCCAAGCACAACTCTGGCACTACTCTGGCACAACTCTGGCAAAACTCTGGCACAGCTCTGGCACCACTCTGGGTGAACTCTGGAATAACTCTGGCACAACTGTGGCACAACTCTAGCACAACTCTAGCAGAACTATGGCACAACTCTGGGACAACACTGGCGCAACCCTGGCACTACTCTGGCTCAATTATGGCATGACTATTGCACAACTCTGGCACAAATTTGGCACAACTCTGGCACGTCTCAGGCATAACTCTGGCACAACTCTTGCACAACTCTGGCACAGTTCTGGCACAACTTTGTACAAATCTGGCACAACACTGGCACAACTCTGGCACAACTCTGGCACAACTCTGGCACAACACTGGCACAACTCTGGCATAACTCTGGCACAACTCTTGCACATCTTTGGCTCAACTCTGGCTAACTCTGGCACAACTCTGCCACAACTGTGGAACAACTCTGGCACAACTCTACCACAACTTTTGCACACCTCTGGCACAATATTGGCACAACTCTGGCACAAATCTGGCAGAACTCTGGCACAACTTTGGCACAACTCTGGCAAACCACTGCAGAACTCTTGCACAACTCTGGCACAACTCTGGCACAACACTGGCACAACGTTGGCACAACTCTGGCCCAACGTTGGCACTCTTCTGGCACAAATCTGGCACAACTATGGCACAACTCTGCCATAGCTGTGTCACAACTCTGGCACAACTCTGGCACAACTCTAGCACAACCTAGGCAAAAATCTTGCACAATTCTGGCACAACTGTGGCATAACTCTGGCACAACTCTGGCACAGCTCTGGTACAACTGTGGAACAACTCTGCCACAACTCTGGCACAACTCTGGCACTACTCTGGCACAACTATGGCACGAGTGTAACACAACTCTGGCACACATTTGGCACAACTCTGCCACGTCGGTGGCATATCTCTGGCACAACTTTTGCACAACTCTTGCACAGGTCTGCCACTTCTCTGGCACAATTCTGGCACAGCTCTGGCACAACACTGGCACAACTCTGGCACAACTCTGGCAAATTTCTGGTACAACCCTGGCACAACTCTAGCACAACTCTTGCAAATCTCTGGCACAACTCTTGCACAACTCTGCTATAGCTGTGGCACAACTCTGGCACAACTCTGGCAAAACTCTTGCACAACTCTGGCACAACTCTGGGATTACTCTAGCACAACTCTGGCACAACTCTGGGACAATGCTGGCACAACTCTGGAACTACTCTGGCACAACTATGGCACAAGTGTGGCACAACTCTGGTACAAATTTGGAAAAACTCTGGAACATCTCTGGCATGTCTCTGGCACAACTCTTGCACAACTCTAGCACAGTTCTGGCACAACTCTGGCACGACTCCGGCACAACTCTGGCACAACTCTGGCACAACTCTGGTACAACTCTGGCACAACTCTGGCAGAATACTGGCAAAACCTTGGCTTAACTATGGCACAACATTGGCACAACTCTTGCACAAATCTGGCCAAAGTATGGGACAACTCTGGCATTACTCAGGAACAACCCTGGCACAACTTTGGCACAACTCTAGCACAACTCTAGCACAAATCTGGCACAACTATGGCAAACCTCATGCATAACTCTGGCACTAGAGCTTCACACTTTAGCACTAGAGCATCACACTTTAGCAATATAGAAGTCACACTTTCACACTAGAGCATCACACTTTGGTGCTAGAGCGTCACACTTTTGCACAGGAGCTTCACAAAGTGGCACTAGAGCTTCACACTTTGGCACTGGAGCTTCATACGTTGTCACTAGAGCATCACACTTTGGCACAAGAGCATCACACTTTGGCACAAGAGCTCCAAAAACTGGCACTAGAGCATCACACGTTGGCACTAGAGCATCACACTATGAAACTACAGCGTCACACTTTGCCACCAGAGCATCACACTTTGGCACTAGAGCATCACACTTTGGCATCAGAGCATCACACTTAGGCACTACAGCATCAAACTTTGGTACTAGAGTGCCACACTTTGGCACTAGAGCGTCACAATTTAGCACTAGAGCGTCACACTTAGGGACTAAAGCATCACACTTTGGCACTAGAGCATCACACTTTGGCACTAGAGCTTCACACTTTGGCACTACAGCGTCACACTTCGACACTAGATCGTCACACATTGGCACTAGAGCTTCACAATTTCGCACTAGAGCTTCACACTTTAGCACTAGGACTTCATACTTTGGCACTAGAGCGTCACACTTTGGCAGTGGAGAGTCACACATTGGCACTACTGCTTCACACTTTGGCACTAGAGAATCATACGTTGGCACTAGAGCATCACACGTTGGCACTAGAGCGTCACACTTTGGCACTACAGCCTCGCACTTTGGCACTAGAGCTTTGACGTTGGCACTAGAGCATCACACTTTGGCACTAAAGCGTCACACGTTAGCAATAGAGCGTCACACTTTGGCACTAGAGCGTCACAGTATGGTACCAGAGCTTCACACTTTGGTACTAGAGCATCACACATTGGCACTAGAGCGTCACACCTTGGCACTAGAGCGTCGCACTTTGGCACTAGAGCGTCACACTTTTGCACTAGAGCGGCATACTTTGGCACTAGAGCTTCACACTTTGCCACTAGACCTTTACACATTCACACTGGAGCTTCACAATCTGGCGCAATATCATTTCACTTTGGAACAAAAGCATCACACTTTGGCACTTGAGCTCCACAGTTTGGCACGAGAGCGTCACACTTTGGCACTAGAGCATCACACGTTCGCACTAGAGCGTCACACTTTGGCACTAGAGCATCACACTTTGGCACTAGAGCGTCACACTTTGGCATTAGAGCGTCACACTCTGGCACTAAAGCGTCACACCTTGGCACTAGAGCGCCACACTTTGGCACTTGGGCATCACACTTTGGCGCAAGAGCGTCAAGCATTGGCACTAGCGCGTCACACTTTGGCACTAGAGCATCAGACTTTGGCATTATAGCTTCACACGTTGGCACTAGAGCGTCACACTTTGGCACAAGAGCTTCAGACTTTGGCATTAGGGCGTCACACGTTTGCACTAGAGCGTCACACTTTGGCAAAAGAGCATTATAGTTTGGTACTAGAGCGTCACACGTTGGCACTGGAGAGTCAGACATTGGCACCGGAGCTTCACACTTTGGCACTGGAGTGTCACACATTGGTACTAAAGCATCAGACTTTGTCACTAAAGCTTCACACTTTGGCACTAGACCGTCACACTTTGGCACTAGACCGTCACACTTTGGCACTAGAGCGTCACACTTTGGCACTAGAGCGTCACACTTTGGCACTAGAGCGTCACACTTTGGCACTAGAGCGTCACACTTTGGCACTAGAGCGTCACACTTTGGCACTAGAGCGTCACACTTTGGCACTAGAGCGTCACACGTTGGCACTAGAGCGTCACACTTTGGCACTACAGCGTCACACTTTGGCACTAGAGCATCACACTTTGGCAATATAGAGTCACACTTTGCCACTAGAGCTTCACAATTTGGCACTAGAGCTTCACACTTTAGCACTAGAGTGTCACATTTTGGCACTAGAGCGTCACACTTTGGCACTAGAGCGTCACACATTGGCACTAGAGCTTCACACTTTGGCACTAGAGCGTCACACTTTGGCTTTAGAGCGTCACACGTTTTCACTAGAGCATCACACTATGGTACCAGAGCTTCACACTTTGGCACTAGAGCATCACACTTTGGCAGTAGAGCGTCACACTTTGGCACTAGAGCATCGCACTTTGGCACAAGAGCGTCACACTTTTGCACTAGAGCGGCACACTTTGGCACTAGAGCTTCTCACTTTGCCACTAGAGCTTTACATGTTCACACTGGAGCTTCACAATTTGGCGCAATATCATCTCACTTTAGAACAAAAGCATCACACTTTGGCACTAGAGCTCCACAGTTTGGCACAAGAGCATCACACTTTGGCACTAGAGCATCACACTTTGGCACTAGAGCGTCACACTTTGGCATTAGAGCATCACACTCTGGCACTAGAGCGTCACACCTTGGCACTATAGTACCACACTTTGGCACTAGGGCGTCACACTTTGGCGCAAGAACGTCAAACGTTGGCACTAGCGCGTCACACTTTGGCACTAGAGTATCAGACTATGGCATTATAGCTTCACACTTTGGCACTAGGGCCTCACACTTTGGCACAAGAGCTTCACACTTTGGCATTGGGGCGTCACACGTTTACACTAGAGCCTCACACTTTGGGACAAGAGTGCTACAGTTTGGTACTAGATCGTCACACGTTGGCACCAGAGCGTCAGACCTTGGCACTACAGCTTCACACTTTGGCACTGGAGTGTCACACATTGGTAATAGAGCGTCAGACTTTGGCACTAAAGCTTCACACTTTGGTACTAGAGCGTCACACTTCGGCACTAGACCGTCACACTTTGGCACTAGAGCGTCACACTTTGGCACTAGAGCGTCACACTTTGGCACTAGAGCGTCACACTTTGGCACAAACTTTGCCACTAGAGCTTCACAATTTGGCACTAGAGCTTCACACCTTGGCACCAGAGCTTCACACTTTGGCACTACAGCGTCACACTCTAGCACTAGAGTGTCACACATTGGCACTAGAACTTCACACTTTGGCACTGGAGCGTCACATTTTGGCACTAGAGCGTCACACTTTTGCACTAGAGCGTCACAGTTTCGTACTAGAGCGTCACACTTTGGCATTAGAGTGTCACACTTTGGCACTAGAGCGTCACACTTTGGCACAAGAGCGTCACACTTTGGCACTAGTGTGTCACACTTTGGCACTAGAGCTCCACACTTCGGCACTGGAGTTTCATGCTTTGGCATTAGAGTGTCACAGTTTGGCACTAGAGCGTCACACTTTGGCACTAGAGCTGCACAATTTCGCACTAGAGCTTCAGACTTTGGCACTAGAGCTTCACACTTTGGCACTAGAGCGTCACACATTGGCACTAGAGCGTCACACATTGGCACTAGTGCTTCACACTTTGGCACTAAAGCGTCACACATTGGGAATAGAGCGTCATACTTTGGCACTAGAAAGTCACACTCTGGCACTAGAGCTTCACATTTCCGCACTAGAACTTCACACTTTGGCACTAGAGCATCACACTTTGGCACTAGAGCGTCATACTTTGGCACTAGAGCTTCACATTTTGGCACTATATCGTAACAATTTGCTACTAGAGTTTACACTTTGGCACCGGGGCATCACACTTTGGCACTAGAGCATTACAATTTGGCACTAGAGCATCACACTTTGGCACTAGAGCATCACACTTTGGGACTAGAGGGTCACACAATGGCACTAGAGAGTCACACTTTGAAGCTATAGCGTAAACCTTTGGCATTAGAGCTTCACAGTTTGGCTCTAGCGCTTCACACTTTGGCACTGGAGCTTCACAAATTGGCACAAGAGCATCACACTTTGGCACAAGAGCATCACACTTTAGCACTAGAGCTCCACACTTCGGCACAAGAGCGTCACACATTGGCTCTAGAGCATAACACTTTGGCACTAGAGTGTCACACTTTGGCACTAGAGCGTCACACTTTGGCACTAGAGCGTCACATTTTGGCATAAGAGCATCACACTCTGGCACTAGATCGTCACACGTTGGCACTAGAGCGTCACAATTTGGCTCTAGAGCTTCGCACTTTGGCACTAGAGCGTCACGCCTTGGCACTAGACCTTCACACTTTGGCACTAGGGCATCACACTTTGGCACTCGAGCGTCACAAGTTGGCACTAGAGCGTTAAGATTGGCACTAGAGCGTCACACTTTGCCACTAGAGCGTCAGACTTTGGCACTAGAGTTTCACACCTTGGCACTTGAGTGTCACACTTTGGCAGTAGAGAGTCACACATTGGCACTAATGCTTCACACATTGGCACTAAAGCGTCATACTTTGGCACAAAAGCGACACACGTTGGCACTAGAGTGTAACACTTTGGCACTACAGCCTCACACTTTGGCACTAGAGCTTCGTACATTGGCTCTAGAGCGTCACACATTGGCACTAGAGCGTCATACATTGGCAATAGATTGTCATACTTGGCACTAGAGCGTCACACTATGGTACCAGAGCTTCACACTTTGGCACTAGAGCGTCACACTTTGGCACTAGAGCTTCACACTTTGCTACTAGGGCTTTACACATTCACACTGGAGCTTCACAATTTGGCACAATATCATTTCACTTTGGAACAAGTGCATCACACTTTGGCACTAGAGCTCCACAGTTTGGCACAAGAGCGTCACACTTTGGCACTAGAGCATCACACTTTTGCACTAGAGTGTCACACTTTGGCACTAAAGCGTCAAAAATTGGCACTAGAGCGTCACACTTTGGCATTAGAGCGTCACACACTGGCACTAGAGCGTCACACTTTTGCACTAGAGCGCCACGTTGTGGCACTAGAGCATCACACTTTGGCACAAGAGCGTCAAACTTTGGCACTAGTGCGTCACACTTTGGCACTAGAGCATCAGACTTTGGTATTATAGCTTCACACTTTGGCCCTAGAGCGTCACACTTTGGCACAAGAGCTTCACACTTTGGCACTAGGGCACCACACATTTGCACTAGAGCGTTACACTTTGGCACAAGAGCGTTAGAGTTTGGTACTAGAGCGTCACACTTTGGCACTAGAGCGTTGGACTTTGGCACTAGAGCTTCACACTTTGGAACTGGAGTGTCACACTTTGGTACTAGAGCGTCAGACTTTGGCACTAAAGCTTCAGACTTTGGCACTACAGCGTCACACTTTGGCACTAGAGTGTCACACTTTGGCACTAGACCTTCACACTTTGGCACTAGAACGTCACACTTTGGCACTAGAGCATCACACTTTGGCACTAGTGCGTCACACATTGGCACTAGAGCTCCACACTTTGGCACTAGAGCGTCACACTTTGGCATTAGAGCGTCACACTTTGGCAAAAGAGAGTCACACGTTGCCACTAGAGCTTCACAATTTCGCACCAGAGCTTCACACTCTGGCATTATAGCCTCACACTTTGGCACTAGAGCGTCACAATTTGGCACTAAAGTGTCACACATTGGCACTAGAGCTTCACACTTTGGCACTAGAGCGGCACACGTTTGCACTAGAGCGTCACACTTTAACAATAGAGTGTCACACTTTCGTACAAGAGCGTCACACTTAGGCACTAGAGCGTCACACTCTGGCACAAGATCGTCATAATTTGGCACTACAACGACACACTCTGGCAGTAGTGTGTCACACTTTGGCGCTAGAGCTTCACACTTTGGCACTGGAGCGTCACAGTGCGGCACTAGAGCGTCACACTTTGGCACTAGAGCGTCACACTTTGGCACTAGAGCTTCACAATTTGGCACTAGAGCTTCACACTTTGGCACTAGAGCTTCACACTTTGGCACTGTAGGGTCACACATTGGCACTAGAGCACCACACATTGGCACTAGTGCTTCACACTTTAGCACTAGAGCGTCACACGTTGGGACTAGAGCGTCACACTTTGGCACTGGAAAGTCACACTTTGGCACTAGAGCTTCACACTTTGGCACTAGAGCTTTACACTTTGGCACTAGAGCATCACACTTTGGCACTAGAGTATCATACTTTGGCAATAGAGCTTCACACTTTGGCACTAGATCGTAACAATTTGGTACGAGAGCTTCACACATTGGCACCGGAGCATCACACTTTCGCACTATAGCATTACACTTTGGCACTAGAGCTTCACAGTTTCGCACTAGAGCTTCACACTTTGGCACTGGAGCTTCACAGATTGGCACAAGAGCATCACACTTTGGCACAAGAGCATCACACTTTGGCACTAGAGCTCCACACTTTGGCACAAGAGCGTCACACCTTGGCACTAAAGCATGTTATATTGGCACTAGAGTGTCAAACTTTGGCACTAGAGCGTCATACTTTGGCACTAGAGCTTCACACTTTGGCATAAGAGCATCACACTCTAGCACTAGAGTGTCACACGTTAGCACTAGAGCGTCACAATTTGGCACTAGAGCTTCACACTTTGGCACTGGAGCGTCACACTTTGGCACTAAAGCTTCACACTTTGGCACTAGGGCATCACAGTTTGGCACTAGAGCGTCACAAGTTGGTACTAGAGCGTTACAGTTTGGCACTAGAGCGTCACACTTTGGCACTAGAGCGTCAGACTCAGCATTAGGGTTTCACACTATTGCATTGAGCGTCACACTTTGGTACTAGAGTGTCAAATGTTGGCACCAAAGCTTCACGCTTTGGCGCTAGAGCGTCACACTCCGGCACAAGAGCGCCATACTTTGGCACTAGAGCATCACACTTTGGTACTAGAGCTTCACACGTTGGCACTAGAGCGTCACACTGTGGCACAAGCGTGTCACACTTTGGCACTAGAGCTTCTTACTTTGGCACTAGAGCATCAACTTTTGGTACTGCAGCATCACACTTTGGCACTAGAGTATCACACTTTGGCACTAGAGCTTCACAACTTGGCATTAGAGCTTCACACTTTGGCACTAGAGCTTCACACTTTGGCACAACATAGTCACACATTGGCACTAGAGCGTCACACATTGTCATTAGAACTTCACACTCTGGCACTAGAGCGTCACACTTTGGCACCAGAGCGTCACACATTGGCACGAGAGCGTCACACTTTGGCACTATAGCTTCATACTTTGGCACTGTAGCTTCACACTCTTGGCACTAGAGTGTCACATTCTGATACTAGAGATTTGCACTTTGGCACTAGAGCTTGACACTTTGGCACTAGAGCTTCAAGCTTTGGCACTACAGCATCACACATTGGCACTAGAGCGTCATACATTGGCACTCGAGCCTCACACTTAGGCACTAGAGCGTCACACTTTGGTACTAGAGCGTCACACTTTGGGACTAGAGTGTCACACTTTGGCACAAGAGCATCACACTTTGGCACTAGAGCATCACTCTTTGGCACTAGAGCGTCACACTTTGGCACTAGAGACTCATACGTTTGCTTTCAAGCGTCACACATTGGCACTAGAGCATCACACTTTGGCACTGGAGCATCATTATTACGCACTATAGCGTCACACTTTGGCACTAGAGCGTCATAATATGGCATTAGATCGTCACACTTTGGCACTAGAGCGTCACACTTTGGCACTAGAGCTTTACACTTTGGCAATAGAGCGTCACACGTTTGCACTAGAGCTCCACACTTTGGCACAATATCATCACACTTTGGCACTATAGCATCACACTTTGGCATTGGAGCGTCACACTTTGAGCGCACACTTTGGCACTAAAGCGTCACACTTTGGCACTAAAGCGTCACACTTTGACACTATAGCGTCACACACTGTGGCACTAGAATGTCACACTTTGGTACTAGAGCTTATCACTTTGGCACTAGAGGGTCACACTTTGGCACTAAAGCGTCACACTCACACACTAGAGTGTCATAATTTGGCACTAGAGCATGACACCTTGGCACTACAGCTTCAAACTCTGGCACTAGAGCGTCACACTTTGGCAATAAAGTGTCACACTTTGGCACTAGAGCGTCACACTATGGCACTAAAGCGTCACACTTTGACACTATAGCGTCACACACTGTGGCACTAGAATGTCACACTTTGGTACTAGAGCTTATCACTTTGGCACTAGAGGGTCACACTTTGGCACTAAAGCGTCACACTCACACACTAGAGTGTCATAATTTGGCACTAGAGCATGACACCTTGGCACTACAGCTTCAAACTCTGGCACTAGAGCGTCACACTTTGGCAATAAAGTGTCACACTTTGGCACTAGAGCATCACACTCTGGCACTAGAGCGTCACACTTTGGCACTTGATGGCACACTTTGGCACTAGAGCGTCACACATTAGTTCTAGAGCTTCAGACTTTTGCATTAGAGCATCACACCTTGGCACTAGAGCATCACACGTTGGCACAGGAGGGTCAAAATTTGGCACTAGAGCTTCACAATATGGCACTAGAGCTGCATAAATTGGCATGAGAGCTTCACCCTTTGGCACTAGAGCATCATGCTTTATCACTGTAGTGTCACACTTTGGTACCAGAGCGTCACAATTGTGCACTAGAGCGTCACACTTTGGTACTAGAGCATCAAACTTTGGCACTAAAGCTTCTGACTTTGGCACTTTATAACCACACATTGGCACTAGAGCATCACACTTTGGCACTAGATCGTAACACGTTGGCACTATAGCGTCACACTTTGGCACTAGAGCTTCACAATTCGGTACTAGAGCTCCACACTTTGGCACTAGAGCTTTACACTTTGGTACTACCGTGTCACACATTAGCACTAGAGCGTCTCACATTTGCACTAGAGCTTCACACTTTGGCACTAGAGCACCACCCTTTGGCACTAGAGTGTCACACTTTCGCACTAGAGCGTCACACTTTGGCACTAGAGCTTCACATTTTGGCAATAGAGCTTCACACCTTTGCACTTGAGCGTCACGCTTTGGCTTTCAAGAGTCAGACTTTGGCAATAGAGCGTCACACTTAGGCACTAGAGTGTCACACTTTGGCACTATAGCATCACACTTCGGCACTAGAGCGTCACACGTTGGCACTAGAGCATCACACTTTGGCACTAGAGCGTCACACGCTTCTACTAGAGCGTCACACTTTGGCACTAGAGTATCACACTTAAGCACTAGAGCGTCACACTTTGGCACTAGAGCGTCATAATTTGGCATTAGATCGCCACAAATTGGCACTAGAGCGTCGCACTTTGGCACTAGAGCTTCAAACTTTGGCACTAGAGCGACACACTTTTGCACTAGAGCTCCACACTTTGGCACTAGAGCATCACACTTTGGCACTAGAGCGTCACACTTTGGCACTAGAGCGCACAATTTGAGCGCAGACTCTGGCACTAAAGCGTCACACTTTGGCACTAGAGCGTCACACAGTGTGGCACTAGAATGTCACACTTTGGCACTAGAGCTTCGGACTTTGGCACTAGAGCGTCACACTTTGGCACTAGAGCGTCATACTCACGCACTACAGCATCATACTTTGGCACTAGAGCGTGACACTTTGGCACTAGAGCATCAAACGTTTGCACTAGAGCGTCAGACTTTGGCACTAGAGCGTCACACTTGGGCACTAGAGTGTTACACTTTGGCACTAAAGCGTCACACTTTGGCACTTTATTGCACACTTTGGCACAAGAGCGTCACACTTTAGCACTAGAGCTTCAGACTTTTGCATTAGAGCATCACACCTTGGCGCTACAGCGTCACACTTTGGCACAGGAGGGTCACACTTTGGCACTAGAGCTTCACAATATGGCACTAGAGCTTCATAAACTGGCACCAGAGCTTCACCCTTTGGTACTAGAGCGTCACACTTTGGCTCTATAGTGTCACACTTTGGCACTAGAGCGTTATCATTTTGCACTAGAGTGTCATACTTTGGAACTAAAGCATCACACTTTGGCAATAAAGCTTCTGACGTTGGCACTAGAGCTTCACAATTTGCGACTAGAGCTTCACACTTTGGTACTAGAGCTTCACACTTTGGCACTCCAGCGTCACACATTAGCACTAGAGCGTCACACATTGGCACTAGAGCTTCACACTTTGGCAATAGAGCACCACCCTTTGGCACTAGAGTGTCACACTTTCGCACTAGAGCGTCACACTTTGGCTCTAGAGCTTCACACTTTGGCACTAGAGCTTCACACCTTTGCACTAGAGCATCACGCTTTGGCTTTCAAGAGTCACACTTTGGCAATGGAGCGTCCCACTTCGGTACTAGAGCGTCACACTTTGGCACTATATAATCACACTTTGGCACTGGAGCATCACACGTTGGCACTCTAGTGTCACACTTTGGCACTAGAGCGTCACACTTTGGTCCTAGAGCGTCACACTTTGGCACTAGAGTATCACTCTTAAGCACTAGAGCGTCACACATTGGCACTCGAGCGTCATAATTTGGTATTATAGCGCCACACATTGGCACTAGAGCGTCGCACATTGGCACTAGAGCTTCAGACTTTGGCACTAGAGTGTCACACTTTTGCACTAGAGCTCCACACTTTGGCACTAGAGCATCACACTTTGGCACTAGAGCGTCACACTTTGGCACTAGAGCGTCACACTTTAAGCGCACATTCTGGCACTAAAGTGTCACACTTTGGCACTAAAGCGTCACACACTGTGGCACTAGAATGTCACACTTTGGCACTAGAGCTTCAGACTTTGGCACTAGAGCGTCACACTTTGGCACTAGAGCATCACACTCACGCACTACAGAATCATACTTTGGCACTAGAGCATGACACTTTGGCACTAGAGCGTCAAACTTTGGCACTAAAGTGTCACACTTTTGCACTAGAGCGTCACACTTTGGCAATAGAGCGTCACACTTAGGTACTGGAGCGTCACACTTGGGCACTAGAGCTCCACAATCTGGCACTAAGCGTCACACTTTAACACTAGAGTGTCACACTTTGGTACTAGAGCATCACACTTTGGCACTAGAGCAGCACACTTTGGCACTAGAGCATCACACTTTGGCTGTTGATGGCACACTTTGGCACTAGAGCGTCACACTCTAGCACTAGAGCTTCAAAGTTTTTCATTGGAGCATCACACTTTGGTACTAGAGCGTCACACTTTGGCACAGGAGCATCACACTTTAGCACTAGAGCTTCACAATATGGCACGAAAGCTTCACAAATGGGCACTATAGCTTCACCCTTTGGCACTAGGGCATCACACTTTGGCACTAGAGCGTCACACTTTGGTACTAGAGCGTCACACTTTGGCACTAGAGCGTCACACTTTGGCACTAGAGCGTCACACTTTGGCACTAAAGCATCAAAATTTGGTACTAGAGCGTCACATTTTGGCACTAGAGTGCCACACTTTGATACCTGATCTTCATACTTTCACACTAGAGTGTCACACTTTGGCACTAGAGCATCACACTTTGGCACTAGAGTATCACACTTCCGGACTAGAGGGTCACACTTTGGCACTAGAGCGTCATGAATCGGCATTAGAGTGTCACATATTTGAACTAGAGCGTCACACTTTGGCACTAGAGTTTCAGACTTTGGCACTAGAGCGTCACACTTTTGTACTAGAGCTCCACACTTTGGCACTAGAGCGTCACACTTTGGCACTAAAGCGTCACACTTTTAGCGCACACTTTAGCACGAAAGCGTCACTCTATGGCTTTAGAGCGTCACACACTATGGCACTGGAATGTCACACTTTGGCACTAGAGCTTCGCACCTTGGCACTAGAGCGTTATATTTTGGCACTAGAGCGTCAGACACACGCACTACAGCGTCATACTTTGGCACTAGAGCGTGACACTTTGGCACTAGAGCATCAAACTTTGGCACTAAAGCGTCACACGTTGGCACTAGAGCGTCACACGTTGGCACTGGAGCGTCACACTTGGGCACTAGAGCTCTACAATTTGGCACTATAATGTCACACTTTAACACTAGAGCGTCACACTTTGGCACGAGAGCGTCATACTTTGGCCCTTCATGGCACACTTTGGCACTAGAGCGTCACACTTTAGAACTAGAGCTTCAGACTTTTGCATTAGAGCATCACACTTTGGCACCAGAGCGTCACACTTTGGCACAGGAGCGTCACACTTTAGCACTAGAGCTTAACAATATGGCACTAGATCTTCACAAAATGGAACTAGATCTTCACAAAATGGCACTAGAGCTTCACCCTTTGGCACTAGAGCATCACACTTCGGCAGTAGAGCGTCACACTTTGGCACTAGAGCATCACACTTTGGCACTACAGCGTCACACTTTGGAAGTAGAGCGTCGCACATTGGCGCTAGAGCGTAAAACTTTGATACTAGAGCTTCACATTTTGGCACTAGAGCGTCACACTTTGGCACTGGCGCATCACACTTTGGCACTAGAGCATCACACTTCTGCTCTAGAGCGCCACACTTTGGCACTAGAGCGTCACACTTTGGCACTAGAGCGTCACACTTTGGCACGAGAGCATCACACACTGTGGCACTATACATTCACACCTTGGTACTAGAGCTTCACACTTTGCCACTAGAGCGTCACACTTTGGCACTAGAGTCTCACACTTACGTACAAGAGCGTCATACTTTCGGACTATAGCATCACACTTTGGCACTAGAGCATCATACTTTGGCATTAGAGCGTCACACTTTGGCACTAGAGCTTAAGACTTTGGCACTAGAGCTTCAAACGTTGGCACTAGAGCATCACATTTTTGCACTATAGCTCCACACTTTGGCACTAGAGCGTCACACTTTGGAAATAGAGTGTCACACTTTAGCACTAGAGCGTCACACTTTGAGCGCTCATTTTGGCACTAGAGCGTCACACCTTGGCACTAGAGCTTCAAGCTTTGGCACGAGAGCGTCACACTTTTGCACTAGAGCCCCACACCTTGGCACTAGAGACCAAGCCGGGTCATAGCAACCAAAACCGGCTCACAAAAACCCGGGTCACAGAACCAAAGCGAGGACACAGAAACCAAAGCCATGTCACAGAAACCAAAACGGGGTCACAAAAACCAAGCCGGGTCATAGTAACCAAAGCCGGCGCACAGAAACAAAAGCCAGGTCAACAAAACCAAAGCCCGGTCACAGAAACCAAAGCGGGTCACAGAAACCAGAGCCAGGTCACAGAAACCAAAGCCGGCTCACATAAACCAAAGCCGGGTCATATAAACCAAAGCCGGGTCAGAGAAACCAAAGCCGGGTCACAAAAACCAAAGGTGGGTCACAAAAACCAAAGCCAGGTCACAGCAACCAAAGCCCGGTCACGGAAACCAAAGCCAGGTCACAGAAACCAAAGCGGGGTCACAACAACCAAAGTCGGGTTACATAAACCAATGCCGGGTCACAGAAACCAAAGCTGGGTCACAGAAACCGATGCCGGGTCACAGAAACCAAAGCCGGGTCACAGAAACCAAAGCCGATCACAGAAACCAAAGCCGGGTCATAGAAACCAAAACCGGATCACAGAAATCAAAGCCGGGTCACAGTAACCAAAGCTGGGTCACAGGAACCAGAGCCATGCCACAGAACCCAAAGCCGGGTCACAGAAGCCAAAGCCGGGTCACAGAAACCAAAGTTGGGTCCCAGAAACCAAAGCCGGGTCACAGAACCCAAAGCCGGGTCACAGAAACCAAAGCCGGGTCACAGAAACCAGAGCCATGCCACAGAACCCAAAGCCGGGTCACAGAAGCCAAAGCCGGGTCACATAAACCAAAGCCGGGTCACAGAAACCAAAGCCGGGTCACACAAACCAAAAACGGTCCCATAACCCAAAGCCGGGTCATAAAAACAAAAGCTGGGTCACATAAACCAACGCCGAGTCGCAGAAAGCAAAGCCGGGTCACAGAAACCAAAGTTGGGTCCCAGAAACCAAAGCCGGGTCACAGAAACCAAAGCCGGGTCACAAAAACCAAAGCCGGGTCATGGAAACGAAAGCCGGGTCATAGTAACCAAAGACGGGTCACAGAAACCAAAGCCGAGTCAAAAAACCCAAAGCTAGGTAAACCAAAGCTGGACCAAAGAAACCAAAGCCGGGTGAGATAAACCAAAGCCGGGTCACAGAAACGAAAGCCGGATCACAAGAACCAAAGTCAGGTCACAGAAACCAAAGCCGGGTCAGAGAAGCCAAAGCCGGGTCACGGAAACCAAACCGGGTCATAAGAACCAAAGCCGGGTCACAAAACCAAAACCAGGTCACAGAAACCAAAGCCGGGTCACAAAACCAAAACCAGGTCACAGAAACCAAAGCCGGGTCACAGAAACCAAAGCCGGGTCACACAAACCAAAGCCGGGTCATAGAAACCAAAGCTGGGTCACAGAAACCAAAGCTGGGTCACAGAAACCAAAGCAGGGTCACACAAACCAAAGCCGGGTCACTAAAACAAAAGCCCGGTCACAGAAACCAAAGCCGGGTCACAGAAACCTAAGCCGGTCACAGAAACCAAAGCCGGGTCACATAAAGAAAAGTCGGGTCACATAAACCAAAGCCGGGTCACATAAACCAAGCTGGGAAACAGAAACCAAAGCCGGGTCACAGAAAGCAAAGTCGGGTCATTCACATAAAAGCCAGGTCACAGAAACCAAGACCGGGTCACATAAACCAAAGTCCGGTCACAGAAACCAAAACTGGGTCAAAGAAACCAAAGCCGGGTCACAGAAACGAAAGCTGGGTCACATAAAGCAAAGCTGGATCACAGAAACCAAAGTTGGGTCACAGAAACCAACGTCGGGTCACAGAAACCAAAGCTGGGTCACAGAAACCAAAGCCGGGTCACACCAAGCCAGGTCACAGAAGCCAAAGCCGGGTCACACAAACGAAAGCCGGGTCACAAAAACCAAAGCCGGGTCACACAAACCAAAGCCGGGTCACAGAAACCAAAGCCAGGTCACAGAAGCCAAAGCCGGGTCACACAAACGAAAGCCGGGTCACAAAAACCAAAGCCGGGTCACACAAACCAAAGCCGGGTCACAGAAACCAAAGCAGGGTCACATAAACCAAAGCCAGGTCACCGAAACCAACGCCGGGTCACAGAAACCAAAGCCGGGTCATCGAAACCAGAGCTGGGTCATAGAAAGCAAAGCCGGGTCACAGAAACAAAAGCCGGGTCATAGAAACCAAACGGGCCACAGAAACCAAAGCCGGGTCAAAGAAACCAAAGCTAGATAAACCAAAGCCGGATCACATGAACCAAAGCTGGGCCACAGAAACGAAAGCCGGGTCAGAGAAACCAGAGCCGGGTCACAGAAATCAAAGCTAGGTCACAGAAACCAAAGCAGGGTCACAGAAACAAAAGCCGGGTCACAGAAACCAATGCCGGGTCACAGCAACCAAAGCCGGGTCACAGAAACCAAAGCCGAGTCACAGAAAACAAAGCCGGGTCACAGAAGGCAAAGCTGGGTCACACAAACCAAAGCCGGGTCACAAAAACCAAAGCCAGGTCAGAGAAATGAAAGCCGGGTCACAAAAACCAAAGCCGGCTCACAGAAACCAAAGCCGGGTCATAGAAACCAAAGTCGGGTCACTCAAACCAAAGCCAAGTCACAGAAACCAAAGCCGGGTCACA
>SZWC01001048.1:77143-91008 GCA_023375785.1 Penium margaritaceum
CCGGGTCACAGAAACCAAAGCCGGGTCACAGAAACCAAAGCCGGGTCACAGAAACCAAAGCCGGGTCACAGAAACCAAAGCCGGGTCACACGTACCAAAGCCCGGTCACATGAACCAAAGCCGGGTCACTGAAACCTAAGCCGGTCACAGAAACCAAAACCGGGTCACAGAAACCAAAGTCGGGTCAAAGAAACCAAAACTGGGTCACAAAAACCAAGCTGGGTCACACAACCCAAAGCCAGGTCACAGAAACCAAAGCCGGGTCACAGAAATCAAAGCCAGGTCACAAAAACCAAAACCAGGTCACAAAAACCAAAGCCGGGTCACAGAAACCAATGCTGGGTCATAGAAACCAAAGCTGGGTCCCAGAAACGGAAGCCGGGTCACTAAAACCGAAGCCGGATCACAGAAACTAAAGCCGGGTCACAGAAACCAAAGCCGGGTCACAGAAACCCATGCTGGGTCACTGAAGCCAAAGCCGGGTCACACAAAGCCAGGTCACATAAGCCAAAGCCGGGTGACACAAACAAAAGCCGGGTCACAAAAACCAAAACCAAGTCATAGAAACCAAAGACGGGTCCCAGAAACCAAAGGCGGGTCACGAAAACCAAAGCCGGGCCACAGAAACCAACGCCGGGTCACAGAAACCAAAGCTGGGTCACAGTACCCAAAGCCAGGTCAGAGAAACCAAAGCCGGGTCACAGAAACAAAAAACTTCATAGAAACCAAACATGGGTCACAAAAACCAAAACCGGGTCAAATAAACCAAAGCTGGATAAACCAAAGCCGGATCACAGAAACCAAAGATGAGCCACAGACACGAAAGCCGGGTCAGAGGAACCAAAGCCGGGTCACAGAAACCAAAGCCGGGTCACAGAAACCAAAGCCGGGTCAGAGAAACCAAAGCTGGGTCACAGAAACCAAAGCCGGGTCACAGAAACCAAAGCCGGGTCACACAAAGGTAGGCCGGGCCTACTTGCGCCCTACTTGCGCCCTACTTGCGTCCTAGTTGCACCCTAGTTTTGCCCTAGTTGCGTCATTGTTGCACCGTAGTTGCGCCATAGTTGCGCCCTAGTTGCGGCCTAGTTGCGGCCTAGTTGCGCCCTAGTTGCACCCTAGTTGCGCTCTAATTGCGCCCTAGTTGCGCCCTAGATGCGCCGTAGTCGTGCCCTAGTCGCGCCCTAGTTGCGTCCTAGTTGCACCCTAGTTGCACCCTGTTTGCGCCCTTGATGCACCCTACTTGCGCCCTAGTGGCACCCTACTTGCGCCCTAGTTGTGCCTTAGTTAGGCACTAGCTGCACCTTAGTTGTGCCCTAGTTGCACCCTAGTTGCGTCCTACTTGTGCCCTACTTGCGTGCTAGTTGCGCCTCAGTTGCGCCTTAGTTGTGCCCAAATTGCACACTGGTTGCACCCTAGTTGGGTCCTAGCTGCACCCTAGTTGTACCCTAGTTGCGCCCTAGTTGCGCCCTGGTTGCGCCCCGGTAGCACCCTAGTTGCGCCCTAGCTGCGTCCTAGTTTTGCCCTAGTTGCGCCCTAGTGGCGCCCTGGTTGCGCCCCGGTTGCGCCCTAGTTGGACCATAGGTGCACCCTAGTTGCGCCCTGGTTGCGTCCTGGTTGCCCCCTAGTTGCGCCCTAGTTGCGCCCAGGTCACACCCTAGTCGCGCCCTAGTCGCGCCCTAGTTGCGCCCTAGTTGCACCCTAGTTGCACCCTAGTTGCGCCCTCGTTGCGCCCTTGTTGCGCCCTAGTTGCGCCCTAGTTGCGTCCTAATCGCGCCCTAGTTGCGCCCTAGTTGCGCCCTAGTTGCAAGCTAGTTGCGCCCTAGTTGCGTCTTAGTTGCGCCCTAGTTGTGCCCTACTTGCGCTCTAGTTGCATCATACTTGTGCCCTAATTGCGCCCTAGTTGCGTCCAAGTTGCGCCTTAGTTGTACCCTACTTGCACCCTGCTTGCGCCCTACTTGCACCCTATTTGCGCCCTCGTTGCGCCCTAGTTGCGCCCTAGTCGCGTCCTAGTTGCACCCTAGTTGCACCCTGGTTGCGCCCTGCTTGCGCCGTTATTGCACCATGTTTACGCCCTACTGACGTCCTACTTGCACCCTAGTTGCGCCTTAGTTTCACTCTAACTATGCCCTAATTGTGCCCTAGTTACGCCGTAGTTGCGTCTTTCTTGTGCCCTACTTGCGTCCTAGTTGCGCCCTAGTCGCGCCCTAGTTGCGCCCTAGTTGCACCCTAGTTGCGCCCTAGTTGCGCCCTAGTTGCACCCTAGTTGCGCCCTAGTTGCGCACTAGTTGCGCCCTACTTGCGCCCTCGTTGCACCCTAGTTGTGCTCTGCTTGCGCCCTACCTGCGCCCTAGTTGCGCCGCAGTTGGGCACTAGCTACGCCCTAGTTGTACCCTAGTTGCGCCCTAGTTCCTCCTACTTGTGCTCCACTTGCGCCCTAGTTGTGCCTTAGTTGCGCCCTAGTTGCACCCTAGTTGCGCCTTTGTTGCGCCCTAGATGCGGCCTAGTTGCACCCTAGTTGCGCCCTAGTTGCGCCCTAGTTACGCCCTAGTTGCGCCCTAGTTGGGCCCTAGTTACGCCCTAGTTGCGCCCTAGTTGCGCCCTAGTTGCGCCCTAGTTACGTCCTAGTTGCGCCCTAGTTGCGCCCTAGTTGCACCCTAGTTGCACCCTAGTTGCACCCTATTTGCGCCCTTTTTGCACCCTACTTGCGCCCTACAGGCACCCTACTTGCACCCTAGTTGTGCCTTAGTTCGACAATAGCTACGCCCTTTTTGTGCCATAATTGCGCGCTAGTTGCGTCCTACTTGTGCCCTAATTGCGCACTAGTTGCGCCTTTGTAGCGCGTTAGTTGCGCCCAACTTGCGCTATAGTTGCACCCTAGTTGCGCCCTAGATGCGCCCTAGTTGTGCCATACGTACGCACTAAATGCACCCTAGTTGCACCCTACTTGCGCCCTAGTTGCGCCCTAGTTGCGTCCTACTTACGCCCTAGTTGCGCCCTAGTTGCGTCCTAGTTGCGCCCAAGTTGCGCCCTAGTTGCGCCCTAGTTGCGCCCTAGATGTGCCCTAGTTGCGCCCTAGTTGCGCCCTACTTGCACCCTAGTTGCGCCCTAGTTACGCCCTAGTTGCACCATAGTTGCACCCTAGTTGCGCCCTAGTTGCTCCCTAGTTGCGCCCTAGTTGCGTCCTACTCTCGCCCTAGTTGCGCCTCAGTTGGGCACTAGCTACGCACTAGTTGTACCCTAGTTGCGCCCTAGCTGCGTCCTACTTGTCCGCTACTTGCGCCCTAGTTGCGCATTAGTTGCGCCCTAGTTGCACCTTAGTTGCACCTTAGTTGCGCCCAAAGTGCGCCCAAGTTGCGCCCTAGTTGTGCCCTAGTTGCACACTAGTTGCGCCCTAGTTGTGTCCTAGTTGGGCCCTAGTTGCGCCCTAATTGCATCCTAGTTGCGCCCTTGTTGGGCCCTCATTGCGCCCTTGTTGCGCCCTTGTTGCCCCTTTGTTGCGCCCTTATTGCATTCAAGTTGCGCCTTAGTTGCACCCTTGTTACGCCCTAGTTGTGCCCCACTTGTGCCGTAGTTGCGCTCTACTTGCGCCCTACTTGCGCCCTACTTACGCCCTACGTGCGCCCTAGTGGCACCCTTATTGGGCCCTAGTTGCGCATTAGTTTCGCCCTAGTTGTGCCCTAGTTGCACCCTAGTTGCGCCCTAGTTGCACCCTAGTTGCGCCCTAGTTGCGCCCTAGTTGCGCCCTAGTTGCGCCCTATTTACGCCCAAGTTGCGCCCTAGTTGCGCCCTAGTCGTTCCCTAGTCACGCCCTAGTTGTGCCCTAGTTGCGCCCTAGTTGTGCTCTAGTTGCACCCTATCTGCGGCCTTATTGCACTCTATTTGCGCCCTACTAGAGCACTTCTTGCGCCCTAGTTGTGCCTTAGTTGGGCACTAGATACACCCTAATTATGCCCTAGTTGCGCCCTAGTTGCGTCCTTCTTGTGCCCTACTTGCGCGCTAGTTGCGCCTTAGTTGCACCTTAGTTGCGCCCAACTTGCACACTAGTTGCACCCTAGTTGCGTCCTGGTTGCGCCTTCGTTGTGCCCTAGTTGCGCACTAGTTGTGCCCTAGTTACGCCCCGGTTGCGCCCTAGTTGCGCCCTAGTTGTGCCCTAGTTGTGCCCTAGTTGCGCCCTAGTTGCAACCCAGTTGTGTCCTAGTTGTGCCCAAGTTGTGCTCTAGTTGCGCCCAAGTTGCACCCTAGTTGCGCCCTAGTTAAACCCTAGTTGCGCCCTAGTTGCGCCCTAGTTGCGCCCTAGTTAAGCCCTCATTGCACCCTCATTGCACCCTAGTTGCGCCCTCGTTGTGCCCTTGTTACGCCCTAGTTGTACCCTAGTTGTGTTTTAGTTGCGCCCTAATTTCATCCTAGTTGCGCCGTAGTTGCGCCCTAGTTGCGCTCTAGTTGCACCCTAGTTGAACCGTAGTATTTATAGTTGCGCCCTAGTTGCGCCCTAGTTGCGCCCTTGTTGCGCCTTAGTTTTGCTCTAGTTGCACCCTACTTGTGCCCTAGTTGCGCCCTAGTTGCGCCCTACTTGTACCCTAGTTGCGTCTTAGTTGCGCCCTTGTTGCGCCCTAGTTGAGCCTCAGTTGGGCACTAGCTACGCCCTAGTTGTACCATACTTGCGCCCTAGTTGCGTCCTACTTGTGCCCTATTTGCTCCCTACTTGCGCCTTAGTTGCGCCCTAGTTGCGCCCTAGCTGCGCCATAGTTGCGCCCTAGTTATGCCCTAGTTGCGCCCTAGTTGCGCCCTAGTTGCGCCGTAGTTGCGTCCTAGTTCCGTGCTAGCTGCGCCCTAGTTCCATCCTAGCTGCCCCCAGTTGCGCCCTACTTGCGCCCTAGTTGCGTCCTAGTTGGGCCCTAATTGCGCCCTAGTTGCGCCCAAGTCGTGCCCTAGTCACGCCCAAGTCGCGCCCTAGTTGCACCCTAGTTGCGCACTAGTTGTACACTAGGTGCGCCCTAGTTGCGCCCTAGTTGCGCCCTACTTGTGCCCTAGTTGCGTCCTAGTTGCGCCCTAGTTGTGCCCTAGTTTCCCCCTAGTTGCGCTCTAGTTGCACCCGGGCGCCCTAGTTGCGCCCTAGTTGCGGCCTACTTGTAACATACTTGCACCATAGTAACGCACTAGTTGCGCCCTAGTTGCGTCCTAGTTGCGCCCTAGTTGCGCCCTAGTTGCGCCCTACTTGGGCCCTATTGGCACCTACTTGCGCCCTAGTTGCACCTCAGTTGGGCACTAGCTACGCCCTAGTTGTCCCATAGTTGCGCCCTTAGTTGCGTCTTACTTACGCCCTAGTTGCGCCTTAGTTGCGGCCTAGTTGCACCCAACTTGCAGACTAGTTGCACCCTAGTGGCGCCCTAGTTGCGCCCTAGTTGCGTCCTAGTTGCACACTAGTTGCGCCCTAGTTGCACCCTAGTTGCGCCCTCGTTGCGCCCTCGTTGCGCCCTAGTTGTACCCTAGTTGCGCCCTAGTTGCACCCTAGTTACGCCCTAGTTGCCCCCAGTTGCGCCCTAATTACGCCCTAGTTGCACCCTCATTGCGGCCTAGTTGTGCTCTAGTTGCGCCCTAGTTACACCCTAGTTGCATCCTAGTTGCGCCCTAGTTGCACCCTAGTCGGCCCTAGTTGCACCCTAGTTGCGTCCTAGTGGCGCCCTAGTTGCGGCTAGTTGCGCCCTAGTTGCGGCCATGTTGCGCCTTAGTTGTACCCTAGTTGCGTCCTACTTGCGCCATATTTGCGCCCTAGTTGCGCCCTACGTGCACCATAATTGCGTCTTAGTTGTGCCCTAGTTGTGCCATGGTTGCACCCTTCTTGCGCCATTATTGCACCCTACTTACACTTTATTGGCGTCCTATTTGCACCCTAGTTGTGTCTCAGTTGGGCACTAGCGCCGCCCTAATTGTGCCCTAGTTGCGCCCTAGTTGCGTCTTACTTGCACCCTACTTGCGTCCTAGTTGTACCCTAGATGCGCCCTACTTACACCCTAGTTGCGCCCTAGTTGCGCCCTAGTTGCGCCCTGGTTACGGTCTTGTTGCGCCCTGGTTGCGCACAAGTTGCAACCTACATGCGCCCTACTTGCACCCTTCTTGCGCCCTAGTTGCGCCTCATTTGGCGACTAGCTACGCCCTAGTTGTACCCTAGTTGCACCCTCGTTGCGCCCTTGTTGCACCCTAGTTGCGCCCTAGTTGTGCTATAGTTGCGCCCTAGTTGCGTCCTAGTTGCGCCCTAGTTGCGCCCTAGTTGCGCTCTAGTTGTGCCCTAGTTGCACCCTACATGCGCCCTACTTGCACCCTAGTTGCGCCCTACTTGCACCCTAGTTGCGTGTTAGTTGCGCCCTAGTTGCGCCCTAGTTGTACCTCAGTTGGGTACTAGCTACGCCCTAGTTGTACCATACTTGCGCCCTACTTGCGTCCTACTTGTGCCCTATTTGCGCCCTAGTTGAGCATTAGTTGCACCCTAGTTGCACCCTAGTTGTGCCCTAGCTGCAACCTAGTTGCGCCCTAGTTGCGCCCTAGTTGCCCCCAGTTGCGCCCTAATTGCGCCCTAGTTGCGCCCTAGTTGCGCCCTAGTTCCGCCCTAGATGTGCACTAGTTGCACCCTAGGTGCGCCGTTGAGCCCTAGTTGCGCCCTAGTTGTGCCCTAGTTGCGTCCTGGTTGCGCCCTAGTTGCGCCCTAGTTTCCCCCTAGTTCCGCCCTAGGTGCACCCGGGCTCCCTAGTTGCACCCGAATGGCGCCGTACTTGCACCCTAGTTGCACCATAGTTACGCACTAGTTGCACCCTAGTTGCGTCCTAGTTGCGCCCTAGTTGCGCCCTGCTTGCGCCCTAATTGTGCCCTACTGGCGCCTACTTGCGCCCTAGCTGCGCCTCAATTGGGCACTAGCTACACCCTTGTTGTCCCATAGTTGCGCCCTTGGTTGCGTCTTACTTACGCACTTAGTTGCGTCTTACTTACGCCCTAGTTGCGCCTTAGTTGCGCCCCAGTTGTGCCCAACTTGCAGACTAGTTGCACCCTAGTCGCGCCCTAGTTGCGCCCTAGTTGCGCCCTTGTTGCACCCTAGCTGGGCCCTCGTTGCGCCCTCGTTGCGCCCTAGTTGCACCCTAGTTGCGCCCTAGTTGCGCCCTAGTTACGCCCTAGTTGCGCCCTAGTTGCCCCCTAGTTGCGCCCTAGTTGCGCCCTAGCTGCGCTCTAGTTGCGCCCTAGTTGCGCCCTAGCTGCGCTCTAGTTGCGCCCTAGTTGCGCCCTAGTTACGCCCTAGTTGTTCCCAGTTGCGCCCTAATTGCGCCCTAGTTGCGCCCTAGTTGCGCCCTAGCTGCGCTCTAGTTGCGCCATAGTTGCGCCCTCCTTGCGCCCTAGTTGAGCCTTAGTTGCGCCCTAGTTGTGCCCTATTTGTGCCCTAGTTGCGCCTAGTTCCGCCCTAGTTTTGCCCTAGTTGCGCCAAGTTGCGCCCTTGTTGCACCCTTGTTGCGCCTTAGTTGTACCCTAGTTGCGCCCTACTTATGCCATACTTTCGCCCTAGTTGCGCCCTACTTGCACCCTAGTTGCGTCTTTGTTGTGCCCTAGTTGCACCATAGTTGCACCCTTCTTGCGCCCTTATTGCACCCTACTTACTCCCTATTGGCGCCCAATTTGCGCCCTAGTTGCGCCTCAGCTGGGCACTAGCTATACCCTTATTGTGCCCTGATTGCGCCCTAGTTGCGTCTTGCTTGTGCCCTACTTGCACCCTAGTTGCACCCTAGTTGCGCCCTACTTGCACCATAGTTGCGCCCTAGATGCGCCCTAGTTGCGCCCTGGTTGCGCCCTAGTTACGTCCTGGTTGCCCACAACTTGCAACCTACTTGCGCCCTACTTGCAGTGTACTTGCGCCCTAGTTCCGCCTCAGTTGGGGACTAGCTATGCCCTAGTTGTACCCTAGTTGCGCCTGAGTTGCGTCCTACTTGTACCCTATTTGTGCCCTAATTGCACCCTCGTTGCGCCCTTGGTGTACCCTAGTTGTGCCCTAGTTACGCTCTAGTTGCGCCCTAGTTGCTTCCTAGTTGCGCCCTAGTTGCGCCCTAGCTGCGCTCTAGTTGTGCCCTAGTTGCACCCTACTTGCGTCCTACTTGCGCCCTAGTTGCGCCTTACTTGCACCCTAGTTGCGTCTTGGTTGCGCCCTAGTTGCGCCCTACCCGTGCCCTAATTGTGCCTCAGTCTGGCACTAGCTACGCCCTAGTTGAACCCTACTTGCGCCCTAGTTGCATGCTACTTGTACCCTATTTGCGCCCTAGTTACGCCTTAGTTGCGCCCTAGTTACATCCTAGTTGTGCCCTAGTTGCAACCTAGTTGCGCCCTAGTTGCGCCCTAGTTGCCCCCAGTTGTGCCCTAATTGCGTCCAAGTTGCGCCCTAGTTGTGCCCTAGTTGTGCCCTAGTTGCGCCCTAGTTGCGCCCAGATCGCACCATAGTCACGCCCTAGTCGCGCCCTAGTTGCGCCCTAGTTGCGCACTAGTTGCACCCTAGGTGCACCCTAGTTGCGCCGTAGTTGCACCCTAGTTGTGCCCTAGTTGCGTCCTAGTTGTGCCCTAGTTGCGCCCTAGATTCCCCCTAGTTGCGCCCTAATAGCACCCGGACGCCCTAGTTGCAGACTAATTGCGCCCTACATACGTCCTAGTTGCACCCTAATTACGCACTCGTTGCACCCTAGTGGCGTCCTAGTTGCGCCCAAGTTGCGCCCTAGTTGCGCCCTAGTTGCACCCTAGTTGCGCCCTAGTTGCACCCTAGTTGCGCCCTAGTTGCACCCTAGTTGCACCCTAGGCGCCTACTTTCGTTGCGCCTCAATTGGGACCTAGCTACGCCCTAGTCGTCTCATAGGTGCGCCCTTAGTTGTGTCTTACTTACGCCCTAGTTGCGCCTTAGTTGCGCCCTAGTTGCGCCCAACATGCAGACTAGTTACACCCTAGTTGCGCCCTATTTGCGCCCTAGTAGCGTCCTAGTTGCACCATAGTTGCGCCCTAGTTGGACCCCAGTTGCGCCCTCATTGCTCCCTCGTTGCGCCCTAGTTGCACCCTAGTTGCGCCCTAGTTACGCCCTAGTTGTGCCCTAGTTGTCCCAAGTTGGGGCCTTATTACGCCCTAGTTGCGCCCTAGTTGCGCGCAGGTTGCGCCCTAGATGCGCCCTAGTTGCACCCTAGTTGCGCCCTAGTTGCGCCCTAGTTGCGCCCTAGTTGCGCCCTAGTTTCGCCCTAGTTGCGCCCTCGTTGCACCTAGTTGAGCCCTAGTTGCGCCCTTGTTGTGTCTTTTTTGTGCCCTAGTTGCGCCCTACATGCGTCCAACTTGCGCCCTAGTTGCGCCCTACTTGCACCATAGTTACGTCCTAGTTGCGCCCTAGTTGCGCCCTAGTTGCGCCCTTCTTGCGTCCTTATTGCACCCTACTTACACCCTATTAGCGCCCTACTTTCGCCCTAGTTGCGCCTCAGTTGGGCACTAGCTACGCCCTAATTGCGCCCTAGTTGCGCCCTAGTTGCGTCTTACTTGCGCCCTACGTGCGACCTATTTGTACCCTAGTTGTACCCTACTTGCACCCTTGTTGCGCCCTTGTTGCGCCCTGGTTGCACCCTAGTTGCGCCCTAGTTTTACCCTGGTTGCGCACAAGTTGCAACCTACTTGCGCCCTACTTGCACCCTACTTGCGCCCTAGTTGCGCCTCTGTTGGGGACAAGCTACGTCCTAGTTGTACCCTAGTTTCGTCCTAGTTACATCTTACTTGTACCCTATTTCTGCCCTACTTACGCCTTAGTTGCACCCTAGTTGCGCCCTAGTTGCGTCATAGTTGCGCCCTAGTTGTGCCATAGTTGCGCCGTAGTTGCGCCCTAGTTGCGCCCTAGTTGCACCCTAGTTGCGCTTTAGTTGCGCCCTAGTTGCCCCCAGTTACGCCCTAATTGCAACCTAGTTGCGCCCTAGCTGCGCCCCGTTTGCGCCCTAGTTGCACCCTAGTTGCGCCCAAGTCGCGCCATAGTCGCGCCCCAGTCACGCCCTAGTTGCGCCCTAGTTGCGCACTAGGTGCACCCTAGTTGTGCCCTAGTTGCGCCCTAGTTCCGCCCTAGTTACGCCCTAGTTGCGTCCTAGTTGTGCCCTAGTTGTGCTCTAGTTACCCCCTAGATGCGCCCTTGATGCGCCCGGGCGCCCTAGTTGCACCCTAGTTGTGCCCTACTTGCACCCTAGTTGCACCCTAGTTACGCACTAGTTGCGCCATAGTTGCATCCTAGGTGCGCCCTCGTTGCGCCCTAGTTGCATCCTACTTGTGCCTTTCTGGCGCCTACTTGCGCCCTAGTTACGCGCCAGTTAGGCACTAGCTACACCCTAGTTGTCCCCTAGTTGCGCCCTAGTTGCGTTCTACTTGCGCCCTAGTTGCGCCTTAGTTGTCCCCTAGTTGTGCCCCACTTGCACACTTGTTGCACCCTAGTTGCGCCCTAGTTGCGCCCTAGTTGCGCCCTAGTTGCGCCCTAGTTGCACCATCATTGCGCCCTCGTTGCGCCCTAGTTGCGCGCAAGTTGCGCCCTAGTTGCGCCCTAGTTGCGCCCTAGTTGTGCCCTAGTTGCGCCGTAGTTGCGCCCTAGTTGTGCCCTAGTTGTGCCCTAGTTGTGCCCTAGTTGCACCCTAGCTGTGCCATAGTTGTGCCCTAGTTGCGCCCCACCTGCGTTCTTCTTGCGCCCTCATCGCGCCCTAGTTGCGCCCTAATTGCACCCTAGATGCGTCCTAGTTGTGCCATAGTTGCGCCCTTCTTGCGCCCATATTGCACCCTACTTATTCCCTATTGGCGCCCTAATTGCGCCCTAGTAGCGCCTCAGTTGGGCACTAGTTACGCCCTAGTTATACCCTAGTTGCGCCCTAGTTGCGTCCTACTTGTGCCCTACTTGCGCCGTAGTTGCGCCTTTGTTGCGCCCTTGTTGTCCCTTAGTTGTGCCCTAGCTACGCCCTAGTCGCGCACTAGTTGCACCCAAGTTGTGCCCAAGTTGTGCCCTAGTTGCGCCCTAGTTGCACCCTAGTTGCGCCCTAGTTACTCCCTTGTTGCGCCCTTGTTGTACCCTTGTTGCACCCTTGTTGCGCCCTAGTTGCGCCCTAGTTGCGCCCTAGTTGTGCCCCACTTGTGCCGTAGTTCCTCCCTAATAGTACCCTACTTGCGCCCTACTTGCGCCCGAGTTGCACCCTAGTTGCGCCCCAGTTGCGCCCTAGTTGCGCCCTAGTTGCGCCTTAGTTGCACCCTAGTTGCACCTTAGTTGCGCCCTAGTTGCGCCCTAGTTGTGCCCCACTTGTACCGTAGTTGCGCCATACTTGCGCCCTACTTGCACCCTACTTGCGCCCTGGTTGTACCCTAGTTGCGCCCTAGATGCGTCCTACTTGTGTCATGTTTGCGCCCTAGTTGTGCCATAGTTTCGCCCTAGTTGCGCCCTAGTTGCGTCCTAGGTGCTTCCTATTTGCGCCCTAGCTGCAACGTAGTTGTGCCCTAGTTGCGCCCGAGTTGCACCCAAGTTGCGCCCAAGTTGCGCCCTAGTTGCCCCCAGTTACACTCTAATTGCGCCCTAGTTGCGCCATATTTGTGCCTTAGTTGCGCCCTAGTTGTGCCCTAGTTGCTCCCAAGTCGCGCCCTTGTCGCGCCCGAGTCACACCCTAGTTGCGCCCTAGTCGCGCCCTAGTTGCGCCCTAGTAGCACCTTAGTTGCACCCTAGTTGCACCCTAGTTGCGCCTCAGTTGCGCCCTAGTTGCGCCCTAGTTGTGCCCTAGTTACGTCCTAGTTGCACCTTAGTTGCGCCCTAGTTGCGCCCTAGTTGCGCCCTAAATGTGCCCTAGCTGCGCCCTAGTTGAGCCCTACTTGCGCCCTAGTTGTGCCCTTGTTGCGCCCTAGTTGGGCCCTGGTTGCGCCTTAGTTGCGCCCTACTTGCGCCCTACTCTCGTCCTAGTTGCGCCTCAGTTGGGCACTAGCTACGCCCTAGCTGTACCCTAGTTGCGCCCTAGCTGCTTCATACTTGTACCCTACTTGCGCCCTAGTTGAGCCGTAGTTGCGCCTTAGTTGCGCCTTAGTTATGCCTTAGTTGTGCCCTATTTGCGCCCAAGTTGCGCCCTAGTTGCGCCCTAGCTATACCCTAGTTGCGCCCTAGTTGCGCCCTAGTTGCGCCCTAGTTGCGCCCTAGTTGCGCCCTAGTTGCGCCCTAGTTGCACCCTAGTTGTACCCTTGTTGCGTCCTTGTTGCGCCCTCGTTGTGCCCTCATTGCGCCCTCGTTGCGCCCTCGTTGTGCCCTCGTTGCGCCCTCCTTGCGCTCAATTTGCGCCCTAGTTGCGCCCATCTTACACTCTAGTTGTGTTCCACTTGTGCCATAGTTGCGCCCTACGTGCGCCCTACTTGCGCCCTACTGACGTCCTAGTTACACCATTATTGTGCCCTAGTTACGCCCTAGTTGCGCCCTAGTTGCGCCCTAGTTACGTCCTATTTGCGCCCTAGTTGGGCCCTAGTTGCACCCGAGTTGCGCCCTAAATGCGCCCTAGTTGCGCCCTAGTCGCGCCCTAGTCGTGCCCTAATCACGCCCTAATTACACCCTAGTTGTACTCTAGTTGTGCTCTAGTTGGTCCCTATTTGCGCCCTGATTGCACCCTACTTGCGCCCTACTGGCACCACTCTTACGCCCTAGTTGTGCCTTTGGTGGGCACTAGCTACGCGATAGTTGTGCCCTAGTAGCGCACTAGTTGCGTCCTACTTGTGCCCTACTCTAGCGCTACTTGCGCCATATTTGCGCCTTTGTTGTGCCCAACTTGCACACTAGTTGCACCCTAGTTGCACCCTAGTTACACCCTAGTTGTGCCCTAGTTGCGCCCTAGTTGCGCCCTGGTTGCACCCTGGTTGCGCCCTTGTTGCGCCCTAGTTGCACCCTAGTTGCGCCCTAGTTGCGCACTAGTTGCGACCTAGTTGCGTCCTAGTTGTGCCCTAGTTGTGCCCTAGTTGCACCCTATTTGCACCCTAGTTGCGCCCTAATTGCACCCTAGTTACGCCCTAGTTGCACCCTAGTTGCGTCCTAGTTGCACCCTCGTTGCGCCCTCGTTGCACCCTAGTTACGTCCTCGTTGCGCCCTGTTGCGCCCTAATTGCGTCTTAGTTGCGCCCTAGTTGCGCCCTAGTTGCGCCCTAGTTGTGCCCTACTTACGCCCTACTTGCACCCTAGTTGCGCCCTACTTGTACCTTAGTTGCGTCTTAGTTGCGCCCTAGTTGTACCCTTCTTGTGCCCTTATTGCACCCTACTTACACCCTACAGGCGCCCTACTTGTGCCCTAGTTGCGCCTGAGTTGAGCACTAGCTACGCCCTAATTGTGCCCTAGTTGTGCCCTAGTTGCGTCTTACTTGCGCCCTACTTGTGCCCTAGTTGCACCCTAGTTGCACCCTACTTGCACCCTCAATACGCCCTAGTTGCGCTATAGTTGCGCCCTGGTTGCGCACAAATTGCAACCTACTTGCGCCCTACTTGCACCCTATTTGCGCCCTAGTTGCGCCTCAGTTAGGCACTAGCTACGCCCTAGTTGTACCCTAGTTGCGCCCTAGTTGCGTCCTGCTTGTGCCATATTTGCGCCCTAGTTGCGCCTTTGTTGCGTCCTAGTTGTGCCCTAGTTGCGCCCTAGTTGCGCCCTAGTTGCGCCCTAGTTGCGCCCTAATTGCACCCTAGTTGCGCCCTAGTTGCGCCCTAGTTGCGCCGTAGTTGCGCCCTAGTTGCGCCCTAGGTTCCCCTAGTTGCGCCCTACTTGCGCCCTAGTTGCATCCTAGTTGCGCCCTAGTTGCTCCCTAGTTGCGCCCTAGTTGCGCCCTACTTGCGCCCTAGTTGCG
>SZWC01001048.1:91153-146854 GCA_023375785.1 Penium margaritaceum
CCGTAGTTGCGCCCTAGTTGCGCCCTAGGTTCCCCTAGTTGCGCCCTACTTGCGCCCTAGTTGCATCCTAGTTGCGCCCTAGTTGCTCCCTAGTTGCGCCCTAGTTGCGCCCTACTTGCGCCCTAGTTGTGCCCTACTTGCGTCCTAGTTCCGCCCTAGTTGCGCCCTAGTTGCCCCCCTGTTGCACCCTAATTGCACCCTAGTTGCACCCTAATTGCGCCCTATTCGCACCCTAGTTGTGCCCAAGTCGCGCCATAGTCGCGCCCTAGTCGCACACTAGTTACGCCCTAGTTGCGCACTAGTTGCACCCTAGTTGCGCCCTAGTTGCGCCCTAGTTGCACCCTAGTTGTGCCCTAGTTGCGTCCTAGTTGCGCCCTAATTGCGCCCTAGTTGCCCCATAGTTGCGTCCTAGTTGCATCCGGGCGTCCTAGTTGTGCCCTAGTTGTACCCTACTTGCACCTTAGTTGCACCCTAGTTACGCACTAGTTGCGCCCTAGTTGCGTCCTAGTTGCGCCCTAGTTGCGCCTGAGTTGCGCCCGACTTGCGCCCTACTGGCGCCTACTTGCGCCCTAGTTGCGCCTCAGTTGGGCAGTAGCTACGCCCTAGTTGTCCCCTAGTTTCACCCTTACTTGCGTCCTAGTTGCGCCTTAGTTGCGCCCTAGTTGCGCCCAACATGCACACTAGTTGCACCCTAGTTATGTCCTAGTTGCGCCCTAGTTGCGCCCTAATTGCACCCTAGTTGCACCCTTGTTGCACCTTAGTTGCGCCCTCGTTGCGCCCTAGTTGCGCCCTAGTTGCACCTTAGATGCGCCCTAGTTTAGCCCTGTTGCGCCCTAATTGCGCCCTAGTTGCGCCCTAGTTGCGCCCTAGTTGCGCTCTAGTTGCACCCTAGTTGTGCCCTTGTTGCGCCCTAGTTGCGCCCTAGTTGCGCCCTAGTTGCACCTTAGATGCGCCCTAGTTTAGCCCTGTTGCGCCCTAATTGCGCCCTAGTTGCGCCCTAGTTGCGCCCTAGTTGCGCTCTAGTTGCACCCTAGTTGTGCCCTTGTTGCGCCCTAGTTGCGCCCTAGTTGCGCCCTAGTTGCGCCCTAGTTGTGCCCTATTTGCGCCTAGTTGTGCCCTAGTTCTGCCCTTGTTTCGCCTTAGTTGTGCCCTAGTTGCGTCCTACTTGCGTCCTACTTGCGCCCTAGTTGCCCCCCTGCTTGCACCCTAGTTGCATGTTAGTTGCGTCCCAGTTGCACCCTAGTTACGTCCTTCTTACGCCCTTGTTGCACCCTACTTACACCCTACTGGCGCCCTACATGCGCCCTAGTTGCGCCTCAGTTGGACAATAGCTACGCCCTAATTGTGCTCTAGTTGCGCCCTAGTTGCGTCTTACTTGCGCCATACTTGCGCCCTACTTGCACCCTAATTGTGCCCTACTTGCACCCTAGTTGCGCCCTAGTTGCGCCCTATATTTGCCGTAGTTGCGCCCTAGTTGCGCCCTGGTTGCGCACAAGTTGCAACCTACTTGTGCCCTACTTGCACCCAACTTGCGCCCTAGTTATGCCTTAGTTTGGGACTAGTTACGCCCTAGTTGTACCCTAGTTGCGCCCTAGTTGCGTCCTACTTGTGCCCTATTTGTGCCCTAGTTGCGCCATAGTTGCGCCCTAGTTGTGCCCTAGTTGCGTCCTAGTTGTGCCGTAGGTGCACCCTAGTTGCGCCCTAGTTGCACCCTAGTTGCGCCCTGGTTGCGCCCTAGCTGCGCCCTAGTTGCGTCCTAGTTGTGCCCTAGGTGCACCCTGGTTGCGCCCTGGTTGCACCCTAGTTGCACCCTCGTTGCGCCCTAGTTGCGCCCTAGTTGCCCCCAGCTGCGCCCTAGTTGCGTCCTAGTTGCGCCCTAGTTGCGCCCTACTTGCGCCCTAGTTGCACCCAAGTTGCGCCCTAGTTGCGCCCTAGTTGCGCCCTAGTTGTGCCCTAGTTGCACCCTAGCTGCGCCCTAGTTGCGTCCTAGTTGTCCCCAGTTGCACCCTAATTGTGCCCTAGTTTCACCCTAGTTGCGCCCCAGTTGCGCCCTAGTTGCGCCCTTGTTGCACCCAAGTTGTTCCCTATTCGCGCCCTAGTCGCGCCCTAGTTGCGCCCTAGTTACGCACTAGTTGCACCCTAGTTGCGCCCTACTTGTGCCCTAGTCACGCCCTAGTTGCGCCCTAGTTGTGCCCTAGTTGCGTCCTAGTTGCGCCCTAGTTGTGCCCTAGTTGCCCTCTAGTTGCGCCCTTATTGTGCCCGGGCACCCTAGTTGCGCCCTAGTTGTGCCCTACTTGCACCCTAGTTGCACCCTAGTTACGCACTAGTTTCGCCCTCGTTGCGTGCTAGTTGCGCCTTAGTTGCGCCCTAGTTGCGCCCTAGTTGCGCCATTATGGCGCCTACTTGCACCCTAGTTGCGCCTCAATTGGGCACTAGCTACGCTCTAGTTGTCCCCTAGTTGCGCTATAGTTGCGTCCTACTTGCGCCCTAGGTGCGCCTTAGTTACGCCCTAGTTGCACCCAACTTGCACACTAGTTGCACCCTAGTTTCGCCCTTGTTGCACCCTAGTTGGGCCCTAGTTGCACCCTAGTTGTGCCCTAGTTAGTTGTGTCCTAGTTGCGCCCTCGTTGCACCCTTGTTGCACCCTAGTTGCGTCCTAGTTGCACCCTAGTTGCGTCCTAGTTGCGCCCTAGTAGCGCCCTAGTTGCGCACCAGATGCACCCTAGTTGCGCCCAAGTTCCGCCCTAGTTGCGCCCTAGTTGCGCCCTAGTTGTGCCTTAGTTGTGCCCTAGTTGTGCCCTACCTGTGCCCTGCTTGCGCCCTAGTCGCGCCATAGTTACTCCCTACATGCGCCCTAGATGCGTCCTAGTTGCGCCCTTCTTGCGCCCTTATTGCATCCTACTTACGCCCTATTGGCGCACTACTTGCGCCCTAATTGCGCCTCAGTTGAGCACTAGCTACGCCCTAGTTGTACCCTAGTTGCGCCCTAGTTGCGTCCTACTTGTGCCCTACTTTTGCCCTAGTTGCGCCGTTATTGCGCCCTAGTTGCGCCTTAGTTGCGCCCTAGTTTTGCCCTAGTTGCGTCCTAGTTGCGCCCTAGTTGCGCCCTAGTTGCGCCCTAGTGGTACCCTAGTTATGCCCTAGTTGCGCGCTAGTTGCGCCCTTGTTGCGCCCTAGTTGCGCCCTAGTCATGCCCTACTTGTGCCCTAGTTCCGCCCTATTTGCGCCCTAGTTACGTCCTAGTTGCGCCCTAGTTCTGCCCTTGTCGCGTCCTAGTTGCGCCCTAATTACGCCCTAGTTGCGCCCTAGTTGCACTCTACTTGCGCACTTATTGCACCCTACTTGCGCCCTACTGGCACCCTACTTGCACCCTAGTTGTGCCTTAGTTTGGCACTAGCTACGCCCTAGTTGTGCCCTGGTTGCACCCTAGTTGTGTCATACTTGCGCCCTACTTGCGCGCTAGTTGCACCTTAGTTGCGCCATAGTTGCATCGAACTTGCGAACTAGTTGCACCCTAGTTGAGTCCTAGTTGCGCCCTAGTTGTGCCCTAGTTACGCTCTAGTTGCGCCCTGGTTGCACCCTACTTGCGTCCTAGTTGCACCCTAGTTGCGCTTTAGTTGCGCTCTAGTTGCATCGTACTTGCGCCCAAGTTGTGCCTATGTTGCACCCTAGTTGCGCCCAACTTGCAAACTAGTTGCACCCTAGTTGCGCCCTGGTTGCTCCCTAGTTGCGCCCTAGTTGCACCCTAGTTATACTCTAGTTGCGCCCTCGTTGCGCCCTCGTTGCGCCCTCGTTGCGCACTCATTGCGCCCTAGTTGTGCCCTAGTTGCGCCCTAGTTACGCCGTAGTTACGTCCTAGTTGCGTCCTAGTTGTGCCCTAGTTGCGCCCTAGTTGCGCCCTAGCTGCGCCCTAGTTGCGCCCTAGTTGTGCCCTAGTTGCGCCCTAGTTACGCCGTAGTTACGTCCTAGTTGCGTCCTAGTTGTGCCCTAGTTGCGCCCTAGTTGCGCCCTAGCTGCGCCCTAGTTGCGCCCTAGTTGCGCCGTAGTTGCGCCCTAGTTGCACCCTAGTTGCGCCCTAGTTGCGCCCTAGTTGCGCCCTAGTTACGCCCTAGTTGCGTCCTAGTTACGGCCTACTTGTGCCCTACTGGCGCCTTAGTTGCGCCTTAGTTGTGCCCTAGTTGTGTCATACTTGCGCCCTACTTGCGCCCTACTTGCACCCTAGTTGCGCCCTACTTGCACCCTAGTTGCGTCCTATTTGCGCCCTAGTTATGCCCTAGTTGCGCTCTTATTGCTCCCTCATTGCACCCTAGTTACGCCCTACTGGCACCCTACTTGCGCCCTCGTTGTGCCTCAGTTGGACACTAGCTACGGCCTAGTTGTGCCGTAGTTGCGCCCTAGTTCCATCTTACTTGCGCCCCACTTGTGCTCTAGTTGCACCCTAGTTGCGCCCTACTTGCACCCTAGTTGCGCCCTAGTTGCACCCTAGTTGCGCCCTAGTTCTGCCCTAGTTACGCCCTAGTGGCGCACTAGCTGCACCCTACTTGCGCCATACTTACACCCTACTTGCGCCCTAGTTGCGCCTCAGTTGGACACTAGCTACGTCCTAGATGTACCCTAGTCGTGTCCTAGTTGTGTCGTACTTGTGCCCTGCTTGCGCCTTATTTGCGCCCTATTTGACCCGAAACTTGGCATGCATGTCACAGTTCATATTCCCGATTCAAATGCACGTACATATTTTGTTTCCATTCACTCCTCAGGTAACTTACAGCATCACAGTCTTTAATCTGTTGATTGCACCTTTTGCCAGCTCCATAGCCTATACTGCTTCGGTTCCAGTCCCTAACCCGGAATATGAAGGATAGTTCACGACAGGCTCCATGCCGCCACATGTGACAGATAAAATATTACTGCTCATGTTCAGCACCTTTTGTCCACCGTTTTTCGTCCACCGTCACCGCGTCTACTGTCCACAGTGGGCGTGTCCACTGTCTAGCGTCTAGTGCGTTTGCTGTCTAGCGTCTAGCGCGTCTATTGTTCAGCGTCTAGCGCGTCTATTGTCCAACGTCTAGCGCGTCTACTGTCCAAGGTCAGCAGTCCAGCCTCTATCGTCCATCGTCTACCGTCCATCCTCTTCCCTCCATCCTCTACCGTCAAGCATCCACTATTTAGCGGTTGAAAGAAGAAAAGAAAAAAGGGAGGTGATGACGGACCAGGTTTTCCGGCGAGCCGTTTGCAGTCCGTAGGGCCTCAAGAACAGCAAAGAAACAGAGCTTTGAAATCCGTTACAGAAGAAAGCGCGACAGAAATATTTGCTAAGCATTGGCGGGGGGGATGTGTCGGCCAACCTCGACACCAGGTTGAGGTCAACACGCCGACCCTCGACCCAGCACGCAGGGTCGAGAGTCGAGAGCAACATAGACTTGCGCCCTACATGCGCTATACTTGCGTCCTACTTGCGCCATACTTGCGTCCTACTTGTGCTCTAGTTGAGCCCTAATTGCGCCCTAGGTGTACCATGTATGCGCCCTACTTGCACCATAGTTGCGCCCTACTTGCGCCATATTTGCGCGCTACTTGCAGCCTTGTTGCGGCCTAAGTGTGCCTCAATTGGGCACTAGCTACGTCCTAGTTGCACCCTAGTTAGTTGCGCCCTACTTCCGTCCTACTTGTTGGCACAAGTAGGGCGCAAGTAGGGCGCCATACTTGCGCCCTACTTGCGCCCTACTTGCGCCCTACTTGCACCCTAGTGGCACCGGACTTGCGCCCTAGTTACATCCAAGTTGCGCCACAATTGGGCAGTAGCTACGCTCATGTTGCACCCTAGTTGCGTCCTTGTTGTGCCTCAGTTGCGCCATAGTTGCGCCCTACTTTTGCCCTAGTTGCACCCTAGTTGTGCCCTACTTGCGCCCTGCTTGCACCCTATATGCGTCATAGTTGCGCCCTAGTTGCATCCTGCTTGCATCCTACTTGTGCCCTACTTGTACCCTGGTTTCATCATACTTGCTCCATACTTGCGCCCTACTTGCGCCCTACTTGTGCCCTACTTGCGCCCTAGTTGCGCCCTGGTAGTGCCTTCATTGCGCCCTACTTGCTTCCTACTTGCGCCCTATTGCTCCCTAGTTGCGCCCTACTTGCGTCCTATTTATGCCCCACTTGGCCCTAGTTGCGCCCTAGTTGCGTCGCAGCTGGGCACTAGCTACACCCTATTTACGCCCTAGTTGCGCCCCAGTTGTGCCTGATTGTGCCCTACTTGCGCCCTACTTGTGCCCTAGTTGTGCCCTACTTGCGTCGTTGCTGCGCCCAAGTTGCGTCCTGGTTGCGTCTCAGTTTGGCACTAGCTACGCCCTAGTTGCGCGCTAGTTGTTCCCTAGTTGCGCCCTAGTTACATCCTAGTTCTGCCCTACTTGCGCCCTACTTGCGCCCTAGTTGCACCCTAGTTGCGCCCTGGTTGCGCCCCACTTGTGCCCTACTTGCGTCCTAGTTGTGCCCAAGTAGCGTTCTAGTTGTGCCCTACTTGAACCCTACTTGCACCCTGCTTGCACCCTAGTTAAGCCCTAGTTGCACCCTAGTTGCGCCTTACTTGCATCCTACTTGTGCTCTACTTGCGTCCTAGTTGCACCCTAGTTGCGCCCTTGTTGCGGATGTAACTCCCGAGCCTCCCCGTGCGAAATGATGAAGAGCCGCATGACCGCACGCTGGCTACAGATGCCCACTGTGGACACCTTCTGCGCCAACACAGCTACCGCCCGCTAGGCCCAGCTCTCTTGCGCCTCGGCCGAGCAGCAGCGTGGGCCCTAAGCCGGGCAAATCCTAGCCAGCCGAACGAGGAAGACTCAAGACCGATCCCCAAGGCCGCCCAGAGTTTCCCACGCCAGGAGGTGCATAAAGTACCCACAGCATGGAGTCTCGCCATACATGGCGCACTTCGCCGCCTCCGCCGCCTCCTTTGCCTTTCAGGTTCCGTGGCCCTCGCTTGGTGCACGTCCATTGTTGTGACGTCGAGCACACAAAATGTTCCTGTCTTCGGATCCTCCGGTGACAGGTCAGACCATAGCTCCCCCACGCCCCCCAGCAACGGCAGGATCCCCTCATGTTCCACCTGCACCGACGACCGGTGCTCCCTGCATATGTCGGCAAGCTCCTCGTAAATGGAATGGTGGGTGTGTCAAAATAATTTCCGTAAAACTGACAGGACTCCCACCAGCTGGAAATGAAATTCTCATTAAACGGTTCAGCTCTGGCCTGAACTACCTCGGTCGACATACTAGTCGTTGTCAATGCACTGACCGTTGTCAGCGCCTTAGCCAGTAAAACGGCTATCGGACCGACTGATCCCTAATAAACGGTCACCCCGCACGCGCGTCCGGCTAGCACACAAGAAGCCGTTGCTTGTTTTGCCTTGCTCTGTTTTGTATATATACGGAGGATGTTTGTTCCCTCTAGTTAACCAGAACCACTCTATTCATCCTGTTCCCTTTGGTTCCGCGGCTTAGCTGCCGTGTTCTCGCTCTGCTTGCATCTCGCTCCCATTGGCTTCTCCTATCACTGTCTCCTCACGAGTATTCGCTTCGCCACCCTCAACCTTTCACTTCCACCACCCTCCTCGTTCCTCTCTCAAGTTATCTCATCTGTGCTCTATCTACCTTGGAGCTTTAGTTCCTCGCGTCCACTCGCGACCCTGGAACTAACTTCTTGGGCCGGATCTCACCGCTCTAGTTCCGCCACTTCCTTATGTCAGTTCTTCCCGGTTTCGTGCTTCTGCTTGCTTCTGCTCCTGCCGACCTCACTCATTGCATTCTTCAGACATGGTATCAGAGCATCAGGCGACATTACCTGGTGCATCGTGACCAAGTCGTCGCAGTGCCGATACAATTGCGTCCCTTCTCGAGTATGCACTCCTCCGCCGCCGTCACCGCCACTTTGCGCTTCTCCACTTCATCACCAGCTGATATCAACAGCACTGCTTGAAGAACTCCTCACGCTGAAGCTACGCCTTGTCATTCTAGGAAAGCCCTGCACCCATTCCGCGCCCATGGCCAACAATTGATGACCTGTCGTCAACAACAGCTGCCGGCAGTTCCCGAGCCACCGCCTACCGTCAACTTCTTAGAAGCTTCCTGCCACTTGTCACCCGCTGCCTCTCATATCGTCTACCTCGCAAGAAACCCCGCCCTTTTCATATCCGTTGTCAGCCTCATCTACTCCATTCTCGTCATCCACAACAGCTCCCTCACATCCATTGCCTCCCGCCGCAATCTCGCACCGCCTCGTCAGATGCAGCAGTGTACCTCCCGCTGTCATGACATTGGACACCACCAGTCTTCCTACTCCCACTTCCGAGCCAGCTGGGGAACAAGCCGTCACTCTCCTGACATCAGCGGACCAGTGCCTCTACTCACTACCTGACTTACTCTCATGCAAACCAACTTCCTCCAGCTGCCAAGATATTGGACACCACCAGTCTTCCTGCCAAACAAAGGGCCAACTGGAGAACAAGCTGTCACTCTCTTGAAAGCAGAGGAATGGTTGTCTCGCCCTGCCTCTCTGCCGCATCATCCTCCAATTCTCCCCTCACCACAATCTTCGCCTTCATCGTCATCATCATTCCTCTCTCCTCGCATCATCCTCATCTACCGCCATCAGTCTTCATCAATCTCTTCTCCTCTTCCTCCTCAACCTCATCAGCCACCAGACTCATCTTTGTCCGCTCCTCATCGCCGCATCATCATCATCTGCACCGCCTTCGTATTGCCTCCTCCTCATCAGCATCGTCCCGCAACGCACGAGGTTCCGCCCCTACGCCCACTCATTCATCAACTGCCTCCTCCGCTTCTGCATCGCTTTCTGCTCGGCACAAGGATCCGCTCGGTCGCATCACCTGTTCCGCAACAACCTGCACCCAAGCCAAAACTTCCTTCAGTGCACGTGGTTTCTCACATGCGCCCACTCCGTCATCATCAACAGCCTTTGCCTTTTTCATCTGCAATCATCAGCATCTGCGAGTAGCACAAGGACCTGCACGAGCTAGCTGCCCGCTTTGCAGCAGCCTGCACCCACGCTAGAAGCAACTTTCTTGTGGCGCGTTGGCTCCTGCCTTTCCCTTGCTGCATTCTACTCCTCTACTGCACAACGCACGTGGTTTTGCCCCTGCGCCCACTCCATCATCCGTCATTCCTCCGTCATCATCCGTGTCTGCTTCGCTAGGCACAAGGATCCGCCCAATCGCATCACCCGATTCGCGTCGACCTACGCCCACGCCGAAAACGTTTACAATGCACGTGCTTTCACCTCTCCTCCCACTCTGCCAATCATCGCTTCCTCGGTCAGATATCACGGAGACCCACGCCCACACCAAATTTTTCTCACTCAGAAACTTTCACCGCCCCTCATGCTCCTCCTTTGTCGCCTTCTATCAGCAATCTCGCAACCTCCGGCTTCTGCGCTAGTGCTTCCTTAGCAACACCAACAACAGCAGCCCGCAGTGCACCATCCACCCGCCTCCTGCTGGTCTTCCTCGTGATGCTCCTGGTCGATCTCCTTCCAAACCTTGCGGCCCACGGATCCCAAGCTAACACATTCAGCACTTGCATCTGGACTGTAGGAACAAGCAAGTGGCAGTGCCTCCTGTTGAGCGACGGTGTGGCAGCGTCCTCCACTAACACCATTTTCATCTACAGACTCCTCTTCCTGACCCAACGACCATCATCGTTTTCTTGCCATCCGTACTCCCTTTTACGGCACTGCATAAGCATTCCTCTAGTGACACCTCTGTCGCCTCAGCTCGTTGCATGTCACAAACAGCCATTTGTCATCAGAATATTCCAATGGCAACTAACCCGTGCACTCACTGTCCATCCGGTATGTTGCCAGTACCAGCACTTCTCCAACCAGCTCACAGAACAGAAGGACAATGTGACGCATGCGATTGTGTCTCACCTACAAGGAAAGATCCCTCACCCTGTAGTGCAACAGTCTACACAAACCCGGGACCAACTCAAGGCTTCGTACAAGATCCTCTACAAGAACTTCAAGGAAGCCCTCCATGTGAATCAACGGTTCCTCTAAACTCGGACACTCAAGACCAAGACGATGACTTTCCTCTAGGACGCTTATTTGTCGACTGGATGTCTTCCCTATCCAGTCCTCCTCTCAGCTCTCTCCCCTTTCTTCCAGCCAAACTGCACTCTTGAGTCCTGTCAGTTTATGGGAGGGTGTCAGAATAATTTCCGTAAAACTGACAGGACTCCCACCAGCTGGAAAATAAATCCTCATTAAACGGTTCAGCTCTGGCCCAAACTACCTCGGTCGACATACTAGCCGTTGTCAAGGCACTGACCATTGTCAATCCCTTAGCCAGTAAAACGGCTATCGGACCGACTGATCCCTAATAAACGGTCACCCCGCACGCGTGTCCGGCTAGCGTACAAGAAGCCGTTGCTTATTTTGCCTTGCTCTCTTTTGCATATGTACGGAGGATGTTTATTCCCTCTAGTTAACCAGAACAGCTCTATTCATCCTGTTCCCTTTGGTTCCGCGGCTTAGCCGCCGTGTTCTCGCTCTGCTTGCATCTCGCTCCCATTGGCTTCTCCTATCACTGTCTCCTCACGACTCTTCGCTTGGCCACCCTCAACCTTTCACTTCCACCGCCCTCATCGTTCCTCTCTCAAGTTCTCTTATCTGCGATTTGTCTACCTTGGAGCTTCAGTTCCTTGCGTCCTCTCGCAACCCTAGAACTAACTTCTACGGCCGGATCTCAGCACTCTGGTTCCGCCACTTCCCTGCGTCACTTCTGCCTGGTTCCGTGTTTCTGCTTGCTTCTGCTCTTGCCGTCCTCACTCGTTGCATTCTTCTGACAGGACGTGCTGTGTCGCGCCACCCTAACGCTGCCGGCAGTTGACAGCAGCTTGGTCCAAACTATCCATCTTGGCAAGAACAAGGTGGGGCACCGACAAGTCGAGCCACGTCTCAGTATGAAGGAGGAAGTCCTCTCGACTAAAGGCAATGCCTTGCACACCAGCCTGGGCAGTGCTGACACCACCTCAGCCCACATTGGAGCAAGGAAGTGAAGCTCACGGTCCGTAGGGAGGAAGGGGCCAAACTCCATAGAAAGGGCCTGAAGCACAGATATCGTCGCGCAAGCGTAGGCCAGAGGGGCCAAGTCCCTGGCACTCAGCAGCCCCACCCCTCCAAAGGAGAATGGGAGATGGACCTGTTGACGCGCTCGCATCTGTAGGTTGAAGCTCCTCGATCCCTCTTCAGGTGCCTGACGACCCGGAGGAGCTGGAGCACTACCTCCTACACCTCCATGTCAAATCGGTGCAGCACCGCAAGCCAATGTGCCTCGGGTTGTAGTGCACGCACCTAGGAGTCTACTTGCGGCACAACACAGAAGCAGAGGAGTGTCATCGCTGCCTGCACCTCTGCCATCCTACCCATTTGTGCCAAGCCACACACTTGCTCCTGAAGCTACCGGTACGCCCACAACACCTGAAAGGACTCAGAGCCAACTAGGCAGCCCAGCACCAAAACCCTGTCACGCCTACATGGGAGCTCAACTAGTCTTCACGCGACCCTCTCCTCCGATCGTTGAATTAGAAGACACTTTTGCGGTATGATCTGGAAGCCCCAGAGTGCTGCTGCCTCGACCATGGCCGCTAAGCACGTCTAGACAAGGTGTTGATTTGCGAAAATGTGTTCCTTTGCGACAAGGTGTTGATTTGCGAGAGGGTGTTGATTTCCAAGAGGGTGTTAAGTTGGGGCACAGTGTTGATTTGCTGAAAAGTGTTGATTTGCGGCAGGGTGTTGATTTGCAACAGGGTGTTGATTTGTCATAGGGTGTTGATTTGCAACGGGGTCTTCATTTGCGACAGGGTGTTGATTTGCGATAGGGTGTTAATTAGCAACGGGGTGTAGATTTGTGATAGTGTATAGATTTGCGACGAGGTGTATAATTGCGACGGGGTGTTGATTTGTGACAGGGTGTTGATTTGCGACAGGGTGTTGATTTGCAACGGGATGAGATTTGCGACAGGGTGTTTCTTTACAACAACGTACTTGCACCCTAATTGCACCCAAGTTATGCACTAGTTGCACCCTAGATGTGTCCTAGTTGCGCACTAGCTGCACCCTAGTTGCGCCCTACTTGCGCCCTACTGGCACCAACTTGCGCCCTAGTTGCACCTCAGTTGGAGACTAGCTACACCCTACTTGTTCCCTAGTTGCGCCCTTCATTGCATCCTACTTGGACCCTAGTTGCGCCTTAGTTGCGCCCTACTTGCGCCCAACTTGCACATTAGTTGCACCATAGTTGCGTCCTAGTTGCGTCCTAGTTGCACCCTAGTTGCAACCTAGTTGCGCCCTAGTTTCTCCCTCGTTGCACCCTCGTTGCGCCCTAGTTGCGCCCTAGTTGCGCCCTAGTTGCGCCCTAGTTGCGCCCTAGTTACTCCCAGTTGCGCTCTAATTGCACCTTAGTTGCGCCCTAGTTGCGCACTACTTGCGCTCTAGTTGCGCCCTAGTTGCGCCCTAGTTGCGCCCTAGTTGCGCCCTAATTGCGCCCTAGTTGCGCCCTAGTTGCGCCCTAGTTGCGCCCTTGTTGTGTCTTAGTTGTGCCCCAGTTACGCCCTACTTGCATCCTACTTGCGCCCTAGTATCGTCCTACTTGCATCCTAGTTGCGTCTTAGTTGCACCCTAGTTGTGCCATAGTTGCGCCCTTCTTCCATCCTTATTGCACCCTACTTACACCCTACTGGCACCCTACTTACGCCCTAGTTCCGCCTCAGCTGGGAACTAGCTACACACTAATTGTGCCCTGGTTGCACCCTGGTTGCGTCTTACTTGCGCCCTACTTCCGCCCTAGTTGCACCCTAGCTGCGTCCTACTTGCACCCTAGTTGCGCACTAGTTGTGCCCTAGTTGCGTCGTAGTTGTGCCCTGGTTGCGCACAAGTTGCAACCTACTTGCGCCCTACTTTCACCCTACATGCGGCCTATTGCGCCTCAGTTGGGGACTAGCTACACCCTAGTTGTACCCTAGTTGAGCCCTAGTTGCGTCCTACTTGTGCCCTATTTGTGCCCTAGTTGCGCCTTAGTTGTGCCCTAGTTGCGCCCTAGTTGCGCCCTAGTTGCGCCCTAGTTTCGCCCTAGTTGCGCCCTAGTTGCGCCCTAGTTGCGCCCTAGTTGCACCCTAGTTTCCCCCAGTTGCGCCCTAATTGCACCCTAGTTCCGCCCTAGTTGCGCCCTAGTTGCACCCTAGTTGCGCCCTAGTTGCGCCCTAGTTGCGCCCTAGTTGCACCCTAGTTTCCCCCAGTTGCGCCCTAATTGCACCCTAGTTCCGCCCTAGTTGCGCCCTAGTTGCACCCTAGTTGCGCCCAAGTCACGCCCTAGTGTGCCCTAGTTGCGTCCTTGTTGCGCCCTAGTTGTGCCCTAGTTGTGCCCTAGTTGCGCCCTAGTTGCACCCTATTTGCACCATAGTTGCGCCCTAGCTGCACCCTAGCTGCGCCCAAGTCGCGCCCTAGTCGCGCCCTAGTCGTGCCCTAGTTGCGCCCTAGTTGCTCACTAGTTGCACCCTAGTTGCGCCCTAGTTGCGCCCTAGTTGCGCCCTATTTGTGCCCTAGTTGCATCCTAGTTGTGCCCTAGTTGCGCCCTAGTTATGCCCTAATTGCGCCCTTGTTGCGCCCGGGCGTCCTAGTTGCGCCCTAGTTGCGCCCTACTTGCACCCTAGTTTCACCCTAGCTACGTACTAGTTGCACCCTAGTTGCATCCTAGTTGCGCCCTAGTTACGGCCTCGTTGCGCCCTACTTGCCCCCTTCTGGCGCCTACTTGCGCTGTAGTTGCGCCTTACTTGGGCACTAGCTACGCCCTAGTTGTCCCCTAGTTGCACCCTAGTTGCGTCCTATTTCCGTCCTAGTTACGCTTTAGCTGCGCCCTAGTTGCGCCCAACTTGCACACTAGTTGTACCCTAGTTGCGGCCTTGTTGTGCCCTAGTTGCGCCTTAGTTGCACCCTAGTTGCGCCCTAGTTGCACCCTAGTTGCACCCTCGTTGCGCCCTTGTTACGCCCTAGTTGCGCCCTAGTTGCGCCCTAGTTGCACCCTAGTTGTGCCCTAGTTGCGCCCTAGTTGCGCCCTAGTTGCGCCCTAGTTCCGCCCTAGTTATGCCCTAGTTACGCCCTAGTTGCACCCTAAGGCGCAACTAAGGCGCAACTAGCGCGCAAGTAGGGCGCAAGTAGGATGCAACTAGGGCGCAACTAGGGCACAACTAGGGCGTACCTAGTGCCCAACTAAGGCACAACAAGGGTGCAAGTAGGGTGCCAGTTGGGCGCAAGTAGGGTGCAATAAGGGCACAAGTAGGGTGCAACAAGGGCGCAGCTAGGGCGCAACTAGGACGCAACTAGGGCGCGACTAGGGCGTAACTAGGGCACAACTAGGGCCCAACTAGGGCGCAACTAGGGCGCAATTAGGGCGCAAGTAGGGCGTAACTAGGGCGCAACTAGGGCGCAACTAGGACGCAACTAGGGCGCAACTAGGGTGCAGCTAGGGCGCAATTAGGATGCAACTAGGGCACAACTAGGGTGCAACTAGGGTGCAACTAGGGCGCAAGTAGGGCGCAAGCAGGGCACAAGTACGGCGCAACTACGGCGCAAGTGGGGTACAACTAGGGCGCAACTAGGGCGCAACTAGGGCGCAACGAGGGCGCAACGAGGCCGCAACAAGGGCGCAACAAGGCCACAACTAGGGCACAACTAGGGCGCAACTAGTACGCAACTAGGGCGCAACTAGGGCGCAACTAGGGCGCAACTACGGCGTAACTAGGGTGCAACTATGGCACAACTAAGGCGCAACTGGGGCACAACAAAGGCGCAACTAGGGCACAAGTAGGGCACAAGTAGCACGCAACTAGGGCGCAACTAGGGTACAACTAGGGCGTAGCTAGTGCCCAGCTGAGGTGCAACTAGGGCACAAGTAGGGCGCCAAAAGGGCGTAAGTAGGATGCAATAAGGGCGCAAGAAGGGTGCAACTAGGGCGCAACTAGGACGCATCTAGAGCGCAAGTAGGGCGCAACTAGGACGCGACTAAGACGCAAGTAGGGCGCAGGTAGGGCGCAACTAGGGCACAACTTAGGCGCAACTAGGGTGCAACTAGGGCGCAACCAGGGCGCAACTAGTGCGCACCTAGGGCGGATCTTGGGCGCAACTAGGGCGCAACTAGCGCGTAACTAGTGTGCAAGTAGAGCGCAACTATGGCGCAACTAGGGCGCAACTAGGACGCAACAAAAGCGCAACCAGGGTGCAAGTAGGGTGCAACTAGCACGCAACTAGGGTGCAATTATGGCACAACAAGGGCACAACAAGGGCGCAACTAGGGTGCAACTAGTGTGCAAGTTGGGTGCAAATAGGGCACAGCAAAGGACCAACTAGGACGCAAGTAGGAAGGAACTAGGGTGCAACTAGGGGACAACTAGGGCGTAGCTAATGTCCAACTGAGGCGCAACTAGGGCGCAAGTAGGCGCCAGAAGGGGTCAAGTAGGGCGCAAATAAGGCGCAACTAGGGCCCAACTAGGATGCAACTAGGGTGCAACTAGTGCGTAACTAGGGTGTAACTATGGGTTCAAGTAGGGCGCAACTAGGGCGCAACTAGGACGCCCAGGCGCAACAAGGGCGCAATTAGGGGGTAACTAGGGCGCAACTAGGGCGCAACTAGGATGCAACTAGGGAACACCTAGGGCACAACTAGGGCGCAACTAGGGCGTAACTAGGGTGCAACTAGTGCACAACTAGTGTGCAACTAGGGCGCGACTAGGGCGCGTCTAGGGCGCGACTTGGGCGCAACTAGGGCGTAACTAGGACGAAACTAGGGTGGAACTAGGGCGCAACTAGGGCGCAACTAGGGTGCAACTAGGACACAAATAGGGCGCAACTAGGGCGCAACTAGGGCGCACTAGGGCGCGACTTGGACTCAACTAGGGCGCAACTAGGACGCAACTAGGGTGCAACTAGGGTGCAATTAGGGCGCAACTGGGGCAACTAGGGTACAACTAGGGCGCAACTAGGGCGCAACTAGGACGCAACTAGGGTGCAACTAGGGTGCAATTAGGGCGCAACTGGGGCAACTAGGGTACAACTAGGGCGCAACTAGGAGACAACTAGGCCGCAACTAAGGCACAAGGGCGCAACTATGGCGCAGCTAGGGCGCAACTAGGGCGCAACTAGGGCGCAACTAGGGCACAACTAAGGCGCAACTAGGGCACAACAAGGGCACAAGCAGAACGCAACTAGGACGCAACTAGGGTACAACTAGGGCGTAGCTAGTCCCCAACTGAGGAGCAACAGGGCGCAAGTAGGGTGAAAGTAGGGCGCAAGTAGGTTGCAACTCGTGCGCAACCAGGGCACAACTAGGACGCATCTAGGGCGCAACTAGGGCGCAACTACGGTGCAAGTAGGGCGCAACTAGGGTGCATCTAGGACGCAAGTAGGGCGCAAGTAAGATGCAACTAGGGTGCAAGTAGGGCACAATTAGGGCGTTGCTAGTGCCCAACTAAGGCGCAATTAGGGCGCAAGTAGGGCGCCCGTAGGGTGTACGTAGGGTGCAATAAGGGCGGAACAAGGGCGCAACGATGGCGCAACTAGGGAGCAACTAAGACGCAACTAGTCTCCAAGCAGGGCACAACTAGGGCACAAGTAGGACACAAGTAGGGCGCAACTAGGGCACAACTAAAGCGCAACAAGGACGCAACTAGGGCGTAACTAGGCGCAACTAGGGCGCACCTAGGGCGCAACTAGGGCGCAACTAGGGCCCAAATAGGGCGCAACTAGAGCGCAACTAGGGCGCAACTAGAGCGCAACTAGGGCGCAACTAGGGCGCAACTATGGCGCAATTAGAACGCAACTGGGGGCAACTAGGGCGCAACTAGGGCGCAACAAGGGCGCAACTAGGGCGCAACTAGGGTGCAATGAGGACGCAACGAGGGCGTAACTAGGGCACAACTAGGGCGCAACTAGGGTGTAAATAGGGCGCAACTAGGTCGCAACTAGGGCGCAACAAGGGTGCAACTAGTGTGCAAGCTGGGCGCAACTAGGGCGCAACTAAGGCACAACTAGGGCGCAAGTAGGACGCAACGAAGGGCGCAACTAGGGGACAATTAGGGCGTACCTAGTGCCCAACTCAGGTGCAACTAGGGCGCACGTAGGCGCTAGCATGGCGTAAGTAGGGTGCAACTAGGGCGCAACTAGGGTGCAACTAGGACACAACCAGGGCACAACTAGTGCGTAACTAGGGTGCAACTAGGGTGCAAGTACGGCGCACCTAGGGCGTAACTAGGGCGCCCGGGCGCAACTAGGGCGCAACTATGGGGCAACTAGGGCGCAACTAGGGCGCAACTAGGACGCAACTAGGGCACAACTAGGGTGTAACTAGGGCGCAACTAGGGTGCAACTAGGGTGCAACTAGTGCACAACTATGGGCGCAACTAGGGCGCAAGTAGGGCGCGACTAGGGCGCGACTTGGACGCAACTAGGGCGCAACTAGGGCGGAACTAGGGTGCAACTAGGGCGCAATTAGGGCGTAACTTGGGGCAACTAGGGCGCAACTAGGGCGCAACTGGGGCGCAACTAGGGCACAGCTATGGCGCAACCAGACGGCAACTAGGGCGCAACTAGGGTGCAACTAGTGCGCAACTAGGTTGCAACTAGTGCGCGACTAGAGCGCGACTAGGACGCGACTTGGGTGCAACTAAGGCGCAAGTAGGGCGCATCTAGGGCGGAATTAGGGCGCAATCGGGGGCTACTAGGGCGCAACTAGGACGCAACTAGGGCGCAACTAGGGCGCAACTAGGGCGCAACTAGGGCGCAACTAGGGCGCTACTAGGGCGCAACTAGGGCTCAACTAGGGCGCAACTAGGGCGCAACTAGGGCGCAACTAGGGCGCAAATAGTGTACAATTAGGACGTAACTAGAGCGCAACTAGGGTACAACTAGGGCGTAGCTAGTGCCCAACTGAGGCGGAAGTAGGGCGCAAGTATGATGTAAGTAGGGTGCAAGTAGGTTGCAACTTGTGCGCAACCAGGGCGCAACTAGGGCACAACTAGGGCGCAATTAGGGCGCAACTAGGGCGCAACTAGGGCACAACTAGGGTGCAAGTACGGTGCAACTAGGGTGCAACTAGGGCACAAGTAGGACGCACGTAAGACGCAATTAGGGCACAACTAGGGCACATTTAGGGCATAGCAAGTGCCCAAATAAGGCGCAACTAAGGCGCAAATAGGCCGCCAGTAGGGTGTGAGTAGGGTGCAATAAGTGCGCAAGAATGGCGCAACTAGGGCGCAACTAGGGCGCAACTAAGACCCAACTAGGGTGCAAGTAGGGTGCAACTAGGGGGAAAGTAGGGCGCAAGTAGGGCGCAAATAGGGCATAACTAAGGCGCAACAAGGGCGCAACTAGGGCACAACTAGGGCGCAAGTAGGGCGTAAGAAGGGCGCAAGTAGGGCGCAATTAGGGCGCAAGTAGGGTGCCATTAGGGTGTAAGTAGGGTGCAATAAGGGCACAAGAAGGGCGCAACTAGGGCATAACTAGGGCGCACCTAAGACGCAACTAGGGTGCAAGTAGGGTGCAACTAGGGCGCAAGTAGGGCGCAAATCAACACCTTGTTGCAAATCAAAGCCTTGCTATAGTTCAAAGACTTGTCACATAACAACACCTTATTGCAAATCAATTGCTTGTCCCAAATCATGACCTTGTCCCAAACCAGGAGCTTGTTGCAAATCAAAACCTGGTTGCAACTCAACACCTTAGTGCGAATCAACACCGTGTGGAAAATCAACGCCTTGTCGCAAATCAACACCTTGTCACAAATCAACACCGTGTCGCAAGTCAAATAAACTGTCGCAAATCAACATCCTGTCGCAAATCAACATCCTGTCACAAATCAACGACCTATCACAAATCAACAGCCTGTCGCAAATCAACACCCAGTCGCAAATGAACACTCATTTGAAAATAAATATCCTGTTACAAATCAACACCCTGTCGCAAATCAACACCCAGTCGCAAATCAACACCTTATCCCAGATCAACACCCTGTTCCAAATCAATACCCTGTCGCAAATCAACATATTGTTGCAAATCAACCTATGTTTTCTTCCGACTCCAACTTGATCTATCCAACTCCAGGTCGGCCAAGTCGACCTTTCGACTAGAGTAGATAGCGGGCGACTTCGTCTGCACGCAACTGTGCCACATGGTAATAACTTGTCTTCCAAAACCCCTAAAAAACATGCATCTTTGTATGTACAACGCTTGGACATGTTTTGTGTCAGCGACCAGGTTTTGTACCAACATTCAAGGAAAGCAAGTCAGTTCCCTGAGGCCCGCCCTGGCTTCCACACTTTTCCGTGTAGCGACTTCACCGACTTGGAGTAGGTAGTCTCCGACTCTACTCTCTGACTGCCGGACTTCCCGACTTAGCGGGCAAGTAGGAGGAAAACATAGAAATCAACACCTTGTCGCAAATGAACACCTTGTCACAAATCAATACCCTGTCGCAAACATCCTGTCCCAAATCAACACCTTGTTGCAAATCAATACCTTAACGCAAATTAACACCATATTGCAAGTGAACACCTTGTTACAAATCAACACCCTGTCGCAAATCAATACCCTGTCGCAAATCAACACCCTGTCGCAAATCAACACCCTGTCACAAATCAACACCCTGTCGCAAATGAACACCATTTCGCAAATCAACACCCTGTCGCAAATAAACACCATATTACAAATCAACACCCTGTCGCAAATCAGCATCATGTCACAAATCAACACCCTCTTGCAAATCAACACCCTGTCGCAAATCAACACCCTGTCACAAATCAACACCTTGCCGCAAATCAATACCGTGCCGCAAATCAATACTCTGTGCAATTCAACACCCTGGCGCAAATCAACACCTTGTCGCAAATCAACACCTTGTCGCAAATCAACACCTTGTCGCAAATCAATACCTTGTCGCAAAATCAATACCATGTCGCAAATTAACACTCTGTCACAAATCAACACGCTGTCACAAATCAACACCTTCTTCCAAATCAACACCTTGTTGCAAATCCACACCTTGTCACAAATCAACGCCCTGTTGCAAATCAACACCCTGTCGCAAATCAACAGCCTCTCGTGAATCAACACCCTGTCGTAAATCAATACCCTGTCGCAAATCAATACATTGTTGCAAATCAACACCCTGTCACAAATCCACATCCTGTTGCACATCAACACCCTGTTGCAAATCAACACCCTATCACAAATCAACACCCTGTTGCAAAGTGACACCATTCGCAATTCAACACCCTGTTGCAAATCAACACTCTGTTGCAAATCATCACCCTGTTGCGAATAAATACCACGTCGCAAATCCAGAACCTATCGCAAATCAACACGGTGTCGCAACTGAACACCATATCGCAAATCAACATCCTGTCGAAAATCAACACCCTGTTGCAAATCAATACCCTGTCGCAAATCAACATCCTGTCGCAAATCAACATCCTGTCGCAAATCAGCACCCTGTCACAAATAAACACCATGTCGCAAATCAACACCCTGTCGCAAATCAATACCCTGTTGCAAATCAACACCCTGTCGCAAATCAACACCCTGTCTCAAATAAACACATTATCACAAATCAACACCTGTCACAAATCAACACCCTGTCACAAATCAACACCGTGTTGCAAATCAACACCATGTCGCAAATGAGCCCCCCGTCGCAAATCAACACCCTGTCGCAAATCAATACCCTGTCGCAAATCAACACCCTGATACAAACCAACACTATGTGCCAAATAGACACCCTATTACAAATCAACACCATGTCGCAAATCAGCACCCTGTCGCAAATCAACACCCTCTTGCAAATTGACACCCTGTCACGAATCAACACCTTGTCGCAAATCAACACATTGCTGCAAATCAACACCCTGCCACAAATCAATACCCTGTGCAATTCAACACCCTGGCGCAAATCGACACCCTGTCGCAAATCAACACTTTGTCGCAAATCAACACATTGTCACAAATCAACACCCTGTCGCAAATAAACACCCTATCACAAATCAACACCCTGTCGCAAATCAGCATCCTGTCGCAAATCAACACCCTCTTGCAAATCAACACCCTGTCGTAAATCAACACCCTGTTGTAAATCAATACCTTGCCGCAAATCAATACCATGCCGCAAATCAATACCCTGTGCAATTCAACACCTTGGCGCAAATCAACACCTTGTCGCAAATCAACACCTTGTCGCAAATCAACACCTTATCGCAAATGAATACCTTGTCACAAAATCAATACCATGTTGCAAATTAACACTCTGTCACAAATCAACACCCTGTCACAAATCAACACCTTGTTGCAAGTCAACACCTTGTTGCAAATCAACACCTTGTCACAAAGCAACACCCTGTTGCAAATCAACACCCTGTCGCAAATCAACACCCTGTCGCAAATCAACAGCCTCTCGTAACTCAACACCCTGTCGCAAATCAACACCCTGTCGTAAATCAATACGTTGTTGCAAATCAACACCCTGTCGCAAATCCACACCCTGTTGCAAATCAACACCCTGTCGGAAATCAACACCCTGTCACAAATCAACACCCAGTAGCAACTCAATACCTTTCGCAAATCAACACCTTGTCGCAAATCAACACCCTGTCGCAAATTGACACCCTTTACAATTCCACACCCTGTTGCAAATCAACACTCTGTTGCAAATCATCACCCTGTCGCGAATCAATACCCCGTCATAAATCCAGACCCTATCGCAAATCAACACCGTGTCGCAACTGAACACCACGTCGCAAATCAACACCCTGTTGCAAATCAACACCCTGTCGCAAATGAACACCCTGTCGCAAATCAACATCCTGTCGCAAATCAGCACCCTTTCAAAAACAAACACCATGTTGCAAATCAACACCCTGTTGCAAATCAGCACCCTGTTGCAAATCAAAACCCTGTCGCAAATCAACACCCTGTCTGAAATGAACACATCGTCACAAATGAGCACCCTGTCACAAATCAACACCCTGTCACAAATCAACACCGTGTTGCGAATGAACACCATTTTGCAAATGAGCCCCCTGTCGCAAATCAACACCCTGTCGCAAATCAATACCATGTCGCAAATCAACACCATATCGCAAATCAACACTCTGTCGCAAATAAACACCCTGTTGCAAATCAACACCCTGTCGCACATGAGCACCCTGTCACAAATTAACACCCTTTTTGCAAATCAACACCCTGTCGCGAATCAACACCTTGTCGCAAAATCAACACCTTGTTTCAAATCAACACCCTGCCTCAAATCAATATCCTGTGCAACTCAACACCCTGTCGCAAATTGACACCCTGTCGCAAATGAAAACTTTGTCGCAAATCAACAACTTGTCGCAAATCAACACCTTGTTGCAAATCAATACGATGTCGCAAATAAACACCCTGTTGCAAATCAGCACCCTGCCACAAATCAAGTACGTGTAAGTGCATGTAAGTATGTGTAAGTGTGTGTAAGTGTGTGTAAGTGCGTGTAAGTGTGTGTGAGTGCGTGTAACCACGTTTCAGTGTGTATTAGTGCGTGTAAGTTGGTTTAAGTATGGATAAGTGTGTGTAAGTGCGTGTAAGTGCATGTAAGTTTGTGCAAGTGCGTGTAAGTACGTGTAAGTGCGTGTAGGTGCATGTAAGATTGTGTAAGTTTGTACAAGTGCATGTATGTGCATGCAAGTGCGTGTAAGTGTGTGTAAGTGCATGTAAGTACGTATAAGTGCGTGTAAGTGTTTGTAAGTGCGTGTAAGTACTCATAAGTGCGTGTAAGTGTGTGAAAGAATATGTAAGTGCGTGTAAGTGTGTGTCAATACGTGTAACTGCGTGCAAATGCATGTAAATGCGTGTAGGTTTGTGTTAGTTCATGTAAGTGCGTGTAAGTGTGTAAGTGTGTGTAAGTGCGTGTAGGTTTGTGTAAGTGCGTGCAAGTACGTATAAGTCATGGAAGTGTGTGTGAGTGCGTGTAAATGCATGTAAGTTCGTGCAAGTGCGTGTAAGTGCATGTAAGTGCGTGACAGGACGTGTAAGTGCGTGTAAGTGTGTGCAAGTGCATGTCAGTGCGTGTCAGTGCATGTCAGTACGTGTAAGTTTGTGTTAGTACGTGTAAGTGCGTGTAAGTGCATGTAAGGACGTTTAATTACGTGTAAGTGTGTGTAAGTGCGTGTAAGTATGTGTAAGTTCGTGTTAGTGTGTGTAAGTGTGTATAAGTGCATGTAAGTGCGTATAAGTGCGTGTAAGTGCGTATAAGTGCGTGTAAGTGCGTGTAAGTACTTGTAAGTGCGTGTAAGTGTGTGAAAGTACATGTAAGTACGTGTAAGTGCGTGTAAGTATGTGTAATTGCGTTGAAGTGCATGTAAATGCGTGTAGGTCCGTGTTAATTCGTGTAAGTGCATGTAAGTGTGTGTAAGTGTGTGTAAGTGCGTGTAGGTTTGTGTAAGTGTGTGTAAGTACGTGTAACTCATGTAAGTGCACTTTAGTGTGTGTGTGTAAGTGCGTGTAAGTTCGTGCAAGTGCGTGTAGGTGTGTGTAAGTGCATGTGAGTGCGTGTAAGTGTGTGTAAGTGCGTGCAAGTGCGTGTCCGTACGTGTCAGTATGTGTCAATGCGTGTAATTTCGTGTAAGTACGTGTAAGTGTGTGTAAGTACGTGTGAGTGCGTGTAAGTACGTGTAAGTGCTTGTAAGTGCGTGTAAGTGCGTGAACGTATGTGTAAGCTTTGTAAGTGTGTGTAAATAGGTGTAAGTGCGTATAGTTGCATGTAAGTGTGTTCAGCTGCGTGTAAGTGTGTGTAGGTGCGTGTAAGTGCCTGTAAGTACACATAAATGCGTGTAAGTTGGTGTACGTGCGTGCAAGTACGTGTTAGTGAGTGTAAGTGCGTGTAAGTGCGTGCAAGTGCATGGAAGTGCGTGTTAGTACGTGTAAGTACGTGTAAGTCTATGCTGATCTCAATCCTCGATCACCTTGAGGTGATCGACGATCGGCAGTCGTCGACCTGGTCGACGACTAGGTCGACGACTAGCCGCTGGGGGTGAAAAAGAGAGAACCTGAAGAGGGACGCGCGAGTGAATCCGGGACCACATGTATGGATGAAGGGTTGACAATGTTAAAATTGACTAAAGTGAGAATTAATGGTGGGAATGGATAGGCCATGGATGAGAGAAGGGGAGTGCCGAGTTTGAGCCCATTCAGAGCAGTGTGTGTCCTCGTCGATTGTCGATTGTCGATCACTTGCCCGAAGAGATAGAGATCGATCGTCGACCTCGATTGTCGATCACTTAGTAAGGTGGTCAGCATAGGTTTTAGTGCGTGTATATGCGTGTAAGTACATGTAAGTACGTGTAAGTGTGTGTAAGTGCGTGTAAGTGCGTGTAAGTGCGTGTAGAGTTGTGTAAGTGCGTGTAAGCGCATGTAAGTACATGTAAGTGCGTGTAAGTGTGTGTTAGTGTGTGTAAGTGTGTGTAAGTGTGTATAAGTGCGTGCAAGTGCGTTTAAGTGCGTATGAGTGCATGTAAGTGTGTATAAGTATGCATAAGTGCGTGTAAGTGTGTGTAAGTGCTTGTAAGTACGTGTACGTTCGTGTAAGTACGTATAAGTACGTCTAAGTGCATGTAAGTACGTGTATGTATGTGTAAACATGTGTAAGTGTGTGTAAGTATGTGTAAATGCATGTAAGTACATGTAAGTGCGTGTAAGTGCGTGTAAGTGCGTGTAAGTTCACGTAAGTGCGTGTAAGGGTGTCCACGTAAGTGCGTGTAAGTACGTGTTAGTGCATGTAAGTGTGTGTAAGTGTGTGTAAGTGCGTGGAAATGTGTGTAAAGTATGTGTAAGTGCGGTTAATGTGCGTGTAATTTTGTATAAGTTTGTGTAAGTGCATGTAAGTGCATGAAAGTGCGTGTAAGTACGTGTAAGTGTGTGTTAGTGTGTGTTAGTGCGTATAAGTGCGTGCAATTGCGTGTAAGTGTGTGTAAGTGCGTGTAAGTGAGTGTCAGTGCGTATAGGTATGCGTGAGTGTGTGTAAGTGCGTGTAAGTACGTGTAAGTGTGTGTAAGTATATATAAGTACGTCTAAGTGTGTATAAGTGTGTGTAAGTGCGTATAAGTGCATGTAAGTGCGTGCACGTACGTGTAAGTATGTGTAAGTGCGTGTAAGTGCGTGTGAGTATGTGTAAGTGCGTGTAAGTGCGTGTAAGTGCGTGGAAGTGCGGTTTAAGTATGTATAAGCATGTGTAAGTGCGTGTTAGTGCGCGTAAGTACGTGTCGGTGCATGTAAGTGTGTGTAAGTGTGTGTAATTTCGTGTAAGATCATTTAAGTGTGTGTAAGTGCGTGTAAGTTCGAGTCAGTGCGTGTAAGTGCGTATAAGTGTTAGTGCATGTTAGGGCATGTAAGTGCATATAAGTGTGTCTAAGTACGTGTAAATATGTGTAAGTGCGTGTAGGTCTGTGCAAGTGCGTGTAAGTACATGTAAGTACTTGTAAGTGCGTGTACGTGTGTGGAAGTCTCTATAAGTGCGTGTGTGTGTAAGTGCGTGGAATTGTGTGCAAGTACATGTAAATGTGTGTAGATTTGTGTTAGTTCATGTAAATGCGTGTAAGTATGTGTAAGTGCGTGTAAGTGCGAGTAGGTTCGTGTACGTGCGTGTAAGTACGTGAAAGTCATGTATGTGTGTGTTAGTATATGTAAGTGCATGTAAGATCGTACAAGTGTGTGTAAGTGTGTGTAAGTGCATGTAACTGCGTGTAAGTGCTTGCACGTGTGTGTGAGTGCGTGTCAGTGCGTGTCAATGCGTATAAGTTCGTGTAAATGCGTGTTAGTGCGTGTAAGTACGTGTAAATGCATGTAAGTACGTGTAAGTGTGTGCACATGCGTGTAGATGTGTATACGTGCGTGTAATTACGTGTAAGTGTGTGTAACTGCGTCTAAGTGTGTGTAAGTGCGTGTAAGTACGTGTAAATGCGTGTAAGTTGGGGTGCGTGCGTGTAAGTACGTGTAAGTGCGTGTAAGTGCGTGTAAGTGCGGTTTAAGTTCGTGTAAGTGCGTGTAAGTGCGTGTTAGTGCATGTAAGTGCGTGTAAGTCTATGCTGATCTTGATCGTCGATCACCCGGAGGTGATAGATGATCGGAAGTCATCAACCTCGTCGACAACTAGGTTGACGAGTAGCCGATGGGGGGAAAAAGGGAGAAAACCTGTAGAGGGACGTGCGAGTGATCCCGGGTCCACATGTATGGATGAGGGGTTGACAATGTTTAGATGGACTAAAGTGAGAATCAATGGTGGGAATGGAAAGGCCATGGAAGAGAGAAGGACAGTGCCGAGTTTGAGCCCACTCTGAGCAGTGTGTGTCCTCGTTGATTGTCGATCATCGATCACTTGCCCCAAGAGATAGAGACCGATCGTCGACCTCGATTGTCGATCACTTAGTAAGGTGGTCAGCATAGGTGTAAATGGGTGTATGTGCGTGTAATTTTGTGTAAGTGTGTGTACGTACGTGCAAGTGCGCGTAAGTGCGTGTAAGTGCATGTAAGTACATATAAGTGCGTGTAAGTGTGTGTAAGTGCGTGTAAGTGTGTGTAAGTACGTGTAAGTGCGTGTAAGTATAAGTAAGTGCATGTAAGTGCGTGCAAGTGCTTGTAAGTACGTATCAGTGGATGTACGCGTGTATACGTTTGTTGAAGTGCGTGCAAGTGCGTGTAAGTGCGTGTAAGTGCGTGTAAGTATGTGTAAGTGTGTCTAAGTGTGTGAAAGCATGTGTAAGTGTGTGTAATTGAGTGTAAATGCGTGTAATTACGTGTAAGTGCGTGTAGGTGCCTGTAGGTTTGTGTTAGTTCGTGTAAGTGTATTTAAGTGTCTGTAAGTGTATGTAAGTGCGTGTAAGTGCATGTAAGTACGTGTAAGTGCGTGTAAGTGTGTAAGTGCATGCAAGTGCATGCAAGTGTGTGTAAGTATGTGTAAGTATGTGTAAGTGCGTATAAGTGTGCATAAGTGCGTGTAAGTGTGAGTACGTGTGTGTAAGTACGTGTAAGTGCATATAAGTACGTGTAAGTTTGTGTAAGTGCGTGTAAGTGCCTGTAAGTGAGTGTAAATGCGGTTTATGTTCGTGTAAGAGCGTGTAAGTACGTGTAAGTGTGTGTAAGTTTGTGTAAGTGCGTGTAAGTATGTGCCAGTACGTGTTAGTACGTGTAAGTGCATGTAAGTGGGTGTAAGTACGTGTAAGTGCGTGTAAATGGGTGCAAGTTGGTGTAAGTGTATGTAAGTCCGTTTAAGTCTGTGTAAGTGCGTGTAAGTGCATGTAAGTACGTGTAAGTGCGTGTAAGTACATGTAAGTGTATGTAAGTGTGTATAAGTGCTTGTAAGTGCGTGGAAGTACGTGTTAGTGCATGTAAGTGTGTGTAAATGCGTCTAAGTTTGTGTAAGTGCATGTAAGTGCGAGTAAGTGCGTGTAAATGCATGTAAGTACAAGTAAGTGTTTGTAAGTGCATGTAAGTGTGTGTAAGTACTTGTAAGTTGGTGTAAGTACGTGTAAGTTTGTGAACGTTTGTGTAAGTGTGTGTCAGTGTGTGTAAGTAAGTGTGTGTAAGCGCGTGTAAGTGCGTGTAAGTGCTTGTATGTGCGTGTTAGTATGTGTCACTATGTGTAAGCGTGTGTAAGTGCGTGTAAGTGTGTATAAGTGCGTATAAGTGCGTGTAATTGCGTGTAAATACGTGTAAGTGTGTGTAAGTGCGTGTAAGTACTTGTAAGTACATGTAAGTAAGTGTAAGTGCGTGTAAGTGCATGTAAGTACGCGTTTGTGTGTGCAAGTGCGTACAAGTGCATGTAAGTGTGTGTAAGTAGGCATAAGTGTGTGTAAGTGTGTGTAAGTGCGCGTAAGTGCGTGTAAGATTGTGTAAGTATGTGTAAGTACGTGTAAGTGCGTGTAAGTACGTGTATGTACATGTAAGTACGCGTTTGTGTGTGCAAGTGCGTATGAGTGCATGTAAGTGTGTGTAAGTAGGCATAAGTACGTGTATGTGTGTGTAAGTGCGTGTAAGTGCGTGTAAGTTTGTGTAAGTATGTGTGAGTACGTGTAAGTACATGTAAGTATGTGTATGTACGTGTAAGTACGCGTAAGTGCGTGTAAGTATGTGTTAGTACATGTAAGCACATGTAAGTACGTGTAAGTGCGTGTAAGTACGTGTAAGTTCTCGTAAGTGCGTGTAAGTGGGGCCATGTAAGTGCGTGTAAGTACGTGTTAGTGCGTGTAAATCTGTGTAAGGGCGTGTAAGTGTGTGTAAGTGTGTGTAAAGTACGTGTAAGTGCGGTTAATGTGCCTGTAATTTTGTGTAAGTTCGTGTAAGTGCATGTAAGTGCATGAAAGCGTGTGTAAGTGCGTGTAAGTGTGTGTTAGTGCGTGTTAGTGTGTACAAGTGTGTGTAACTGCGTGAAAGAGCGTGTAAGTGCGTGTCAGTGAGTATAAGCGCATGTGTACGCGTTTGTGTGTGCAAGTGCGTATAAGTGCATGTAAGTGTCTGTAAGTAGGCATAAGTGCGTGTAAGTTTGTGTAAGTGCGTGTAAGTGCGTGTAAGTTTGTGTAAGTACGTGTAAGTACGTATGAGTGCGTGTAAGTATGTGTAAGTGCATGTAAGCACATGTAAGTGCGTACAAGTGCGTGTAAGTACGTGTAAGTTCACGTAAGTGCATGTAAGTGGGGCCATGTAAGTGTGTGTAAGTGCGTGTTAGTACATGTAAGTGTGTGTAAGTGCGTGTAAGTGTGTGTAAGTGTGTGTAAAGTACGTGTAAGTGCGGTTAATGTGCGTGTAATTTTGTGTAATTTGTCTAAGTGCATGTAAGTGCATGAAAGTGTATGTAAGTGCATGTAAGTGTGTGTTAGTGTGTGTTAGTGTCTATAAGTGTGTGTAACTGCGTGCAAGTACGTGTAAGTGCGTGTAAGTGCATGGAAGTACGTATAGGTACGTGTGAGTGTCTGTAAGTATGTGTAAGTGCGTGTAAATGCGTGTAAATGCGTGTAAGTATGTATAAGTGCGTGTAAGTGTGTGTAAGTGTGTGTAAGTACGTGTAAGTGCGTGCACTTACATGTACGTATGTGTAAGTGTGTGTAAGTAAGTGTAAGTACGTGTAAGTGTGTGTAAGTGTGTGTAAGTACGGTTTACGTTCGGGTAGTGTGTGTAAGTACGTATAAGTGTTTATAAGTTCGTGTAAGTGTGTGTAAGTATGTGTAAGTGCATGTAAGTGCGTGTAAGTACCTGTAAGTGCATGTAAGTGCGTGTAAGTGTGTGTAATTTCTTGTAAGTGGGCGTAAGTGCGCATAAGTGCGTGTAAGTTGATGTAAGTACGTGTAAGTTGTTGTAAGTATGTGTGAGTGCGCGTATGTACGTATAAGTGTGTGTAAATACGTGTAAGTGTGTATAAGTACGTGTAAGTGCGTGTAAGTGCGTGTAAGTTTGTGTAAGTTTGTGTAAGTGCGTGTAAGTATTTGTAAGTGCGTATTAGTGCATGTAAGTGTGTGTAAGTGCGTGTAAGTGCATGTAAGTGCGTGTAAGTGCGTGTAAGTTTGTACAAGTACGTGTAAGTGCATGTAAGTGTGTGTACGTGCGTGTAAGTGCATGTAAGTGCATATAAGTGCGTGTAAGTACTTGTAAGTGCGTGTAAGTACGTGTAAGTGCGTGAAAGTGCATGTAAGTGTGTGTACGTACCTGTAAGTTGGTATAACTCCGTGTACGTTTGTGTAAGTTTTTGTAAGAGCGTGTAAGTGCGTGTAAGTGCGTGTAGATGCGTGTAAATGCACGTGAGTATATGTAAGTGTGTGTAAGTGCGTGTCAGTGCGTATAAGCGCGTGTAAGTGCGTGTAATTATGTGTAAGTGCGTGTAAGTACTTTTAACTGCGTGGAAGTGCATGTCAATACTTGTAAGTTCATGTAAGTGCGTGCAAGTGCGTGTAAGTGCATGTAAGTGCGTGCAAGTGTGTGTTAGTGTGTGCAAGTACATGTAAGTGCCTGTGGGTATGTGTAAGTGCGTGTAAGTGTGTGTAAGTGTGTATAAGTGTGTGTAAGTTTATGTAAGTACGTGTAATTGTGTGAAAGTGCGTGTAAGTACGTGTATGTACGTGTAAGTATGTGTAAGTGCAAGTAAGTGTGTGAAAGTACATGTAAGTGCACGTACGCACATGTAAGTGCATGTAAGTGCGTGTAAGTGCATGTAAGTTTGTGTAAGTGCGTGAAAGTGCGAGTAAGTGTATCCGTGTAAGTGCGTGTAAGTGCGTGTTAGTACGTGTAAGTGCGTGTAAGTGCGTGTAAGTACATGTAAGTACGTGTAAGTGCGTGTAAGTGCGTGCGTATAAGTACATGTAAGTACGTGTAAGTGCGTGTTAGTGCGTGTAAGTGTGTGCAAGTGCGTGTAAGTATGTGTAAGTGCGTATAAGTGTATGTAAGTGCATCTAAGTGTGTGTAAGTGCACGTAAGTATGTGTACGTTTGTGTAAGTGTGCGCAAGTGCGTGTAAGTGTGTGTAAGTACGTGCAAGTACGTGTTAGTATGTGTAAGTACAAGTAACTGCGTGTAAGTACGTGTAAGTGCATGTAAGCACGTGTTAGTGCGTGTAAGTGTGTATAAGTGCGTGTAAGTGCATGTAAGTGCGTGTAAGTGCGTGATAGTACGTGTGAGTGCGTGTAAGTGTGTGTAAGTATCTATCGGTTCGTGTAAGTGCGTGTAAGTGCGTGTAAGTTCGTGTAAGTGGTTGTAAGTGCGTGTTAGTGCGTGTAAGTGTGTGTAAGTGTCAATAGATACGTATAAGTGTGTGTAAGTGACTATAAGTGCATATAAGTGCGTGTAAGTTATTGTAAGTTCCTGTAAGTACGTGTAAGTGCGTGTAAGTATGAGTAAGTTTGTATAATTGAATGTAAGTGCGTGTACGTTTGTGTAAGATTGTGTAAGTGCGTGTAAGTGCATGTAAGTGTGTATAAGTCGTGTAAAGGCATGGAAGTGCGTGTTATTACGTGTAAGTGCGTGTAAGTGCGTGTAAGTGCGTGTAAGTGCATGGAAGTACGTGTAAGTGTGTGTAAGTACGTTTAAGTGCGTATAAGTTCGTATAAGTGCGTGGAAGTGCGTGTAGGTGCGTGTAAGTGCGTGTTAGTGCATGTAAATGTATGTAAGTGCGTGTAAGTGCGATTTATGTGCGTTTAATTTTGTGTTAGTTTGTGTAAGTGCGTGTAAGTGTGTGGAAGTGTGTGGAAGTGCATGTAAGAGTGTGTAAGCGCGTATAAGCAAATGCAAGTACGTGTAAGTACGTGTAAGTACGTGTAAGTGCGCGTAAGTGTGTGTAAGTAAGTGTAAGTACGTGTAAGTACGTGTAAGTGTGTGTAAGTGTGTGTAAATACGTATATGTTTGTGTAAGTGCGTGCAAGTGCGTATACGTGCGTGTAAGTGTGTGTAAGTACAGTCTACGTTTGTGTAAGTGCTTGTAAGTGCGTGTAAGTGCATATAAGTTTGTGTAATGGATGTGAGTACGTATAAGTGCGTGTTAGTGCGTGTAAGTGTGTGTAGATGCGTATAAGTCTGTGTAAGTGCGTGTAAATGCATGTAAGTTCGTGTAAGTGCGTGTAAGTACATGTAAGTACGTGTAAGTGCTTGTAACTGCGTGTAAGTGTGTTTAAGTGCATGTATGTTTGTGTAAATGTGTGTAAGTGCTTGAAAGTGCGTGCAAGTGGGTGTCAGTGCATGTAAGTACGTGTAAGTGCATGTACATTTGTGTAAGTGTCAGGAAGTACAACTAAGTGCGTGTCAATGTGTGTAAGTGCGTGTAAGTACGCTGAAGTGCATGTACGTGTGTGTAAGTATGTGTAAGTTGGTGTAACTGTGTGTAAGTTCGTGTAAGTTTGTGTAAGTACGTGTAAGTGCATGTAAGTGCGTGTTAGAGTGTGCAAATACGTGTAAGTGCGTGTAAGTGCGTGTAAGTACATGTTAGTGCGTTTCAGTGTGTGTAAGCGCATGTAAGTGCATGTAAGTGCGTGTAAGTGCGTGTAAGTATGTGTAAGTGCATGTAAGTGCTTGTAAGTTTTTGTAAGTGCGTATAAGTACGTGTAAGTGTGTGAAAGTGCATATAAGTGTGTACTAGTGTTTGCAAGTATGTGTAAGTACTTGTAAGTGCGTGTAAGTGCGTGTAAGTGTGTATAAGTGCGTATAAGTATGTGTAAGTTTGTGTTAGTTTGTGTAAGTACGTCTAAGTGCGTGAAAGTGCGTGTAAGTATGTGTATGTATGTGGAAGTATGTGTAAGTGCAAGTAAGTACGTGTAAATACATGCAAGTGCATGTAAGTACATGTAAGTGCGTGTAAGTGTGTGTAAGTGCATGCAAGTTCGTGTAAGTGCGTGTAAGTGCGTCTGTGTAAGTGCGTCTACGTATGTGTTAGTACGTGTGCGTGTGTGTAAGTGCGTGTAAGTGTGTGTAAGTGCATGTAAATGCGTGTAAGTATGTGTAAGGGCGTGTAAATGCACATAAGTACGTTTACGTGCGTGTCAGTGTGTTTACATGCGTGTAAGTGTGTGTAGGTGTGTGTATGTGTGTGGAAGTATGTGCAAGTGCGTGTAAGTGTGTGTAAGTACGTGTAAGAGCGTATAAGTGTGTGTAAGTATGTGTAAGTGGTTTGAGTGCGTGTCAATCATGTAAGTGCGTGTAAGTGCGAGTAGGTTTGTGTAAGTGCGTGTTAGTGGTTATAAGTGCATGTCCGTGCGTGTAAGCACGTGTAAGTGCATGTAAGTGCGTGTAAGTTTGTGTCAGTGCATGTAAGTACGTGTAAGTGCGTGTAGGTACGTGTACATGCGTGTAAGTGCGCATAAGTATGTATGTGTAAGTGCATGTAAGTGCGTGTACGTTCGTGTAAGTATGTGTAAGTGTGTGTAACTGTGTGTGAGTGCGTATAAGTGCGTGGAAGTGCGTGTAAGTACGTATAAGTATGCGTAAGTGTGTGTAAGTGCGTGTAAGTGCGTGTAAGTGCATGTAAGTACGTGTAAGTGTGTGTAAGTGCATTTTAGTGCATGTTAGTGTGTGTAAGTGTGTGTAACTACGTGTAAGTACGTGTAAGTGTGTGTAAGTGCATGTAAGTATGTATACATATGTGTAGGTGCGTGTAAGTGTGTGTAAGTGCGTGTAAGTGTGTTTAAGTGCATGGAAGTGCGTGTAAGTGCGTGTAAGTGTGTGTAAGTGCATGTTAGTGCGTGCTAGTGCGTGTTAGTGTGTGTAACTGCGTGTAAGTGCATGTAAGTACGTGTAAGTATATGTAAGTGTGTGTAGGTACGTGTAAGTGCGTGTAAGTGCATATGAATATGTGTAAGTACATGTAAGTGCGTGTAAGTACGTGTAACTACGTGTAAGTACGTGTAAGTGTGTGTAAGTGCATGTAAGTATGTGTACGTATGTGTAGGTGCGTGTAAGTGCGTGTAAGTGCGTGTAAGTGTGTTTAAGTGCATGGAAGTGCGTGTAAGTGCGTGTAAGTATGTGTAAGTATGTGTAAGTGCGTGCAAGTGCGTGTAAGTACGTGTAAGTGTGTGTAAGTGCATGTAAGTGCGCGTAAGTGTATGTAAGTGTGTGTAAGTGCGTGTAAGTGCTTGTAAGTGCGTGTAAATACGTGTAAGTTCATGTAAGTGCGTGTAAGTACGTGTAAGTGCGTGTAAGTATGTGTAAGTGCGGTTTAAATTTGTGTAAGTACGTGTAAGTGCGTGTATGTACGTGTAAGTTCATGTAAGTGCGTGTAAGCATGTGTAAGTGCGTGTTAGAACATGTAAGTACGTGTAAATGCGTGTGAGTGTGTGTAAGTACATGTAAGTGCATGCAAGTTTGTGTAGGTGCATGTAAGTGCGTGTAAGTTTGTGTAAGTGTGTCTAAGTACGTGTAAGTGCGTGTAAGTTTGTGTAAGTGCGTGTAAGTACGTTTACATCCGTGTAAGTGTGTCTAAGTGCGTGTTAGTATGTGCAGGTGCGTGTAAGTCTGTGTAAGTGCGTGTAAGTGTGTGTAAGTGCCTGTAAGTACGTGTAAGTAAGTGTAAGTTCATGTAAGTACGTGTAAGTACGTGTAAGTGCGTGTAAGTGTATGTATGTACGTATAAGTACGTGTAAGTGTAAGTAAGTGCGTGTAAGTACGTGTTAGTGCATGTAATCACATGTAAGTACATGCAAGTGCGTGTAAGTGCGTGTAAGTTCGTGTAAGTTCGTATAAGTGCGTATAAGAGCGTGTAAGTACGTCCGTATAAATGCGTGTAAGTGTGTGTAAGTGCATGTAAGTGCGTGTAAGTGCATGTAAGTGTGTGTAAGTGCGAGTAAGTGAATGTAAGCGTGTTTTAGTGCATGTAAGTGTGTGTAAGTGCGTGTAAGTGCGTGGAAGTACGTGTAATTGTGTATAAGTGTGTGTGAATACGTGTAAGTGGGTATGAGTGCGTGTAAGTGCGTGTAAGTGTGTGCAAGTGCGTGTAAGTGCGTGTCAGTGTGTGTAAGTACGTGTAAGTGTGTGTAGGTTTGTATAAGTGTGCTTAAGTGCGTGTAAGTTTGTGTCCATAAGTGTAAGTGCGTGTAAGTACGTGTAAGTGCATGTTAGTGCGTGTATGTGCTTATACGTGCGTGTAAGTGTGTGAAAATACGTGTAAGTATGTGCAAGTATATATAAGTGTGTGTAAGTGCGTGTAAGTGTGTGTAAGTACGTGTAAGTGCGTGTAAGTTCGTGCTAGTGCGTGTAAGTGTGTGTAAAGTGCGTATAAGTACGGTTTATGTGTGTGTAATGTCGTGTAAGTTCATATAAGTGCATGTAAGTACGTGGAAGTGCGTTTGAGTGCGTGTAAATGTGTGTAAGTGCGTGTACATGTTTGTAAGTGTGTGTAAGTGGGTGTAAGTGCATGTGAGTGCCTACAAGTGTGTGTAAGTGCGTGTTAGTGCGTGTTAGTGCATATAAGTGTATGTAAGTGCGTGTACGTGCGTATAAGTGCGTGAACATACGTGTATGTACGTCTAGGTACGTGTAAGTGTGTGTCAGTGCGTGTAAGTTTATGCAAGTGTGTGCAAGTGCGTGTAAGTACGTGTCAGTGCGTGTACATGCGTTGAAGTACGTGTAAGTACGTGTAAGTGCGTGTAAGTGTGTGTAAGTGCGTGTAAGTGTGTGTAAGTGCATTTTAGTGCGTGTTAGTACGTGTAAGTGTGTGTAAATGCGTATAAGTGCGTGTAAGTGCGTGAAAGTGCGTGTAAGTGTGTGTAGGTATGTGTAAGTACTTGTAAGTGCGTGAAAATGCGTGCAAGTGCGTGCAAGTGCGTGTGAGTATGTGCAAGTACGTGTAAGTACGTGTAAGTGTATATAAGTACGTGTAAGTGCGTGTAAGTATGTGTAAGTGCGTGTAAGTACATGCAAGTGCGTGTAAGTACAGTTTATGTCCGTGTAAGTGCCTGTAAGTGCATGCAAGTACGTGCAAGTGCATGTGAGTGCGTAGAAGTGTGTGTAAGTGCGTGTAGGTGCATGTAAGTACATGGAAGTGTGTGTAAGTGCGTGTAAATACGTGTCAGTGCGTATAAGTGTGTGAAAGTATGTGTAAGTGCGTGTAGGTACGTGTAAGTGTGTACAAGTGCGTGTAAGTACGTGTAAGTGCCTGCAAGTGTGTTCAAGTGTGTGCAAGTGAGTGTAAGTGCGGGTTAGTGCGTGTTAGTACATGTAAGTGTGTGTAACTGCATGTAAGTACGTGTAAGTACGTGTAAGTACGTGTAAATGCGTGTAAGTCCGTGTAAGTGTGTGTAAGTGCGTATCGGTATGTGTAAGTGCGTGCAAGTGCGTGTAAGTACATGTATGTACGTGTAAATGCGTGTAAGTGCGTGTAAATGCATGTAAGTGCGTGTACGTATGTGTAACTACGTTTAAGTGCGTGTAAGTGTGGTTTATGTTTGTGTAAGTGCGTGTAAGTACGTGTAAGTGTGTGTAAGTTCGTATAAGTGCGTGTACGTATGTGTAAGTGCATGTTAGTACGTGTAAGTGTGTGTATGTACGTGTAAGTGCGTGTACGTGCGTGTCAGTTTGTGTAAGTTCGTGTAAGTGTGTGTAAGTACGCGTATGTACGTGTAAGTGTATGAAAGTGCGTATAAGTGCATGTAAGTGCGTGTAAGTGCGTGTAAGTGCTGGTAAGTGCATGTAAGTGCGTGTTAGTGCATGTAAGTGCATGCAAGTGCGTACAAGTACGTGTAAGTCTGTGTAAGTGCGTGTAAGTACGTGTAAGTGTGTGTAAATGCACATAAGTGCATGTAAGTGTGTTTAAGTACGTGTAAGTTGGTGTAAGTGCGTGTACGTTTGTGTAAGTTTGCATAAGTATGTGTAATTGCGTGTAAGTGCATGTAAGTGCGTGTAAGTGCGTTCAAGTGTGTGTAAGTGCGTGTAAGTGCGTGTAAATGCGTGTTAGTGCGTGTCAGTCTGTGTAAGTGTGTGTAAGTGCGTGTAAGTTTGTGTAAGTGCGCGGAAGTGCGTGTAAGTGTGTGTAAGTATGTGCAAGTATGTGTAAGTACGTGTAAGTGCAAGTAAGTGCGTGTGAGTATGTGTAAGTGCATGTAAGCACATGTAAGTACGAGTAAGTGCGTGTAAGTGCGTGTAAGTGTGTGTACGTACGTGTAAGTGCATGTAAGTGCATGTAAGTGCGTGTAAGGGTGTGTAAGTGAGCATGAGTGCTTGTCAGTGCGGGTTAGTACGTGTAAGTACCTGTCAATATGTGTAAGTGCATGTAAGTTTGTGTAAGTGTGTGTAAGTATGTGTAAGTGTGTGTAAGTGCGTATAAGTGCGTGTAAGTTCGTCTAAGTTTGTGCAAGTATGCATAAGTGCGTGTAAGTACATAGAAGTACGTGTAAGTGCATATAAGTGCATGTGAGTTTGTATAAGTGCATGTAAGTGCGTGTAAGTGCGTGTAAGTGCATGTAAGTGCGTGTAAGTTCGGGTAAGTATGTATAAGTGTGTGTAAGTGCATATAAGTGTGTATAAGTGTGTGTAAGTATGTGTAAGTGCGTGTAAGTTTGTGTAAGTACGTGTAAGTACGTGTAAGTGTGTGTAAGTACGTGTATGTATGTGTATGTATGTGTAAGTGCAAGTAAGTGCGTGTAAGTACGTGTAAGTGCATTTAAGTACATGTAAGTGCGTGTAAATGCATGTAAGTACATGTAAGGTCGGGTAAGTGCATGTAAGTGAGTGTAAGTACGTCCATGTAAGTGTCTGTAAGTACGTGTTGGTGCGTGGAAGTGTGTGTAAGTGCGTGTAAGTGTGTGTAAGTGCGTGCTAATGCATGTAAGTGCATGTAAGTGTGTGTAAGTTCATGCAAGTGCGTGTACGTGTGCGTAAGTGTGTGTGAGTGTGTTTACGTGTGTGTAAGTGTGTGTAAGTGCGTGTACGTACGTGGAAGTATGTTTTAGTGTGTATAAGTTTGTGTAAGTGCGTGTAAGTGTGTGTAAGTGCATATAAGTATGTGTAAGTGTGTTTTAGTGCGTGTCAGTGCGTGTAAGTACGTGTTAGTTCGTGTAAGTGCATGTAAGTGCATGTAAGAGCGTGTCCGTGCATGTACGTACGTGTAAGTGTATGTAAGTGCATATAAGTTTGTGGAAGTGTGTGTAAGTGTGTAGAAGTGCGTGTAAGTGTGGGTAAGTGCGTGTAAGTGCCTGTAAGTGCGTGTAAGTATGTATGTGTAAGTGCATGTAAGTGCATGTAAGTTTGTGTCAGTAGGTGTAAGTGTGTGTAAGTGCGTGTAAATGGTTATAAGTGCGTTGAAGTGTGTGTGAGTGTGTATAAGTGAGTGTAAGTACGTGTAAGTACGTGTAAGTGCGTGTAAGTGCATGTAAGTGCTTATAAGCGCATGTAAGTGCGTGTAAGTGCATGTTAGTGCATGTTAGTGTGTGTAAGTGTGTATAACTGTGTATAAGTGTGCATAAGTACGTATAAGTGCATGTATGTATGTGTAAGTGTGTGTAAGTGTGCATGAGTGTGTATGAGTGCGTGTTAGTGCGTGTAAGTGCGTGTCAATATGTCTAAGTATGTGTAAGTTCGTGTAAGTGCGTGTAAGTACGTGTGATTGTGTGTAAGTGCATGTAAGTGCGTGTAAGTGCGTGTAAGTGCGTGTAAGTGCGTATAAGTGCATGCGAGTGTGTATAAGTGTGTATAAGTGTGTATAAGTATATGTAAGTGCATGTAAGTACATGTATGTGCGTATAAGTGTGTGTAAGTGTGTATACGTGCATATAAGTGTGTGTAAGTGCGTGTAAGTGTGTGTAAGTACGTGTAAGTTTGTGTAAGTTTGTGTAAGTGCGTGTAAGTGCGTGTACGTACGTGTATGTATGTGTAAGCATGTGTAAGTGCACGTAAGTGCGTGTAAGTACGTGTAAGTACGTGTAAGTTCATATAAGTACATGTTAGTGCATGTTAGTGTGTGTAAGTGCATGTAAGTTCTTGTAAGTGCGTGTAAGTACGTGTAAGTGCGTCCGTGTAAGTGCGTGTAAGTACGTGTTAGTGCGTGTAAGTGTGTGTAAGTGCGCGTAAGTGTGTGTAAGTCTGTGTAAATGTGCATAAGTGCGTGTAAGTGCATGTAAGTGCATGCAAGTGCGTGTAAGTGCATCTACGTGCGTGTAAGTGTGTGTAAGTGCATATACGTGTGTGGAAGTACGTGTAAGTGCATGTAAGTTTGTGTAAGTTTGTGTAAGTGTGTGTAAGTGTGTGTAAGTACGCGTAAGTATGTGTAACTACGTTTAAGTACGTGTCAGAGTGTGTAAGTACGTGTAAGTGCGTGTAAGTTCGTGTAAGTGCATGTAAGTGCATGTAAGTGTGTGCCCATGCATGTAAGTACGTGTAAGTGCATGTAAGTGCATGTAAGTTCGTGTAAGTGTGTGTAAGTGTGCGTAAGTGCATGTAAGTGCGTTTACGTACATGTAAGTGCATGCATGTATGTATGTATAAGTGCATGTAAGTGCGTGTAAGATCGTGTAAGTACGTGTAAGTGTGTGTAAGTGCGTGTTAGTGCGTATAAGTGCGTGGAAGTGAGTGTAAGTGCGTATTAGTGTGTGTAAGTGCGTGTAAGTGCGTGTAAGTATGTGTGAGTGCGTGCAAGTACGCATAAGTGCGTATAAGTACGTGATAGTGCATGTTAGTTTGTACGTGTGTGTAACTGTGTGTAAGTGTGTGTAAGTGCGTGTAAGTGCGTGTAACTACGTGTACGTATGTGTAAGTACGTGTAAGTACGTGTAAGTGCGTGTAAGTGCATGCAAGTACGTAGAAGTGCATGTAAGTGCGTATAAGTACGTGTAAGTACGTGTTAGTATGTTTTAGTGTATGTAAGTGTGTGTAACTGTGTGTAAGTGCATGTAAGTATGTGTAAGTATGTGTAAGTGTGTGTAGGTATGTGTAAGTGTGTTTAAGTGCGTATAAGTACATGTAAGTGCGCGTAAGTGCGTTTAAGTGCGTGTAACTGCGTGTAAGTACGTGTAAGTGTGTGTAAGTGCGCGTAAGTGTGTGTGAGTGTGTGTAAGTGCATGTAAGTGTGTGTAAGTACGTATAAATACGTGTAAGTTCATGGAAGTGTGTGTAAGTGCGTGTAAGTGCGTGTAAGTACGTATAATTGCGGGTTAAGTTTGTGTAAGTATGTGTATGTGCGTGTCTGTGCCTGTAAGTTCATATAAGTGTATACAAGTATGTGTAAGTGCGTGTTAAAACGTGTAAGTGTGTGTAAATACGTGTAAGTGCGTATAAGTACATGTAAGTGCGTGTTAGAACGTGTAAGTGCGTGTAAATGTGTGTAAGTTTGTGTAAGTGCGTGTAAGTGTGTGTAAGTGCGTGTAAGTGCGTTTAAGTACATGTTTGTGTGTGCAAGTGCGTGTAAGTACGTGTAAGTGTGTGTAAGCGGTGTAAGTTCGTGTAAGTACGTGTAAGTTTGTGTAAGTACGTGTAAGTGCGTGTAAATGTGTGCAAGTATGTGTATGTACGTATAAGTACGTGTAAGTGCAAGTAAGTACGTGTAAGTACGTGTAAGTGCATGTAAGCACATGTAAGTGCGTGTAAGTGCGTGTAAGTTCATGTAAGTACGTGTAAGTGCGTGTAAGTGCGTGTAAGTGCGTGTAAGTGCGTGTAAGTGCGTTTTAGTGCATGTAAGTGTGTGTAAGTGCGTGTAAGTGCATGGAAGTGCGTATAATTGTGTGTAAGTGCGTGTGAGTGCATGGAAGTGGGTATGAGTGCGTGTAAGTGCCTGAATTGTGTAAGTGCGTGTAAGTGCATGTCAGTGCGTGTAAGTGCGTGTAAGTGTGTGTAAGTTTGTATAAGTGTGTGTAAGTGCGTGTAAGTGTGTATCAATGAGTGTAAGTGTGTGTAAGTATGTGTAAGTGGATGTGAGTGTGTGTATGTGCGTATAAGTGTGTGTAAGTGTGTGTAAGTGTGTGTAAGTATGTGTAAGTACATGCAAGGATCGGGACTGGGATCGGGACTAGGATCGGGACTGGGACCGGGACTGGGACCGGGACTGTGATCGAGACAAGGACTGGTACTGGGACCGGGACTGAGACCGGGATTTGGACCGAGACTGGGACTGGGACTGGGACGGAGAGTGGGACTGGGACCGGGACTGGGACTTGGACCGGGACGCGGAATGGGACTTGGACCGGGACTGGGGCGGGGACTGGGACCAGGACTGGGACCGGGACTAGGATCGGGACTGGGACTTAGGACTGGAACTGGGACTGGGACTAGGACTGGGACTGGGACTGAACAGGGACACGGATCGGGACTGCGATCAGGACTGGGTTCGGGACTGGGATCGAGACTAGGATCGGGACTCATATCGAAATTAGGATCGGGACTGGGATCGGGACTCGGACCGGGGCTGGCATCAGGACTGAGATCGGGACTGGATCCGGACTAGGATCGGGACTGGGATCAGGACTGGGATCAGCACTGGGATCAGGACTGGGATTGGGAGTGGGATCGGACTGGGATCGGGACTGGGACCGGGGCTGGGACCAGGACTGGGACGGGGACTAGGACCGGGACTGGGACCGAGACTGGGACCGGGATTGGGACCGGGACTCAAACCAGGACTGGGACCGGCACAAGGACCGAGACCGGGACCAGGACTAGGACAGCGATTGGGACTGGGATCGGGACTGGGAACGGGACAAGCATCAGGACTGGGATCGGGACAGGGATCGGGACAAGGATCGAGACTAGAACCGGGACTGGGACCAGGACTGGGACCGGGATTAGGACTGGGACTGGGATCGGGACTAGGACCGAGACTTGTACGGGGACCGGGACTGGGTCTGGGACCGGAGCAGGGACCGGGACAGGGACTACGATTGGGACCGGTACTGGGACAGGGACTGGGACTAGGGCTGGGATCGGGACTAGGATTGGGACTGGCATCGGGACTGGGATCGGGACTGGGATCGGGACGACTGGGATCGGGACTAGGATCAAGACTGAGATCGGGACTAGGATCGGGACAGGGATCGGGACTGGGTTCGGGACTGGGATCAGGGCTGGGATTAGGACAGGGATCGAGACAGGGATCAGGAATGGGATCGGGACTAGGATCGGGACTGGGATCGGGACGGGGATCGGGACTAGGATCCAACTGGGATCGGGACTAGGATTGGGACACTGATCAGGACTAGGATCGCGACTAGGATCGGGAGTGGGATTGGGCCTGGGATCGGGCCTGGGATCGGGACTGGGATCTGGACTGGGATGAGGACTGGGATCGAGACTGGGATCGGGACTGGGACCGAGACAGGGATTGGGACTCGGATCAGGACTCATGTCAGGACTGGGATCGGGACTGGGACGGGGACTGGCATCGGGACTGGGATCGGGACTGGGATCGGGCCTGGGATCGGGACTCAGATCGGGACTGGGATCGGGACTGGGATCGGGCCTGGGATCGGGACTCAGATCGGGACTGGGATCGGGACTGGGATCGGGCCTGGGATCGGGACTCAGATCGGGACTGGGATCGGGACTGGGATCGGGCCTGGGATCGGGACTCAGATCGGGACTGGGATCGGGACTGGGATCGGGCCTGGGATCGGGACTCAGATCGGGACTGGGATCGGGACTGGGATCGGGCCTGGGATCGGGACTCAGATCGGGACTGGGATCGGGACTGGGATCGGGCCTGGGATCGGGACTCAGATCGGGACTGGGATCGGGACTGGGATCGGGCCTGGGATCGGGACTCAGATCGGGACTGGGATCGGGACTGGGATCGGGCCTGGGATCGGGACTGGGATCGGGACTAGGATCGGGACTGGGATCGAGACTGGGATCGGGACTGGGACCGAGACAGGGATTGGGACTCGGATCAGGACTCATGTCAGGACTGGGATCGGGACTGGGACGGGGACTGGCATCGGGACTGGGATCGGGACTGGGATCGGGACTGGGATCGGGACTAGGATCGGGACTGGGACCGGGACTGGGATTGGGACAAGGACTAGTACTGGGACCAGGACCAGGACTTGGAGCGGGACCCAGACTGGGACTCGGACCGGGACTGGGGCTGGGACTGGGGCCGGGACTGGGACTGGGACCGGGACCGGGACTGGGACCGGGACTTGGACCGGGACTGGGATCGAGACTGGGACCAGGACTGGGACTGGGTCTGGGACTGGGACAGGGACTGGGACTGGGACTGGGACTGGGACTGAGACTGGGATCGTGACTGGGATCGGGACTGGGATCGGGACTGGGATCGGGGCTATGATCGAAGAAAGAATCACGGCTCGGATCTGGACTGGGATCGGACTGGATTGAGACTAGGATCGGGATTGGGATCGGGATTGGTATCGGGATTAGGACCGGGGCTCGGATCAGGGCTGGGATCGTTATCGGGATCGGGACGGAGATCGGGACTGGGACCGGGACTGAGATCGGGACTGGGATCGGGACAGGAATCGGGACTGGGATCCGGGCTGGGATCGGAACTGGGATCGGGACTGGGATCGGGATTGGGATCGGGACTAGGATCAGGACAAGGATCAAGACTTAATCGGGACTGGGACTGGGACTGGGATCTGGACTGGGATTGGGACTGGAATCGAGACTGGGATCAGGACTGGGATCAGGACTGGGATCGGGCCTGGGATCGGGACTGGGATTGAGACTAGGATCGGACTGGGATCGGGACAAGGATCGGGACTGGGATGAAGAATGGGATCGGGACTCGGATCAGGACTAGGATCGGGACTGGCATTGGGACTGGGACCGGGACTGGAATCGGGGTTGAGATCGGGACTGGATCGAGACTTGGATCGGGACTCGGATCAAGACTGGGATCAGCACTGGGAATGGGACTGGGATCGAGGGTGGGATCGGGACTGGGATCGGGACTGGGACCGGGACAGATGCGAGACTATGAGCGGGACTGGGACTGGGAGTGGGACCGGGATTGGGACCGGGACTCGCACCAGGACTAGGACCGGGACTAGGACAGGGACTGGGACCGGGACCGGGACTGGGACTAGGACTACGATCGCGACCGGGATTGGGACTAGGATCGAAACAAGCATCGGGACAGGGATTGGGACTGGGATCGGGACTGGGACCGGGATTGGGATCAGGTCTAGGACCGGGACTGGGACCGGGACTGGGACCGAGATTGGGACCGGGACTGGGACCGGGACTGGGACCGGGACTGGGACCGGGACCGGGACCTGGACTGGGACCGGGACTGAGACCGGGACAGGGACCAGGGTTGGGACTGGGACTGGGACTGGGACTAGGACTGGGATCGGGACTAGGATTGGGACTGGGATCCGGGCAGGGATCGGGACTGGGATCGGGACTGGGATTGGGACTAGCATCGGGATCGGGATCGGGACTGGGATCGGGACGACTGGGATCAGGACTAGGATCGGGATTGAGATCCGGACTGGGATCGGTACAGGGATCGGAACTGGGTTCGCGACTTGGATCGAGGCTGGGATCGGGACTGGGATTGGGACTGGGATCAGGACTGGGATCGGGGCTGGGATCGGGGCTGGGATCGGGACTGGGTTCGGGACTGTGATCGGGACTAGGATCGGGACTAGGATCGGGACTGGGATCGGGACTAGGATCGGGATTGGGATTCAACTGGGATCGGGACTAGGATTGGGACTGGGATCGGGACTCAAATCGGGACTAGGATCGGGACTGGGATCAGGTCCAGTATCGGGATTGGGATCGGACTGGGATCCGGACTGGGATCAAGACTGGGATCGGGACTCGGATCGAGACTGGGATCGGGACTCGGATCAGAACAGGGATCGGGATTGGGATCAGGAATGGGACGGGGACTGGCATCAGGACTACGATCGGGACTGCAATCGGGACTAGGATCGGGACTAGGATCGGGACTGGGACCAGGACTGGGACCGGGACTGTGATCGAGACAAGGACTGGTACTGGGACCGGGACTGGGACCGGGAGTGGGACCGGGAGTGGGACTGGGACCGGGACTGGGACTTGGACCGGGACTTGGAGTGGGACTCGGACCGGGACTGGGGCCTATACTGGGACCAGGACTGGGACCGGGACTAGGATCCAGACTGGGACCAGGACTGGGACTGGGACTGGGACTACGACTGGGAATCGAACTGGGATAGGGACTTGGATCGGGATTGCGATCGGGACTGGGTTCATGACTGGGATTGGGGCTAGGATCGGAGCCGGGATCACGGGTGGGATCAGGGCTGGGATCGGGACTGGGATCGGGACTTGGATCAAGACTGGGATCGGGACTCGGATCGGGACTGGGATCGAACAAGGATCAGGATTAGGATCGGGATTGGGATCGGATTGGGATGGGGACTAGGATCGGGGTGGGAATCAAGGCTGAGACCGTTACTGGGATCGAGACTGCGATCCGGACTGGGATTGGGACTGAGATCGACACTGGGATCGGGACAGGATCTGGGAGAGTTTGGGACTATGATCGATGCTGGGTATGAGACTGTGACCGGGATTGGGATCGGGACATGGATCGGGGCTGGGATCAGAATTAGGATCGGGACTAGGATCGGGACTGGGATCAGGACTAGGATCGGGACAAGGATCGAGACTGGGTTCGGGACTGGGATCGAGACAGGGATTGGGACTCTAATTGGGACTGGGATCGGGACGACTGGGATCGGGACTAGGATCAAGACTGAGATCGGGACTAGGATCGGGACAGGGATCGGGACTGGGTTCGGGACTGGGATCAGGGCTGGGATTAGGACAGGGATCGGGACAGGGATCAGGAATGGGATCGGGACTAGGATCGGGACTGGGACCGGGACGGGGATCGGGATTAGGATGCAATTGGGATCGGGAATCGGATTGGGACACTGATCGGGACTGGGATCGCGACTAGGATCGGGAGTGGGATTGGGCCTGGGATTGGGCCTGGGATCGGGACTGGGATCTGGACTGGGATCAGGACTGGGATCGAGACTGGGATCGGGACTGGGATCGAGACAGGGATTGGGACTCGGATCGGGACTCAGATCGGGACTGGGATCGGGACTGGGACGGGGACTGGCATCGGGACTGGGATCGGGACTGGGATCGGGACTGGGATCGCGACTGGGATCGGGACTGGGATCGAGACAGGGATTGGGACTCGGATCGGGACTCAGATCGGGACTGGGATCGGGACTGGGACGGGGACTGGCATCGGGACTGGGATCGGGACTGGGATCGGGACTGGGATCGCGACTGGGATCGGGACTGGGATCGAGACAGGGATTGGGACTCGGATCGGGACTCAGATCGGGACTGGGATCGGGACTGGGACGGGGACTGGGATCGGGACTGGGATCGGGACTGGGATCGCGACTGGGATCGGGACTGGGATCGAGACAGGGATTGGGACTCGGATCGGGACTCAGATCGGGACTGGGATCGGGACTGGGACGGGGACTGGCATCGGGACTGGGATCGGGACTGGGATCGGGACTGGGATCGCGACTGGGATCGGGACTGGGTCCGGGACTGGGATTGGGACAAGGAATAGTACTGGGACCAGGACCGGGACTTGGAGCGCAACCCAGACTCGGACTCGGACCGGGACTGGGGCCGGGACTGGGGCCGGGACTGGGACCGGGAGTGGGACGGAGACTGGGAAAGGGACTGGGACCGAGACTGGGATCGAAACTGGGACCAGGACTGGGACTGGGACAAGGACTGGGACAGGGACTGGGACTGGGACTGGGACAGGGACTGAGACTGGGATCGGGACTGGGATCGGGACTTGGATCGGGGCTATGATCGGGGCAAGGATCACGGCTCGGATCTGGACTGGGATCGGACTGGGATCGGGACTAGGATCGGGATTGGGATCGGGATTGGGATCTAGATTAGGATCGGGGCTGGGATCAGGGCTGGGATCGTTACCGGGATCAGGACGGAGATCGGGACTGGGATCGGGACTGACATTGGGACTGGGATCGGGACAGGAATCGGGACTGGGATCCGGGCTGGGATTGGAACTGGGATCGGGACTGGAATTGGGATTGGGATCGGGACTAGGATCGGGACAAGGATCGAGACTGAATCGGGACTGGGACTGGGACTGGGATTTGGACTTGGATTGGGACTGGGATCGAGACTGGGATCAGGACGGGGATCAGGACTGGGATCAGGCCTGGGATCGTGACTGGGATCGAGACTAGGATTGGACTAGGATCGGGACAAGGATCGGGACTGGGATGAAGAATGGGATCGGGACTCGGATCCGGACTAGGATCAGGACTGGCATTGGGACTGGGACGGGGACTGGAATCGGGATTGAGATCAGGACTGGATCAAGACTTGGATCAGGACTCGGATCAAGACTAGTATCAGCACTGAGAATTAGGCTGGGATCGAGGATGGGATTGGGACTGGAATCGGGACTTGGACCGGGACAGAAGCGAGACTATGAACGGGACTGGGACCAGGAGCGGGACCGGGATTGGGACCGGGACTCGCACCAGGACTAGGACCGGGACTGGGACCGGGACCGGGACTGGGACTAGGACTAGGATCGCGACCGGGATCGGGACTAGGATCGAAACAAGCATCGGGACAGGGATTGGGACTGGGATCGGGACTGGGATCGGGACTGGGATCGGGACTGGGATCGGGACTAGGACCGGGACTGGGACCGGGACTGGGACCGAGATTGGGACCGGGACTGGGATCAGGACTGGGACTGGGACTGGGACCAGGACTGGGACCGGGACTGGGACCGGGACTGGGACCGGGACAGGGACCAGGGTTGGGACTAGGACTGGGACTGGGACTAGGACTGGAATCGGGACTGGGACTGGGACTCGGATCCGGACAGGGATCGGGACTGGGATCGGGACCGGGATCGGGACTAGCATCGGGACTGGGATTGGGACTGGGATCGGGATGACTGGGATCACGACTAGGATCGGGACTAAGATCGGGACTGGGATCAGTTACAGGGATCGGAACTGGTTTGGGACTTGGATCGGGGCTGGGATCGGGAGTGGGATCGGGACTAGGATCAGGACTGGGATCGGGGATGGGATCGGGGCTGGGATCGGGACTGGGTTCGGGACTGTCATCGGGACTGGGATCGAGACTAGGATCCGGACTGGGATCGGGATTGGGATCGAACTGGGATCAGGACTAGGATTCGGACTGGGATCAAGACTCGAATCAGGACGAGGATCGGGACTGGGATCAGGCCCAGGATCGGGATTGGGATCGGACTGGGATCGGGACTGGGATCAAGACTGGGACCGGGACTCGGATCGAGACTTGGATCGGGACTCGGATCAGGACAGGGATCGGGATTGGGATCGGGAATGGGACGGGGAATGGCATTGGGACTATGATTGGGACTGGGATCGGGACTCGGATCGGGACTAGGATCGGGACTGGGACCAGGACTAGGACCGGGACTGTGATCGAGACAAGGACTGGTACTGGGACCGGGACTGGCACCAGGATTGGGACCGAGACTGTGACCGGGACTGGGACCGGGAGTGGGACCGGGACCGGGACTGGGACTTGGACCGTAACTCGGAATGGGACTCGGACCGGGACTGGGGCCTGGACTGGGACCAGGACTGGGATCGGGACTAGGATCAAGACTGGGACCAGGACTGGGACTAAGACTGGGACTAGGACTGGGACTCGGACTGGGACAGGGACTCGGATCGGGATTACGATCGGGGCTGGGATCGGGACTGGGATCGGGGCTAGGATCGGAGCCGGGATCACGGCTGGGATCAGGGCTGGGATCGGGACTTGGATTGGGACTTGGATCGAGACTGGGATCGGAACTCGGATCGGGACAAGGATCAGACAAGGATCAGGATTAGGATCGGGATTGGGATCGGATTGGGATCGGGACTGGGATCGGGGCGGGGATCAGGGCTGGGACCGTTACTGGGATCGGGACTGCAATCGGGACTGGGATTGGGACTGAGATCGAGACTGGGATCGAGACAGGATTTGGGACTGAGTTTGGAATTGTGATCGATGCTGGGATCGAGACTGTGACCGGGACTGGGATCGGGGCTCGGATCGGGGCTGGGATCAGAACTAGGATCGGGACTAGGATCGGGATTGGGATCAGAACTAGGATCAGGTTAAGAGCAAGACTGGGTGCGGGACTGGGATCGAGACAGGGATTGGGACTCGAATCGGGACTGGGATCAGGATTCTGATCAGGACTGGGATCGGGCCTGGGATCGGGACTGGGATCGGGACTAGGATCGTGACAAGGATCAGGACTGGGATCGGGACTGGGATCGAGACTGGGATCGGGACTCGGATCAGGACTAGGATTGGGACTGGGATCAGGACTGGGACCGGGAATGGCATCGGGACCAGGATCGGGTCTGGATCCGAACTATGATCGGGACTGGGATCAGGACTCGGATCAGCACTAGGATCGGGACTAGGATTCGGAGTGGGATCGAGAGTGAGATCCGGACTAAAAACCGAGACTAGGACAGGGACTGGGACCGGGAATATGACCGAGACTGGGACCGGGACTCGGACCGGGATTGGGACCGGGACTCGCACCGGGACTGTGACCGCGACTGGGACCGGGACCGGGAGTGGGACTAGGACTGCAATTGGGACTGGGATTGGGATAGGGATCGGGACAAGCATCAGGACTGGGATTGGGAATGGGATCGGGACTAGGACCGAGACTGGGATCGGGACAGGGATCGGGACTGGGATTGGGACAGGGATCGGGACATGGATTGGGACTAGGATCGGGACAAGGACCGGGACTGGGACCGGGATTGGGACCGGGACTGGGACCGGGACCGGGACCGGGACTAGGACCGGGACAGGGACCGGGAGAGGGACCAGGATTGGGACTGGGACTGGGACTAGGACTGGGACTGGGACTGGGACTGGGATCGGGACTGGGATCGGGATTGGGATCGAGACTTAGATCGGGACTGGGATCGGGACGACTAGGATGAGGACTAGGATCGGGACTCAGATCGGGACTGGGATCGGGACAACGATCGGGACTTGGTTTGGGACTGGGATCGGGGTTGAGATCATGACAGGGATTGGGACTGGGATCGGGACTGGGATCGAGACTGGGATCGGGACTGGGATCGGGACTGGGATGGGGACTGGGATCGGGACTGGGATCAGGACTGGGATGGGGACTGTGATCTGGACTGGGATCAGGACTAGGATTGGGACTGGGATTGGGACAGGGATAGGGACTGGGATCCAATTGGGATCAGGACTGGGATTGGGACTTGGATCGGGACTGGGATCGGGACTGGGATCAGGACTGGGATGGGGACTGTGATCTGGACTGGGATCAGGACTAGGATTGGGACTGGGATTGGGACAGGGATAGGGACTGGGATCCAATTGGGATCAGGACTGGGATTGGGACTTGGATCGGGACTGGGATCGGGACTGGGATCGGGACTTGGATCGGTAGTGGGATCGGGCCTGGGATCGGGCCTAGGATCTGGACTGGGATCGGGACTGGGATCGGGACAGGGAGCGAGAGTGGGATCGGGACTGGGATAGAGACTGGGATCAGGACTCGGATCGGGACTGGGATCGGGACTCGGATCGGGACTAGGACAGGGACTGGCATCGGGACTTGGACCGGGACTGGGACTACGACTCGGACCGGGACTGCGGCTGGGACTGGGACCAGGACTGGGATCGGGACTGGGACCAGGACTGGGACGGGGACTTGGACTGGGACGAGAACTGGGACCGAGACTGGGACCGGGACTGGGACTGGGACTGGGACCGGAACCGGGACCGGGACTTGGACCGGGACTAGGACTAGGATTCGGACCGGGAATGGGACCGGGCCTGGGACCGGGACTGGGACCGGGACTGGGATCGGGACTGGGACCAGGACTGGGACTGGGACTAGGACTGGGACTGGGACTTGGACAGGGATTGGGACTTGGATCGGGACTGGGATCAGTACTCGGATCGGGACTGGGATCGGGGCTAGGATCGGGGCTGGGATCACGGCTGGTATCAGGGCTGGGATCAGGACAGGGATCGGGGCTTGGATCGAGACTGGGATCGGGACTCGGATCAGGAATCGCATCGTAGTGGGATCAGGACTAGGATCAGGATTGGGATCGAGATTGTGATCGGGACTGGGATCGGTGATGGGATCAGGGCTGGGATGGTTACTGGGATCGGGACTGAGGTCGGGACTGGGATCGGGACTGAGATCAGGACTCGGATCGGGACAGGAATCGGGACTGATTTTGGGACTGGGATCGGTGATGGGATCACGACTGTGATCGTTACTGGGATCGGGACTGAGATCGGGGCTGGGATCGGGACTGGGATCGGGACTGAGATCGGGACTGGGATCGGGACTAGGATTGGGACAAGGATCGAGACTGGGCTCGCGACTGGGATCGGGACAGGGATCGGGACTGGGATTGGGACTGGGATCGGGAGTGGGATCAGGACAAGGATCGAGACTAGGATCGGGCCTGGGATCGGGACTGGCATTGGGACAGAGATCGGGACTGGGATCGGGCTAGGATCGGGACTGGGATGAGGACTGGGATCAGCACTTGGATCGGGACTGGGATAAGGACTGGGATTGGGACAGGGACCGAGACTGGGATCAGGGGTGGGATCAGGACTGGGATCGGGATTGGGATCGGGATAGGGATTGGGACTGGGATCGGGACTTGGATTGGGACTCGGATCGTGTCTGAGATCAATACTGGGATCGGGAGTGGGATCGGGACTGGGATCATGATTGGGATCGGGGCTGGGATCGGGGCTCGGATCAGGGTTGGGATCAGGGCTGGGATCGGGGCTAGGATCAGGGATGAGATTGAGACTGAGATCAAGACTTGGATCCGGACTGAGATCAGGACAAGGATGGAGACTACGCAGGACTTGGATCGAGACTAGGATCGGGTCTGGGATCGAGACTAGGATCGGGAATCGGATTGAGACTTGGATCAGGACTGGGATCTCGACTGGGATTGGGACTGGGATCGGGACTGGGATCGGGATTGGGATTGGGACTGAGATTGGGACTGGGATCAAGACAGGGAGAGGGACTGCGTTCGGGACTGGGATCGGGATTGGGATCGGGACAGGGATCGGGGCTCTGATCGGGGCTGGGATCAGGGCTGGGATCGAGACTGGGATCGGGACTGGGATCGGACTGGGATCAGGACTAGGATCGGGACTGGGATCAGGACGGGATCAAGACAGGGAGAGGGACTGCGTTCGGGACTGGGATCGGGATTGGGATCGGGACAGGGATCGGGGCTCTGATCGGGGCTGGGATCAGGGCTGGGATCGAGACTGGGATCGGGACTGGGATCGGACTGGGATCAGGACTAGGATCGGGACTGGGATCAGGACGGGATCAAGACTGGGATCAGGCCTGGGATCGGGACTTTGATCGGGACAGGGACCAGGACAGGGATCGGGACTGCGATCAGGACTGGGATCGGGCCTGGGATCAGGACGGGGATCGGGACTGGGATCGAGACTTCGATCGTTACTGGGATCAGGGCTAGGACACGGATTGGGATGGGGGCTGGGATCAAGGCTGGGATGAGGACTGGGATCAGGGTTGAGATCCGGGCTGGGATCGAGGCTGAGATCGGGACTGGGATTGGGACTGGGATCGGGAGTGGGATCAAGACTGGGATAGGGACTAGGATCGGGACAAGGATTGGGACTGGGATCAGGACTGCGATCAGGAATGTGATCGGGACTGGGATGGGGCCTGGGATAGGGAATGGGATCGTGACTAGGATCGGGACTAGGATCGGGACTGGGATCATGACTTGGATCGAGACTGGGATCGGGACTCGGATCAGGATTAGGATCGGGACTGGGATCGAGACTGGGACCAGGACTGGCATTGGGACTGACATCGGGACTGGATCGGGACTAGGATCAGGACTGGGAACAGGAATGGGATCAGCTCTGGGATCAGGACTGGGATCGGGAGTGGGATCGGGAGTGGGATCCGGATAGGGACCGGGACTGGGACCGGGCCTGGGACCGAGACTAGGACCGGGACAGGGACCGGGACTGGGACCGGGATTGGCACCGGGACTCGCACCGGGACTGGGACCGGGAATGGGACCGGGACTGGGATTGTGATGGGGATCAGGACTCGGACCAGGAATGGGCCCGAAACTCGGACCGGGACCGTGACCGGGACTGGGACTGCGATCGGGAGTGGGATCGGGACTGGGATCGGGACTGGGATCGGGACTATGATCAAGGCTGGGATGAGGGCTGGGATCGGGACTAGGATCGGGACTAGGATCGGGATGGGATCGAGATTGGGATCAGGATAGGGATTGGGACTGGGATCGGGACTTGGATTGGGACTCGGATCGGGTCTGAGATCAATACTTGGATCGGGACTGAATCGGGACTGGGATCAGGATTGGGATCGGGGCTGGGAGCGGGGCTCGGATCAGGGTTGGGATCAGGGCTGGGATCGTGGCTAGGATCAGAGCTGAGATTGGAACTGGGATCAAGACTTTGATCCGGACTAGGATCAGGACAAGGATCGAGACTACGCAGGACTTGGATCGGGACGAGGATCGGGACTGGAATCGAGACCAGGATCGGGACTGGGATTGAGACTTGGATTGGGACTGGGATCGGGACTGGGATTGGGACTGGGATCGGGGCTGGGATGGGGATTGGGATCTGGACTGAGATTGGGACTGGGATCAGGACAGGGAGAGGGACTGGGTTCGGGACTGGCATCGGGGTTGGGATCGGGGCGGGGATCAGGGCTGGGAACGGGGCTGGGATCAGGGCTGGGATCGGGACTGGGATCGGACATGGATCGGATTGGGATCAGGACTAGGATCGGGACTGGGATTCGGACGGGGATCAGGACTGGGATCAAGCCTGGGATCGAAACTTTGATCGGGACTGGAATCAGGACAACGATCGGGACTGCGATCAGGCCTGGGATTGGGCCTGGGATCAGGACGGGGATCGGGACTGGAATCGAGACTTCGATCTTTACGGGGATCGGGATTAGGATCGAGATTGGGATCGGGACTGGGAACGGGACTGGGATCGAGTCGCGGATCAGGGCTGGGACCGTTATTGGGATCGGGACTACGATCTAGACTGGGATTGGGACAGAGATCGAGACTGGGATCGGGACTGGATTTGGGACTGAGTTTGGGACTGTGATCGATGCTGGGATCGGGACTGTGACCGGGACTGGGATCGGGAGTGGGATGGGGGCTAGGATGGGAACTAGGATCGGGACTAGGATCGGGACTGGGATCGGGACTAGGATTGGGACAAGGACCGAGACTGGGTTCGGGACTGGGATCGAGACAGGGATTGGGACTCGAATCGGGACTGGGATCAGGAGTCTGATCAGGACTGGGATCGGGCCTGGGATCGGGACTGGGATCGGGACTAGGATCGTGACAAGGATCAGGACTGGGATCGGGACTGGGATCGAGACTGGGATCGGGACTCGGATCAGGAATAGGATTGGGACTGGGGTCGAGACTGGGACCGGGACTGGCATCGGGACTGAGATCGGGTTTGGATCCGAACTATGATCGGGACTGGGATCAGGACTCGGATCAGCACTAGGATCGGGACTAGGATTGGGAGTGGGATCGAGAGTGAGATCCGGACTAGGACCGAGACTAGGACAGGGACTGGGACCAAGAATATGACCGAGACTGGGACCGGGACTCGGACCGGGATTGGGATCTGGACTCGCACCGGGACTGTGACCGGGACTGGGACCGGGACCGGGAGCGGGAGTAGGACTGCAATTGGGACTGGAATTGGGACAGGGATCGGGACAAGCATTGGGACTGGGATTGGGAATGGAATCGGGACTAGGACCGAGACTAGGATCGGGAGAGGGACCGAGACTGGGATCGGGAAATGGATCGGGACATGGATCGAGACTAGGATCGGGACAAGGACCGGGACTGGGATCGGGATTGGGACCGGGACTGGGACCGGGACTGATACCGGGACCGGGACCGGGACTATGACCGGGACAGGGACCGGGACAGGGACCACGATTGGGACTGGGACTGGGACTAGGACTGGGACTGGGACTGGGACTAAGATCGGGACTAGGATCGGGATCGGGATCAAGACTTAGATCGGGACTGGGATCGGGAGGACTAGGATGAGGACTAGGATCGGGACTCAGATCGGGACTGGGATCGGGACAACGATCGGGACTTGGTTTGGGACTGGGATCGGGGCTGCGATCATGACAGGGATTGGGACTGGGATCGGGACTGGGATCAAGACTGGGATCGGGACAAGCATCAGGACTAGGATCGGGACAGGGATCCGGACTGGGATCAGGAGTAGGATTGGGACTGGGATCAGGACTAGGATTGGGACTGGGATTGATCGATGCTGGGATCGAGACTGTGACCGGGATTGGGATCGGGACAGGGATCGGGGCTGGGATCAGAACTAGGATCGGGACTAGGATCGGGACTGGGATCAGGACTAGGATCGGGACAAGGATCGAGACTGGGTTCGGGACTGGGATCGAGACAGGGATTGGGACTCTAATTGGGACTAGGATCCGGACGACAAGGATCGGGACTAGGATCAAGACTGAGATCGGGACTAGGATCGGGACAAGGATCGGGACTGGGTTCGGGACTGGGATCAGGGCTGGGATTAGGACAGGGATCGGGACAGGGATCGGGAATGGGATCGGGACTAGGATCGGGACTGGGACCGGGACGGGGATCGGGATTAGGATCCAACTGGGATCGGGACTCGGATTGGGACACTGATCGGGACTGGGATCGCGACTAGGATCAGGAGTGGGATTGGGCCTGGGATTTGGCCTGGGATCGGGACTGGGATCTAGACTGGGATCAGGACTGGGATCGAGACTGGGATCGGGACTGGGATCGAGACAGGGATTGGGACTCGGATCGGGACTCAGATCGGGACTGGGATCGGGACTGTGACGGGGACTGGCATCAAGACTGGGATTGGGACTGGGATCGGGACTGGGATCGGGACTGGGATCGGGACTGGGACCGGGACTGGGATTGGGACAAGGAATAGTACTGGGACCAGGACCGGGACTTGGAGCGGGACCCAGACTGGGACTCGGACCGGGACTGGGGCC